>OZ005657.1:275946200-276522200 GCA_963930645.1 Salticus scenicus
TTTCATTAAAATCGGTAAGAGGTTAGTTCTATTTTTTACTATAAAATTTTCCTTCGATCCTTTTATTTTTTAAAGTTTTATAATGAAATAATGACAGTTTATCATATTTTCTTAAACGACATATTTTAGTTGCATTAACTGATGTATTATTCTTAAATTTATTTAAAAAATTGTAATATCTGTTCATATTTAAAGATAATAAATCAATAAACATTTTTTCCACATTTGCATTCAATATTCTAATTATTTATTTAATTAATTAGTTTATTTACTTAATTAACTTATTTATTTAATTTTTATAAACTTATAAAAGTTAATTCTGTAGAAAACAATATTTACAATTTTAAATGCGTTAGAAATTCTGCTCTTTTTCTACAAATAATTGCCATTTTATCTTGATTTTCTTTATGCAGATTGCAGAAATATTTGATTAGGGGTATTTAGACGCTATCACACTTTTAAAAATTTGGCCCCATAGGCCATAATGATAAAGAATTTTTCTTTGTGCCCCTGTAAAAAAATTGTAAGTGCTAAATTCACCAAAATCTATACAGTTCGTGCAACTATGACCTACAACACGTGTAAAAATTTTTTGCTCAGATTAATAAAGACGTTTAGACGCTATCACACTTTTAAAAATTTGGCCCAATAGGCCTTAATGATAAATAATTTTTCCTGGTGTCGCTGTAAAAAAACTATAAGCGATAGATTCACCAAAATCAATAGGTTTCGTACTTTGGTGACTTACAATATATGTACCAACTTTCAACTTATTCGAACAAAGCGTTTAGACGCTAGCGTGTTCACTCACAGAGACACACACATATATACACACATACATACACACGTACATGCACACACACATACATACATCATCGCAAAAATAGTGAAAACGGACTCAAGGGACCTCGAAACGTATAGAAACATCAAAATCTGAATTTTGGATTTTTGACATGATTACAATATTTTCCTCACCAAAGTGTTCGGAAAGTAAAAAGGTGATGATATTTACTTATATTTATTTATTTTAATTTTATTTATTCATTCATTTCATTTTTTATTTATTTTGATGGATAGTGTAATTTCTAAGAACATTTTTTATACTTAAATTTTGAATTTTTATATTTCTTATTTGAATGCTTACTTTAAAAAAGTAATAAAGATTCAACCACCGGCTATTCTAATATTTATGAATTTATTTATGAATTATTTAATTAATTAGTTTATTTATTTAATTTTTATAAACTTGTAAAAGATAATTAAGGAGAAAACAAAATTTACAATTTTAAATGCGTTAGAAATTCTGCTCTTTTTCTATCTTGCAATAAATCTTATAAGGATTGTAAAAATGTTTCTCTTCACCGTCTAGTACAAATCATTCTCCGATAACAGTTTACCTTGGGCGGGTTCAGACTCTCGACCGATCCAGTTGGTCGTGGAACAATGCGTCCAGTCTCATCGACCGGTCTGGATCAAAGTCGTCCAGTGTAATATGTTCCATGGACCGGTCGAGGATCAAATCGCCCAAGAACTTTTTCCGAGTCATTTGATCCATTTACAAATCCATTGCTCTGATTGGCCGTTGGTTATTGCTCTGGTTCCGCCATCTATCGGTCCTTACAAACGCGAATATGCATACAAGCATTTTTTTTTTTTTTTTGGTAAAGAACTGTATAATTGTTTTAGAATTATAAATATATTCATGCAATGGATTGAAATATAATACAATAATAATAAAAAAAAAAAAAAAATAATAAAAAATAAAAAATTATCGAATATTATTTAAATTTAATAAAATAAAATTTTAAAATGCTCCCTGCTAACAGTTGTAAAATTTTCAGTTTAACAAAATATTTTAAATATGTTTTGTACTGCTTTGATAATATATTTGCATTAAATTTTAGCATTCAAACATAAAAGTAATTAACAATATTTAAAAATCAATATTTAATTTGTATTTAAATTAAAAAAAATAAAAAAAATCATAAATATATTAAACATTTAAAATATTTTTGATTGAAATCATAATTAATTGAATTTACAAACCAATCAATGAAGTGATAATTTAAAAAACTGTTTTTTTTTTTTTTTTTTTTTTTTTTGTAATCACTGATTTAAATCAAAATTTAAATTATATATTATATATTTTTTTGGCAATGTGTAATAGTTTCATATTTCTTACCTTAGATCATAATAATAAAACTTGAACCCACTTCTTATTTGCATCAAATATTTGAATGCTAAATATTTGCTTTAAATTTCAACATTCCAACTTAAAATATTTAACAAAAATTAGCTTGATAATAAATCCATAAAATATTACTTAAAATTGTTTACAATATATCGTTAAAATACAAAAATGCATAATTGAGGGAAATAATTAAAAAAAAATTGCTGGAAAATTTTCTAAAATTAAAATTTTATTGTTATTATTTTTTTTAAATAATTTTCGAAAAAGAATTATATAATTAATATTATTGTATCTCATTGCATATGTACCCAACTATGCAGAATAGAAAAAAATAGATATGCATCTATCTTTTTTTATTCATAGTTAAATTACATTTTTAATTAATGAATTAAATTTTTCTTTAACAAATTTAATTCTAATATTTTAGAGCTAATTTCAAACTAAGTCTACAGATGGCAGCACTGATTTTGATCCAATAGAGGGATCGGAATCGTCCAGCCTCTTCTTTCGACCGGTCGTAGATCAAATGTCTCATGGCCCAGTTGGATCGGTCGAAGTGTTCCAGAGGCTGGACTCGCCCCTTGAATCTTGAACGAAAGAGGGAACGATTATGAATGAAAAAGAGGAGTGCAGACTGCCATAGCTAGTCTTTATCGCTCTTTTCCCTGACAGCTTCTAACAATAGCAGGAGAGAAGCAGCAGTGGTGTCTGGGAAACTACCTTGTAGGTCCAGGGGTTTGGGCTGGGCGATGATGAATCACTCACTCAGGACAAACGATGTTATATATATAGATATATACCTAAGGAATCATATTTGAAAATTGTAAAATTTCTTCCCCCTCTTCCAGGGAAAGAGGGGAGCATAACATGTTTTTCAATATCATTTTCAAAACTCTGTAGTGATTTTGTTAAAACTGGATATGAAATGGCAATATTATTTATTGAGCATTTCCGCACTATCATTTTGTTACAAAACTGTCTTTGAATAAGTTTCCCCTGCAACGCTTGATTCGTACAACTACATTAAAATGAAAAAATAAATCAAATGATAGTTTTTTAAATGGTAACTTCGACAATATGTATTACATACTCTTATGATTAAAAGGTTAAAATAATTTTAGGCTAGAAAAGGCTAGAAAAAATGATCAGGTCACGTTTTGAACCTGCGTTTTCTTAGCATAACGCATAAGTGCTCATAAACTAAGCTCCCCAGTGTCTATCTGATCTAAACTAATCGCTCTCATAAGAGACGAAATTTTCCCTTTTGTTTCTGTGAATAGAGAAGCACTCTTTTAAATGAAATTTATTTTGTCTTATTTAACTCCATGTCCATTATTAATTTCCGACCAAAAAGGGCAGGTATTATACATTTGAAGCCTTATGGCCATATCACACGGGAGCATATATACTCAACACAACATTATACTCAACATGTTCACTATGCTGAACGAACGAGAAACCGGTCAGCTGTCCGTAAGGGTTCCCCCGAATTGATAGCGTGATGTATTCCCTTCTCTAAAGGTATTCCAGGAAAAAATCCTGTTTATTCCTCCTATTGGTCAATTTTGATCAGCACGCGCAGCATAGTTTATCTCTCTCTCTCTCTCTGTGTGTGTGTGTGTGTGTGTGAGACATTGTAACATCAAAACGAATAGGTTGCTCTCAATGTGATTTTTTTTATTAGAAAGTTTGCTACGTTTGTATTTTTAGCAATGTGCAATGAAAATCCGTTCGACAGATTTTTTTTTTTTTTTCTCCTGTTCTTTTCCAAGCCACTTTGTACTGATATTTGAAAATTCGCGAGCAATTTTCAACTCATATTGGGGGATAAATCAAACGGTTTTTAGATAGGAGTATAAAAAAGGAATATTGTGGAATTTCAACCGACTTCCTCCAAAATAAAAAAATTGGCTATAAATAGTGATTATGTTTTCAATTCCAAAAAGGCGGTTGAAAACTAGAGGTTTTGCAGAGATTTTCTTTTTAATTAATCAAAATATGATGTATTTATTTTATTTTATTTTTCTTCCATTCATATTTTAAATTTTGCTGTCAATCTTCACACTTACAATTCCTGTTAGATGATAAAACACGCGGTTGTTAGATTGAAGTGTAAAAAATTTCTTTTAATTAATTATGAATTTTCCACTGAATTTCACCGAAAATGAAATTTTACTATAAATAATGATTATGAGATCACATCCCAAAAATTTCTAAATTCGGCTGAAAATCAAAGATTCCATATTAAAATAATATTGAATTAAACTTATGCTAGCCATGCTGTGTTCATATTTTATAATTTAGGTGCTACCATTTTTCTATTTTAAAATTACGACATAGGTAATAATAATACCATAACGTTCCTATGTTCGCCTCTGCCTGTACTTCGATCCACTGTGCGCAGGGCCGGCGCAAGGGTACTTGTCGCCTCTAGGCAAAGAAAAGTTTCAGCGCGTCTTTTTAAAATCAACGTCACTATATTATTATAACATACGGGACGTTATTAAAATGTAATTACATATCTACAGGCATTTCCAAAGATTGCACACTGAATATTATAAAGAAATTTGAAAGAAATTTAAAAATCATGCATTACACATAGATTATGAGACCATTTCAACACGAAAAATTCTGTATGAAATATTCATTCTGTAAGTGATGAAAAGTAAATTGAAAATAAACATGTTGTGTTGACTCGTACTTATATCATCATTAGCGCTTTGTGCTAGCAGTAAGAATTCGTGCACCTGATCGGATAAAATTTTAACGTCTCAGAGGATGATTTCAAGAACTAATTGCCACAAGGTTTTGTTGTCTACAAAATATTTTCAACTACCTACCAGAATAATGCATATCACTAAAAATGCATTTCACGAAATATCCACTATGATAATTATAAAATATTATGATATAAAAAACCCATGAAATTTGACATAACAGTATATTTAAATTCCTTTACCTAGTCGTGTTCCAGAAATATAGGTATATTCTTTTAGGTGGAGCTGCTTAAGAAATATCGATTTCATAACCACCGTGATGTTAAAATATAGCTTAGCTAGAAATGTATAATGCAACTAAATTTCAATTCTAACACTCTCCTCCCATAGAGAGAAATTTAGCTTTTTGCGCAATCCTTTAAACAGCTATGAATATTTTATATTATACCACCGTTTTCTTGGAGGTAGATACTAAAAGGAATTTCAGTGATGTGTATCAGGTTCATCACAGTTAAAGCACACGTCTTCAATTCGAATATATATCTGTAAATCAGTACCCCGAAGACATAGGACATCAAGTCCATTTTGTGAAAAGAGTTAGCTCAATGTCCTTGATGTGCATATTTTGCTTTATATAGAGGCATTAAGCAATTTGTCCAGTTTCTATAAAGGAAATAGGATACTGGAAAATAAAAACATCTCCATTTTCTTTATTCATGACAAATGTATTTCATTATTAACGTCATAAGCATCATTCCTAACATTTTTGTGACATGGTGTGCTTTACCTCCGGGGTTACACACACACACATATATATATATATATATACACCTTACATCAGTACTCTAGAGTCATTCTTCAGTTATTCCTTTTGCTGTACAGCAGTTTTTACATAGTTTCTATTTTGAATAATAATTATAATGAATCTGAAATCAAGCTTAGTAAAACTGGAATCACTGTGTGTTTATGTTCTGCTTTTGTTGTTTTGTGCCGCTTATTATTTAGTTAATCTCCCCCCCCCACACACACACAGATTAGGGATGATGATATTTACTTATATTTATTAATTTTAATTTTATTTGTTTATTCATTCATTTCATTATTTATTTATTTTGATGACTAGTGTAATTTCTAAGAACATTTTTTATACTTAAATTTTGAATTTTTATATTTCTTATTTGAATGCTTACTTTAAAAAAGTAATAAAGATTCAACCACCGGCGATTCTAATATTTATGAATTTATTTATTAATTATTTAATTAATTAGTTTATTTATTTAATTTTTATAAACTTGTAAAAGATAATTATGGAGAAAACAAAATTTACAATTTTAAATGCTTTAGAAATTCTGCTCTTTTTCTATCTTTCAATAAATAAGCAAAAATAAATCCATTAAAACCAAATATTATTATTAAAATCTTGACTATTACACTGTATTGAATAAATACTTCATGAATATAAAATCTTATATAAGGATTGTAAAATATTTCTCTTCTTTCACTTTTACCCTATAGTACAAATAATTGTCCGATAACACTTTATCTTGAATCTTGAACGAAAGAGGGAGAATATGCTCGAATGAAAACGAGGAGTGCAGAATCGCTCTTTTCCCTGACAGCTTCTAACAAAAGCAGTCAGAACCCTTGAGAGGGGGAAGAACACTTTGGGTGCTGGGTGGGAAGATACCACACACACATACACATTGTTTCATTTGGAATAAACTTTCTTAATTTTAACATTACGTTTTCAGAAATACAATAACTTACAATGGTTGAAGTCTGTAAGGTTCTTATTAGAGTCGAGACCGCGAGAGTCTCTCATATTTTTTTATTTTCTCACTTAAAAATTTTAATATTGCGAGAAATTCGCGTACTTTTTCATTTTTTAAGAATCTATTTTTAAAAAATCTGGTGTGAAACAATCGCACGACTTCCATTACCCACTATTACACGTATTATATGCATTTTTCCTTTTTTTCTTTTCAGATAATATGATCAGACGACATAAAATTGACCTAACGAAGTAGAAACCTAAAATTTTTCCGGTAAGAGAAACTTAATGCACGACTAAAGACATATAAAACAAAGTTTACATGGGAAGTTAGAAAATAACAGAAGAAATGATTGAGTTATCTTTGGAAATACCAATTTCCGAGATCTAAAATTAACCTACCTAAGCAGGATGACTGTTATTTTTCCTGTAATAACCATGTAATACATAAAAAAGGATATCTAAAATTGGTTTATATAACAATTTTCAAGAAAAGCGTTAGAGCCGTCTTTGAGATACTGGCTTTCAACTTGATAAACTTAATTGTTGATCAGAAAACAACAATTACATATGAAAGGATATCTGAAAGAGAGTTATTATGCCGAGTTTGAAAAGAATCTGCGCTGGCGTTTTTAATGGAACGCACTTGCGAGACCTGAAATTGAGCTATTTATACAGGCCACCTATCAATTTTCCCGAACTAACCAACTATATCATTCGAAAGGACATCTAATAGAGTGTTTATATAGCAATTTTGAAGGAAATCGTTTGAACCATTTTTGAGATACGGACTTACAGTCCCACTTCCGTTTTTCCAATTTTTACCAAAATTTGGGAAATTCATCTTTACACCAAACCTGTGTCAATTCTGAGGTTTCGTCGTTTTATTTTTATTAGTTTCGGAGATATGATAGTGAAGAAGATTCTGCACATACATATACACACACACACACTAACCAATTGCCGAAAACTACTTTTTTGGACTCAGGGGACCGTAAAACGTGTAAATCAGGTGAAAACACGATATCGAAATTTTGGACCGAATACAATACTTCCATTACCTACAGTAGTAGGGTAATGAAAGTAAAAAAAATATATCGTTTCTTTTTAGTATTATATTTGTCCTATGATAGAAAAAAAAATGGTACAAACAAACCGGAAAGTCTCACTTTGTGTTTGAGGAAGGGTGAGAAATTCTCACCCAAATTTTTTCCTTTGGTGAGAACCCTGGTTGAAGTAGATTTTTTTTTTTTTTTTTTTTTTTTTTTGCTGCTGCTGATCACAGATAATTAAAAATTATTTTAAATGTATATGTATACACGATTCAAATTTATTTCGTTGATATTTATTTTCACGATGAAATTTTCGATACCTATCTGGACATAATCATGTTTAAGGGCAGTTTAAAATAACTTAGATATATGTTTTGAAAAAGCCAATCCGAATATTAGATTTTTCTGCATTTTTTTTTTTTTTAACACATGAAGTTCTCTCTTTCTTGCAACATTTTAAAAAAGCTTCATTTTACAACTATTGAAATAGGATATGCACAGTGGCGGCTCGTGCAAATTTTCATAAGTGGGGCCCGACCCATCGTATGGCTTATAACTTAACAATAATAATATTCATTGTTCAAACATAAATACATACATTTTTAAGGAGGTATATAAAGCGTAAGTATTTTAGAAAAAAAAAATTTTTGATGGCAAATCTTAAATTTAACAATATGGAGAAAACTGAATAAATTTATCTCAGAAATTAATGTTTTACGACTTCATTTACAAAATTCTGCAGTTTTCTGATCAGTGGAGCATCAAAATTTAAATATCTGGAAGATGGTGGATGGTAGATAGGAATTACAGAGTTCTATTCCAGGTCGCTTTAGCTGATATATGCGTTTGCAATTTTCCATGGTTTTCTCCGAAACTCGCATAAATACGAGCTAGGTATCATCACTTAGAAAGACTCCCTAGGGTGAGTACACCACCCAGATCTAGGACCTACTTTTAGTCAACTCGTCTTAACCCTAACACTACACGCCATTAAAATTTGAACTTAATTTTTTTCTCACTCTACATGTAATATTTTTTATCTTGCGCGAATTATATCCCTAAGTCATTTAATAATAAACATTTCAAATGTTATATTCACATGTCTTATCTTAAAAAAACAAATAAAATAAACTTTAATAAATTTATAACAAGTTATATTGAAATTTGGAAAGTCATGAATAATGTACTAATATGAATACATATTAAACTAGTTGGCATAGGTGGACTCAGCTCAGTTCCTCATCATATTTATGTTCTCAGAAATTTCTACTGCGAGACATATTATAATCATGTTAAAAAAAATGAATTTGATCAAAGCTTAATACAGTGACAGAATGAAATCCCTGCCAAATAGGCTATCCACCGTTCACTTGGATATAATTATCTTATTCTAATTTATTAATTTATTTTATCAGGGTCAATTCTGTTGTTTAGTTTTCATGCTACTATTTCCAATGCAATAAATCTCAAAATTCATATTTATATGAAAAATTTACAATTTCGCTATGTTGATAAAATCGTAAATTACGAATAATTTACGAAAATTTCCTAGTAGAATATTTGTATTCAATCATGTTCAAACAAATATCATAAACTTAATTTTGAAGTTGTCTAATGTATTTAGGATCCTCAAAATGGAAGTTTATGATCAATTTTGCCTTATTCTGACATGTTAAGTGAATCGTAAATTCCAAATAACTTACGAATTTTTTTTAATTGGAAAAATCATAGTATATGATATTCATGCCAGTATCCTAAATAATATTTCGAAAGTGGTTTGACATCTTTACGCTGAAAATATCCCTCAAGATTGGCGTTTATGTGAAATTTTGCTCTATTCTGACATGTTAAGAAATTCGTAAATTTCCAATAACTTACGAAATCTTTATATTGGAAAATTCATAGTCATTAATATTCATGCCAGTGTCCTAAATAATATTTCAAAAATAGTCTGACATCTTTACGATGAAAATATCTCTCAAAATTGACGTTTATGTGAAATTTTGCCCTATACTGCCATGTTAAGAAATTCGTAAATTTCCAGTAACTTGCGAAATTTTCAAAGTAGCATATTTATAGTTACTGATGTTCATTCCGGCATCAAAACTGATATTTTGAAACTGGTCTGACATTTTTACAGTAAAAAGTTTTCATTTAATGCACGTTTAAGTGAATTTTTGTCATATTCTCCCATGTTAAGAAAATCGTAAATTTCTAATAACTTACGAAGTTTTTAAATTCGAATGTTGCAAATGAATGGGGTTCTTGCCAGTGTCGAAAGTAATATTTTAAAACTGATGTGACCTCTCTGCGACAATTTGTTCTTGAGATATCGTGTACACAGACTAACAAACTAACGGACTGACCCACTAACAGACTAACAGACACCCTACAGACAGACACCATAGAAATTTTGTCATTTTCGGATTCCTCACACCTGAAAACGTGTAGAAAAGTAAAAAAACCGAGGTCGAAAATTTTCACGATTACCTAAGTTCCCCATACCTATAGTATGATGGGGAACTAAAAATGACCATGTTTATCACTTTAAGAGCTTAATTTTAAATAATTTAAATTTCTTAATTTTTGATTCAATTTAGAGAAAATTAGCTAGAAAACATCTATTTAAAATTAAATATCTTTATCCTTATGAGTTTCAAATTTTCATGCGTAAAATTATACAAATGTGCATTGAGAAAATTTAACTTAAATTTCGAACATTGAAAAATGTCATTTTAAAACTTTTCAATTACGATTATGGAATTCCTACATTTGACACAATTTTATTATGTTTTTATGCATAATGTTTGTTGAGAATTAAAGATTGATTATTAAATAAAATAAAAAACAAAAATAGATTTTTTTTTTTTAAGGATGTAATAATAATAATAATAATAATAATAATAATAAAACGGTCTATCGTCTTTAAATAATAGTCATAATAAAACTGTTTTACCAAATCGTATTTTTAAGAAATCCAGTAAAAAAATTTTTTATGTAGATAGTTAATCTATATATCCATGGAAATCCACTATTTATTTATTTAAAAATTTTACAATTTATTTGCATAAAAGTTTTAGTATACCAATCTGAAGAAAAATATCGCAGTCGCACATTTTCTTTCCATTTTTTCATTTAAATTCAAAATACCGCAGTTAGAGAGATTTCAAATTCTTAATTAAGAGCTTTTATATCCCAAACGCTAATCTAAAAAATATATTATCAACAGAATTCATTTTTAAACACTAAAATTTAAAACTATCACATTAAGTTTAAAAAAATGCACCGAAAAATCATACAAATAAAAGTAATGCAAAAGTCGCCAAATTTTATCAAGTCATTCTATGGTTAACATACTTTAAAACAGACAGTTTTTTCCCTATAGTTTTGTCTCAACGGGCCACTCTCCCGGTGCCCTACCGACGATAAATTATAGCAGCGTGCTAATGCTGATTAAATGAGTTCGTCGCCAAATCTGTTAACCTGCTGATCTAACAGAATAACTATTGTATAAATGAATACGCCAAGATGGGCACTTTACGATGCGGCCCTACGTAGATAACGTAGCAGCAGCTGGTCCAAGGCTGTATTATTATTATTTTTTTTCAACATTTGTTTGGTTAATCATTAACACTTTCGCGACCGGCATACTTTTGTCTTTTCTAAAACTGATTGCGGGGAATATCGAAGTAAACTAAAGCTATTTGCCGCAAACTTTTGATGTTTAAACGTGGATAAAAGTTGAATGTAATGTTTTGAAATGTTACTCTTGTAATTACCTGAAGCTTGGAATGACGATTAGTTATACAGTAAAATCCCGTTACAACGAACTTCACGGGACCGCAAATTTTATTCGTTGTAACGGGAATTTCGTTGTAACGGAATTCAATAGAAAATTAAACATTTCAATTCAGATCCTCATATCATAGTTAATTATAAAAATAGTAGTATAATACAAATTAGTAGATAATTAATTATTAAAAATAGTAATAAGAATTAGTAGTACCTTCTAATAACGTAAAGTTAGTACTAATACAATGTATAATATTTTTTATAGAACTGAAAAATTGACTTACCACCATTTCAATGATCTTCAAATTGTACAAGAAAAAATTTAATGCAGAAAATAAGTGATTTTTTTTTGTACAAGGGAGTTTGAAGCTGCGGACAATACAAAATTATGTACATGATTAATATTAGAAAAAATGTTATCTGGTACACTGCTCTGTAAAGAAATAAAATTGCGCACTCTTTCTAAGCTTTCTAAGGCTTCAGCAGATGTAACTTTTGAAGTAGTAATAACCTCATTTTCTTCATCTTCAGAACTTTCTTCATCATTTTCTAAAATGCGATCATCAACAATAGACTGCACAATATCTGTCTCTGTTAATGAATAACAAGTTGCAGCATTGTCATCTGCAGTTAAAAAATCTTTAAAGCTTATGCTTTGAGACACACCAGATTTTTCTTTTACTAAGTTCCAAACGGATTCGATCTCATATTCGACTGTCTGCTCCTCATCATGTAGTACATCGCTAGATCCTTGAGCCGTCGATTCTTTATTTAAATCCTGGTCAATCTGCGCGTGTTTCCAACAGTGGGCTATTGTTTTCTGGCTTATATCATCCCACGATCCACAGATCATATCAATTGCCTCTTTCATGTTGCACTTTCTGTTTACGTTATTTTGCAGATCACAGATAATGCGTTTTAATAACATAGTTTTGTATCGTGATTTTACGGCTCTGATAATGCCTTGGTCAAGAGGCTGAAGTATTGCAGTACAGTTAGGCGGGAAATACTCTACACGAATGTGATTCAATATAGGAGGATCATTGTGTGCTGTGCAGTTGTCTATGAGTAGAAGAATTTTACGTTTTTGTTTTTGCATATCTTTATCAAAATTTATCAGCCATTCATTAAAGAATCCTTGCGTCATCCATGATTTTTGTTGGCTTTGTAGATGCATGGTAAGGACTTAATTTTTGAAACAACGGGGTTTTTCAGATTTGCCGATTATGAGTAATTTTCGTTTTTCTGTTCCTGATTTGTTGCAGCAGAATAGGGCTGTAATCCTTTGTTTGGAAAGCTTTCCTCCAATACACTTGTCTCCTTTTAACGCTAAAGTCTTCCTTGGTTCTAACTGAAAAAATATTCCGGCTTCATCGGCATTAAAAACATCGTTAGGACTATACGTCTTGATTGATTTTAGTACTTCACCTTTACGCCATTCGTTTACAGATTCAACTGGGACGTCTTTTGCTTCTCCTGAAATGCATTTTGCCACTATACCGTATCTTTCTCGGAATCGATTCAACCATCCGACACTGGCTTGAAAATTTTCAACGTTTAGCATTCTTGCAAATTCCAAACCTTTTTCTCTAATTAAAGGGCCACTTAGAGGGATGTTTCTAGAACGAACATCCATAAACCATTTGTAAACAGCACTATCCACATCTTGAAACTGGGCATTTCGAATTCGTTTTCTGCTTGGATCAAAGACTTGAACTTGAAGTTTTTTCAAAATGCTTTCTTTATCTTTTAGAAAAGTGGATAAAGTAGACGGCGAAATTCCATATTTGCTAGCAACATCAGATTTTTTCATTCCTTTCTCAACTTCAGAAATTATGGTTTTTTTTTCTTCCAAACTAAACTGTTTTCGCTTAACAGCCGCCATTTTATGACCTACTGGTAAGATGAAAATTTTCAAACTGATTTCGAGCTTTAGGAATTCCTTTGTGAAAGTTATTCAGGTAGGGAGGAGAGGGAAGGGGGAATGTGCAATACTCATTTCACGTTTTGTTAAGTTTGCTTACATTGGTTACAGCTTACTTGGACTTCCAAGAAAAAGGGGTGGAGAAAAGGGGAGAGCGAACAAAGGAAACATTCCTTCTGCAGTGAAATGCCTATGCACACCTGTTTTACAACAAAGCTCGGAGAAAAGCGATTGCTTTAGAGATAAGCTTGATTGTCCCTAAGACTAGGCATCGAAAACAAAAATTGTCAAGCGATAAAAATGTACAACTGAAAGTATTTGCCGTGTCATATTATTTCGTTCTAACGAGATTATAAAAAATTGAATATTTCGTTATACTGAGATTATGTTAACATTATTTGAATACATTTCAAAACGGGACTCGCTTGCATTTCGTTATAACGGGATTTTTCGTTGTAATGGAATTCGTTGTAACGGGATTTTACTGTATAATATTAGAACGAACCTATAATACTATCAAAGAATTGATACTCTAATAATACTATCAAAATAATACTAATGTATTGTTTCCATAGAAATTCTTGAAATGACGTGAATTCACGTCAGAGGTCGCGAATGTGTTGAAGTGATTTATGACTCTTGTAAAAAAAAAAAAAAAAAAAAAACATATTGACAAATAAATGATAATGAGAAGCATATTAAGAAAAAAATGGATGCAAGATGTTAGTTTGTATATATATATTCAAGAAAAGGAATGAAATAATGAAAAATAATAATAATAATAATTAATCGGAAAAAAAAAAAGTTAAGTGGGGCCGTGCCCCGCTGGCCCTTAATGACGAGCCGCCACTGGATATGCATATATATTAAATTAAATTAAAATGGGAAATGATATTTGTGACTTAACCTTATTATAACATTAAAAAAAATTTTTTTTTTCTTATGTAAAATTATTTATAGCATATTATACTTATGGCTTTTTATACAACTTTTGATGATTAATTTTTATCTGTACAATATTCAAAAATTAATAAAAGCATTAATTATTTTTCTTTTAATTTTACAGGTAAGTGGAATACTATTTTGGAATGATGTTAAAAAGTATTGTTGTAAAATGGTAAGTACTTTTTAATGGAATAATTTTCAATGAAATGTACAATAGTTTTTAAGATAAATGATATATACATATTTAGGGTTGTTTTTAAAATGTTTGATTCTGTTAAAAAAAAAAAAAAAAAAAAAGAAAAAGAAACTTTGCCACATTGGAAATAGGGCGTAGTGAAAGTACATTAAATTATATTTTTTACTCATAATCTAAAACGACACACACACACACACAAAAAAAAAAAATAAATAAATAAAAAAATAAAAATAAAAATACTAAATTAAAGAAATTTAACTAAAAGTTTTATTTTCTCATTTTCAGTTTGAAAATGAATAAGAATTAGAAATCCTTTTTCAAAGCATTTTTAACGGGATCAAAACTTATTACCACTTCTATGTATATAGAAAAATATTTCAGTTTATGAGAAACCATTTTGTAGATAAAAAATAATATAAATATTGATGTTGTGGATGGTATAAATATTCATAAATATGGGTTTGTGTGTCCATGGTCTTGTATTCATTAATTACGTATGTCTTATCTCGATGTTTCTGAAAACAATATGTCAAAAACTAAAAGAATTGTTGCCTGAATATATATTTTATTGAATATTAAATGTAAATATAGGCTTTTATATGAAAACTTCAGTAATGCCAATTCAAAGGTACCAAGTCCTCTTAAGTGAAAATGTGTTTTCAATTTTGATTATTTGTCTGTTCATCTTCATCTATCCGTTCATCTGCATTACAGTTTTCGTGAATATTTTTTAAATGCCTTGGAACTTGATGTAATTCAAATTAACTATGGCACTTTTTTATTGAAAATGATTTGAATAGCGCAACTGGCTTGTGTATAAGGATTCCCAATACGAATAATTTCCACTACATTATGGTTTATGACAGACATTTTTAAAAGTCGTGTGTTACCCGCACTTCTTTCTCTTGCCCTCTGATTCAATACTACAAAAACAGTTTGGGGTTTTCCGAGTTGCGCCGCAAGTAGGGGAAAAACAACCTTGTTGTGCCGCTAAATTAAAATACTCATTGACCTCATCTAGATGAACAGGTGCGTCATTATTCAATTGCTTTGGAAAAAAAAAAAAAAAAAAAAAAAAAAAAACATTTTTATGTTTACTCATTATTTAATTGAAATTGTACAATTAGTTTAATTTAAATATTTGTTACAATTTTAAAATCAAATATGTATTTAATATATTATTATTGTTTCAAATTTTAATAGCTATTAAAATTTTAAATTCAAATATGTATTTTAATCTTAAAATTTCATAAAAATAACTTTTACAGCTACTTTCTCAAATTGGGAATTTAAGAAATTTCATTTATAAAAATGTCATTCATAATTGTCATTTACGTAATTGTACAAGTAAAGTGTTAAAAATATATAAGTATGACATATTTATAAGGGTAAGACAGTAATTAAATTATATTTAATGAGTAGAACAATTATTTTCACAATTTTTACAAACAAATTCGTTAACTTTAACATTTATGTAAAGTCATTTTAACATGTCTAGTTTCATTGGGAAGATGCTTGATTTAGCATTAACTCAAATTAATTTGTAAATATCAAACAATGTACGAAATAAACATTGAAAATAACGCTGTAAACTAGTATGTTATAGCAAATACAAAAGTTTTTTCTTATATCAATCTATCTATCATCGCCACTTACTGTTTAACATACACAAAAGTTTAATCCTATCTTCTCTCAATAAAGATTTTATATAATGAGTTTGGTGCAAGTACTCCCAGTTGGCCGATAAAATTAAGACACATTCGCTTTCATAAAGATTACATAACATTCACATATCAGTTTGGTGCATTTATATGCTATATAAGTTGAAATTTAGCCTTCCTATTCACGACGTAAATGGCAACACAGCATCGCTCCTTATTGATTGATATGCACCCAAAGTGAACCAGCGTAGTGTTTCATAATGGCCCTCTTATTTACTAAGTTCCGTGCAATTATATTAAGTAGAATCTGAGATATATCCTTCCCGTTATGGGGGAAAAGGTAGCATAGCAGCCCTACCTATGTGACGATATGCACCCAGAATTAATCATCATAATGTTTCGTAATGCCCCCCTACACACACACACACACTTACCAAATTTTGTTCAATTATACCAAATAGAACTTGAGATGTAGCCTTTCCTTATTGGGAGAAATCGCAATATAGCATCGACACCTTTTCAGCGATTTGCACCAAAAATTGTTAGGCACTAATTTTTGTCAAGGTGCAACTACATATAAATTTTTATGAAATTCTGTGTAGTATTTCTTGAGATATAGTACCTGAAAATTTTTGTCTGACACACATTGACACACAGATATTTTCTAAAAATGATAAAATCGTGTTCTGGATTTCTCAGAATGTGTTAATCTGTCGAAAATAGGAAGTCGAAAATTTTTGTGAATCCAATACTTTCTTCTTTTGAATCTAAAAATGCATAAAAATCGCGATGTATTGTAGGCGCCGTATATCTTGGTTGTGCCGAATTTATTATATAGTTATTATTATTATTATTCAGTATATTAGTATCATGCATGAAAAGTATGTTTTTAATATTACTATGTTGTTCATTTTAATTATGAAATGGAAGATAGCACACAACATCAATACTCTAATTACTTAAGAAAAAGAAAAAAAAAAAAAAAAATGCAAGTTTTATTTTCCTAAAATTTTGAATAAAACAATTTTTTCAGTAACATTTAAATAATAAGTTTCTTTTACAGACGGCTGGTTTCCAGGTGAAACATGGTGAAATACCCTGGTGAGATAAGAAATGAGGGGCGCAACTCGGTTATCATTTTTAGAGGGGGAGATTTGTAAGGAGCGCAACTCGAACATAGGTGTTGAATTAATTATTGAGGGGAGCGTAACTAGGTTGTCTCCGACAGTTTGCAATTTAAGGTATAAGATAAGAAGTAGTTACTATATATGAATCTAATTAAAAAACAATTTAAAATAGGTTTAGGAAAAGTTTTATTTTACATATAATGCTGTTTGAGGGAAGGGGGGGGGGAGCAACCGCCCCTCTCATTCCCTCCATGTTCAAATATAGTAAGAATTAAAGGACTGTTATTAAATGTGCGGTTGAGGGAGAGGGGGGGGGCACTTTACATGCCATTTGCTGTTTCTCCTATAGAACGTTATCGTGCTCCAAGCGCACGTATCTAAAGCTCACACTAGAGGGATCGTGTTTGAAGCTCAGATACACCAATATCTCGTGTTCCAAGCACACAAATATATTCACCCCTTTCCCCCAACGCATCAACCTGACAGGTAGGAAGAGACTAATCCCTTTTTCCGAAGAGCAGAGGGGGGAGAGGGGGAGGGGGAGGTCGAGGAAGATGGTTTTTGAAGCGCAATTCAGTTGATGAGTTATTTTTTGAACTAAGGCAGGAACTAGGAATTAAATTTTTAAATAAAATTATTTTCTGCTTATTTACATAAATTTAACAAAAATACTTTCGGGGGTGGATAAAAAATATATATCAGGAATAATGGCCCGAAATGTTTGTTCGTGTATTTATTTAACGCAGTTTTATTTAATAAGTCAATCTTAAGTACTATATATGCTTTATATAGAATTCACAGATTATATATAAGACTACACATAATTTGTGGAACGTCTTTGTTATCAAAGTTAATTGTTGTAAGTATTTTTTAACTAGAAATCGGAACTTAAAATACGAAGGTACAGTCTGCAAAAAAAAAAAAAAAATAGATAAATAAATAAAATAATAATAATAATAATAATAACACCCGCACCTAAATTATCAACATATTGATAAATCGATTTCTGGTAAAATATTAGTAAGTTATAATTCAAAAGTTATGATTGGAGTATAAATTTGGCAGTCAATGTTAATGAAAACATACATTGTTATCAAATTTTAGTCTAAAATAGTGTGAGTGCCACACCAATTTGTAAAATTGTGTATATTTTAATGTAAAATTATTTTAGATTATTTAAATAATATATAATTTTAATTATTTCTTTGTTCTGTAATCATGACAAAAGATATCTTTTTATATTACAAAGTATATTGAAATAGTTTTTTTATTATTAAAAGTCCAAAAAACGATATTGAGTAATCTAAATTAATTATTAAAAAAATATTTTTGATAATTAAATTAGTTTTTAGTTATGATATATTAATAATTTTTTTTAAATATAATCATTGATTAAAATAAGTTTTATATTAATAA
The DNA here is from genome assembly GCA_963930645.1 of Salticus scenicus. Classification (NCBI taxonomy): domain Eukaryota; kingdom Metazoa; phylum Arthropoda; class Arachnida; order Araneae; family Salticidae; genus Salticus; species Salticus scenicus. The sequence goes on from OZ005657.1 coordinate 275,964,993, forward strand.
TAATTTCGTGATGGTAGTTTAGGTGTTAAAGCCGACTGAGAACATGAGGGTCGACAACCATGACCTCGAATTGAACCCGGCACTTCCTGTCTACCAGTTTGGAGAACAGAACTTCTCGGCTTATTAATTAAAAGTTCAAATAATTTTATTCAGCGATTACAACTAACTTAATTATAATATTTTAATATTAAAAGTATTTTAAAATAAATTTTTCTATTGAAAGCAGAAAAAATTGTATTAAGCAATCTAAGCTAATTTGATTATCATTATTATTTATAATACGTTTAGTTTTTAGATAATTAATTAATGAATTTAGTCTTTCTATTAGAATATTTTAAATAAAATAATTTTAATTAGATCCTTAACTATCTTTTTTTTTTTTTTTTTTTTCTTTTCATAATTATTCACAGAAAATAAAATCTTTTAATATTAAAAGTGTTTTTAGATAATTTTTCTTTTGAAAGCAGAAAAAATTGTACTAAGGAATCATAGCTAATATAATTATTAAAATTTATATTTTTGATAATTCCCTTAGCTATTAGATAATTAATTTACTATTTCTTTTAAAGTTTTTTTAAGTAAAATAATTTTAGTTACTTACTTACTTTCTATAATCAATTATAGAAAAAAATATTTTTATGTTTAGCATTTTGAATTAGGTTTTTCCTTTTAAAGCCCAAACAACAGTATTAAGCAATCTCAATTAATTTAATTATTTTAAATTTATATTCTTAATAATTAAATTATGTTTAATTAGAATGTAATCTTAAACGATTTTTTAATTAATATTATTTTTTGTATATAATCATTTATACGTTTAAAAAAAAAAAAAGTCTTTTTGAATTAAAAATATTTTGGTGGTTGTGGTTTAAGCATTAAAACACATTGACAACATGCAGGTCCTAAGCCTGACTGAAATGCCTTTCATGAAAGTTCTTTCTAAAAAGCCCTGTCCTGTATATACGCGATTTTCAAAGAAAACCATGGAAAATTCCGAATTTCTAGGTTGACAAGCGGGAACCCGGCAATTCCAATTTATCAAGGCCCGCGAGCGGCTGAGCGGTTCTGTGCTCAAAGCTGGTAGACCTGAGATGCCAGGTTCGATCCCAAGTCCGTGCACGTCGGCTTAGTCGTTCGGAGTTTTCCGTGGTTTTCTCATAAACTTGCGCAAATATGGGCTAGGACCCCTTAGAAAGTCCGCCATGGAAGGCACTCCCCCTCGGGCCTAGGACCCTAGGGTAGACAATCGGCCCTATTCCCAGACATCAACACTAACACTAATCTATCAGCTTGGAGAGCACAACCGCTCGGCTACTGAAATAGGCCTTTTAATTAAAAGTCCAAAAAATAGTATTAAGTAATTTCAATTAATTCTAAAATATTATATTTTTAATAAATAACTTGTTATTTTTTAATTAGAATATTTTAGTGGATGATTTTTTAACTAGCTTTTATTATTATTATTATTATTATTATTATCGTTCTTAGAAAATAAAATATTTAATAATATAAAAAAATTTTTAGTAAAGATTTTTCTATTAAAAGCCGAAACAATAATACTAAACAATCTCAATTAATTTAATTTAGATATTAAATATATATTAGTTAAATTAGGTTTCTAGATTTTTTATTTTTATTTTATTTATTTATTTATTTTCATTTTATTTATTTTTTAATCTTTAATGAAAATATTTAGAAATAGATTTTTCAATTAAAAGCTCAAATAGTTCAATTGAACAAATTAATTTTATTATTAAACATTTTGATTTTTAATAAAGGCAATCATTTTTAATTATATTTTTATATTAAATAACTCTTTAATTATTTTTTCTCTATAATCTCCCATAGAAAAAAAAATTATATTCAGGGATGAGATTTGCAGAAATATAAAAAAACTGAAACTGTACGCAAAGGCAAGACAACTAGAATTTCAATGACAAAATCCATTATATTAGAGTAATAAATATCTATTTTAATCTTCAATGTATAAAGAAAGAACAAATACAAACCAGAAATATAAAAAATGCTGAAAAAACTAAAAAAAAAAAAAAAAAAAAAAAAAAAAAAGGCTGAAAAGCTAAATGTACAAAAAAGCTTAAATCAGCTGAAAAGCTGAAAAATCTCATTCCTGTGTATTAAAAGTATTTTAATACAGATTTTTCAATTAAAAGCATCCATATATATTTATCTATTTATAAAACAAGCAATAACAATGATTTAATCTTAGCAGAAATGTAAATCATTTTTAAAATATTGGAGAAATGGAAGTATGTAGCTAAGCTTGTAACGCTGAGCAATGGTGTTTTATCCCACTTTTGCCTACATTCTAAAGCACGTGCGGAATTATCTGTGAATGTTTATCGCAGTGACGTCACGTGCGCTACGGCCACGGTCTAATCTAATCCCACGTCTCAAGTTGATAAGTCGGGGGAAAGGGGTAAATATATTTGTCAGCTTGGGACGCGAGATACTAATCTATGTGAGCTTCAGACACGATTTCCCTACTGTGAGCTTGAAGCATGTGAGCTTCGAGCACGGCGCGTATAAAAGTGTCATGTGGAAGGCCGAGTGATGACACGTGGTGTTATAGTCGGTTACAGATAATATTTTCCTGCCTTATCAACATTCAGTTCGCCTCATGGAAGTGAGGTTGTACGCTGTTTGCTCCCGCCTGGCCTATTCCCACTCCACACAATGGATCAGAAGAAGCTTAAAATGAGAGAGAAATCTCGAGCCTTGACTTTCTGATCGATGTAGCCAGAGATCTGGCAGATCATTCTAGATGTAGCCACACGTAGAAAATCCTTATACGGTCAATAAATGTGAACATTTAAGTCAACATCGTAACATTCAAGTGGTTTTTTGCGAATATTACGTTGCAGTCAGTATTTTGTAACCTCACTTTTAAATTTTAAGCATGGGTCTTTGGCTACATTGAGAATATATCTGGCAGACCTCTGGATACGTCGATCACATAGCCCCCTTTCTTTCTTTTCCGTAGCAGAGTCAAGGCACGGAATTTCTCTTTCATTTTAAACTTCTTCCGAACCATTATGGGCAGTGATAATACCAATGTAGGTTCTGAAACATTTAATAAATGAACGAAATATTGGCTGGCGGGAGCACGGAACGTACAACCTCACTGTAAAAGTCCACGAGGAGCATTGAGCGTGTAGGGTCGACAGTCAATTTCCCCAAATCAGGGTTTTTTTGCAAAAAAATCCCCAACTGAATTTATACTAAAATAGTAAATAATAATAATAATAATAATAAAAAGAAACATTTAACAGATTTAAGCCCAAATTTTTAATGAAACTCATTTTTGAAAAAAGTCCCCATATTAAAAAAATATATATATATACACACTAGTTATAGGAAAATTTTAAACCTGCATAAAGTACGTTAGTGCTGAGGATGTATGTAGGATTTACTTTCATCCTCAGGATTAGGTTGATTTCTTTTTTCTTATCAAGTAGCCGTTATTTTGTTTCAAAATGGCGGCTACAAATTATTAATGGACTTGGTAGAAATATTGATGTAGGCTACACACATATGGAGTTTTAAGCAAATCTGTTCAAAAATACTTTTTATGTGAATTTAAAATTTTCAAGTGGCCGGTGCTTGGAAACAAAATGGTGGGTTAAGTTGACTAATATATCAAATGCATTTGTGAGATAAGTCTACTGTACACATATAGTTCGAATTAATTCAAAATCTCAAAAGTCATCGTGTTGAAAAATTAAGTGGCTGCCATTTGGATCAAAATGGCAAAGAAAGTTCCTCATCTAAGATATCGTTGCAAATTTGATTTTTTTTTTTTTTTTTTTTTGTAGAAATTCTTTCAAAGAGGCTTAGTAAGTTGATAAAATGTTAGTTTTCTGCTTTTCTAGTTTGTTTTAGCAATAAAATAGCACAATTTTTCCTTAAAAACTCATTAAAAAGATCCAATAAGGCAGGTAGTGGATTTGGCGCCAAATTTGGCGACCTTTCCCCATGGCGACTTTTGGCAAGAAAATACTTATTATCGATATACCAAAGATTGACGCAATAACTAGATTGCTTTACGTGTTACGTGAAATTTCTAGATTTTTGTTGTTTGAATGATAAATCCACTTTTCAACTTTGATTTGAATTGATTAAGTATTTCAAAAGTTACCGTGATAACACATTTTCAAGTGGCCGCCACTTGGGAAAAATACAGCCCAGAAAACACATCCAAGATATTTGAAGCATAGGTTCACTGTCCAACTGTGGTTCAAATCAGTGCCGTGTTTCAAAAGTTATCATTATTGCAAATTTTCAAATGGCAGTATAAGTGGCTGCGACTTGGAAACAAAATGGCGAAACAACTTGCCCAGCAAGCGAAATCATCCAATATATTTGTATGATAAGTTCATTGTCCAGTTCTAGTTTAAATTAAATCAGTATTTCAAAAATTATCGTCATAAGAAATTTTCAGGTGGCACCACTTGGAAAAAAAAGCGTACTGAGATGCCCTGCGAACTTATCTGAGATATAAGATAATATCACTGTCCAAATTTGGTTCTATTTGAAGTATTATTTCAGAAGTTATCGTGATTTTAAATTTTCAAGTGGGAGCCTAATTTCAAGTGGCCCACTTAGTATAAGATATCCGGTACTTTCCAAAAAATGGCTGTTAAAATGAACTTGGTTGAGACCCTTATATGGTCTATGTATACATCAAATTTCAAACGAATTCGTAATACGCATTTTACAAATGTGAATTTGAAATTTTCAAGTGGTCTCCACTTGAAAACAAAATGGCGGAGCAATTTGATTGGCAAACTCATCCAAAATATTTATACGTTCACTGTCTAAATTTGGTTCGATTTGGAGTATTATTTCAGAAGTTATTATGATTTTAAATTTTCAAGTGGTAGCCTGATTTCAAGCAGTCCCGCTTAACTTAAGATATCTGCCACTTTACTAACAATGGCGGATATAGCTCATTAATAAACTTCATTGAGATACTTTTGTGGTCTGTATTTACATCAAAATTCAAACAAATTCAGAATACGCTTCTTACAATTTAAATTTTCAAGTGGTCTCCACTTGAAATCAAAATGGCCGAGCAACTTGGTTAACAAACTCATCTAAGATATTTATAAGATAAGTTAAGACACTGTTAAAATTTGGTTCCATTTGGAGTATTATTTCGGAAGTTATCATGGTTTTAAATTTTCAAGTGGTAGCCTGATTTCAAGTGGTCCCGCTTAACTTAAGATATACGCCATTTTCTTAAAAATGGCGGATAAAGTTCGTTAATAAAGTTCTTTGAGACACTTATATAAACTATGTATACATCAAAATAAAAAAAAAATTCGAAATACGCTTTTTACAATTTGAATTTGAAATTTTCAAGTGGTCTCCACTTGAAAACAAAATGGCGGAGCAACATGGTTAACAAACTCATCTAAGGTATTTATAAAATAAGTTAAGACACTGTCCAAATTTGGTTCGATTTGGAGTATTATTTCGGAAGTTATATTGATTTTAAATTTTCAAGTAGTAGCTTAATTTCAAATGGCCCCGCTTAACTTAAAATATCTGCCATTTTATTAAAAATGGCGGATAAACTTCATTGAGACCTTTATATAGCCTCTATTTACATCAAAATTCAAGCAAATCTTGCTTTAAAACTGCTTTTTACATTGTGAGTTTGAAAATTTCAAGTGGCTGCCACTTGAAAACAAACAGTCGGAGCAACCTGGTTAACGAACTCACCCAAGATATTCATAAGATCAGTTCACTGTCCAAATTTGGTTGCATTTGGAGTATTATTTCGGGAATTATCGTGATGACAAAATTTTCATTATATATATAATGAAATTATATATATAAGGTTATTGTGCCTAAATGCGATAACCCATAAATGCGATAACCCATAAATGCGACAAAGTTCTTCTACTGAAAATCTAAATGCTTAAATCACAAACTTATAAATCATAATGGAACATACGCATTTCAAGAACGGTTCGCGAAACTTTTCATTAAATTTTAAAGGTTTTTTCTAGTAGAATTTTCTTTTGCAGTAAACATTGTCCATTATGGCTTTCCGACGTCTTTTCCTAATTGCGATAAAATATTTTCAAATAGTAACTGTAATTTTATCCTTTCATCTTTCAAGATCAAATAACCATTGTTACGTCAAGTGCTTGAATACCCTTCATACCTACCAGAAGAAAAAAAAAAAAAAAATACATTTTTTTAAAAAGAGGGGTTTAAAATTTTTATCGCATTTAAGGGTCTGTTTACACCATTTTCCTAAATGCGACAAATTTTATCCCTTAAATGCGGCGAATTTTACAGTTGATATATTAAGGGAAGTTTAAGCATTTTTTCCTTTTTAACACTTTCCAACAAGGTTTAAAAGTGACTTAGACTTGTCTGTCCCTCTGTCCGTCTGTCTGTCTGTCTGTCTGTCCGCGCTCTAATTCCTGTAGGGACACCCGAAATTATTCCAAAGCACTGTATTCTATGAGAGGTATTTCTGTAAACCATATTTAATACCTTAACTGTATACAAATCTTAGTGAAATTGAATCATGTTATTCAAGTTCACTATCGGATGTTTCATATATAAAATGGAATAAATACCACCACTAGTTTGTACACAGGGACACTCGAAAGTACTCCAAAGCATTGCGTTCTATGAGAGGTATTTCTATAAACCAAATTTTAATAACTTTACTTTCCACAAAGTTTAATGAAATTAAAATATGTTATTCATATGCACAAAAGAATGCTTTGCATAGAATATAGCATGATTAGCATTAGATTTACAGGGCCACACAAAAATATTCAGTTACATTAAGAGCTGTTCATAAAAATTTGCTATAATTTCAATTTCGTTTACATTAAGCGTTTTTAACATTGTCTAACAATTTTCATCTGTGAATATAATTTCAATTTAAGTATCTGTCTGTTCGTCTGTCCGCGCTCTAGCTCCAGTAAATATTTATGTAATTTCTTGAAACTGATATATGTTATTTAAGTTCACTATCGGATGTTCCCTATTGAAAAAGGAGTTAATATCTCTACTGGTTTGTGTACAGAGGCACCCAAACCTTTTACAAAGCATTTTGTTCTATGAGAGATATTTCTATAAACCATATTTTAATACATTTACTGTACACAAACCTTAATGAAATTGAGAAATGTAATTCAAGTTCCCTATCGGATGTTTTATATATTAAATGGAGTAAATACCACCACTGGTTTGGGCACAGAGACACTTGAAAGCATACCAAAGCATTGCGTTATATGAGAAGTATTTCTATAAACCAAATTTTGATAACTTTTCTTTCCACAAAGCTTAATGAAACTGAAATGTGTTATTCATATGCACAAAAGACTGCTTTCTATAGAATATAGTATGTTTAGTATTAGTTTTACAGAGCAACAAAAAAATATTCAGATACATAAAGAGCTATTAAGAAAAGTTTGCTGGAATTGCACTTTCGTTTACATTAAGCGTTTTTAACATTTTCTAACAATTTTTAAGTGTGAATATAATTTCAATTTGTGTATCTGTGTATCTGTTTGTCTGCCCATCTCTCTGTCTTTCGGCGCTCTAACTCCGGTAAATATTTGTGGCATATCTTGAAACTAATATATGTTTTTCAAGTTCACTATCGGATGTCCCCTATTAAAAATGGAGTGAATACCTCTACTGGTTTGTGTACAGGGGCATCGGAAAGTACTGCAAACTATTTTTTTTTCTATGAGAGGCATTTCTATAAACCATATTTTAATACCGTTACTTTACACAAATCTTAATGAAATTGAAATATGTTATTCAAGTTCGCTATCGGATGTTTCCTATGTGAAATGGAGAAAATATTACCACTGTTTTGTATACAGGGAGACTTACAAGTATTGCGCTGTATGAGAGGTATTTCTGCAAACCAAATTTTAATAACTTTACTTTGCACAAATCTTAATGAAATTGAAAAATGTTATTCATATGCAAAAAGGAATGCTTTTTATAAATACAGTATGATTAGTATTAATCTTACAGGGCCACATAAAAATATTAAGTTACATTATGAGCTATTAATAAAAATTTGCTGTAATTGCATTTTCTTTTACAATAAACATTTTTAACACTTTCTAACAATTTTTAAGCGCGAATATGATTTTAATTTGGTTATCTTTCTGTCCGATTGTCTGTCTTTCTATCTGGCTCTCGTCCCAAGAGTTCTTAAATATTTTCAGAATTTTGAAAAATTGATACAGTGGAACCTGTCTAAAGTGACCACCCTAGGGACCAGCTAAAATGGTCACTATACGTAGGTGGTCACTTTATAAAGTCTCTTTAAAATTGGAAAATGGGCACTTTAGTCAGGAAAATGGTCACTTTAGTCAAGTGGTCACTTTACCAAGGTGGTCACTTTTACAGGTTCCACTGTATATGTTATTAAAGTTCACTATGGAATGTTTCCTATTTAAAATGCCATTAATATGTCCTACACAACGTGTTTGTGTACAGGGAACTTCCAGTGCTTTGCGTTTTAGGACAGACATTTTTATAAATCACATCTAAATAACTTTCTACTGTAAAAATTATAAATAAATTGAAATGTATTTTAATATTCTAAAATAATGTTTTGTATAGAATATGATATGATCAACTTTCAGATTTACAGGACTACACTAAAATATTCAAATACATTAAGGGATCAATTATAATCTGACGGCTGGATTTTTTTTTTTTTTTTTTTTGCATTAAGCCTTTTTAACGTTCTTCAACGATGTCTGAGAGCGGTTTTAAATTCAATTAGTCAATATGTATATTTTTCTATGCTTCTCGCCTTTGTTTGATAATGCAGGCAAAGAATATTAAAAGTTATACAATACAACAAGCACGTACATTTGGAGAGTATTAATAACCAGTGCGTACTGCATGATTTTTCGTTCTTTTTTTAACACTTTCCAGCAAGGTTGAAAAGTGTCAATGACTTCGGTTTGTCTGTCTGTCCGCAGTCGAACTCCTGTAAATTTTCATGGAATTTCTTGAAGCTGATATATCGTATTCAAGTTCACTATCGGATGTTCCCTATTGAAAATGGAGGGAATTCCTCTTCTGACTTGTCTACAGGGACACCCAAAATTTTCCAAAGCACTGTGTTCCATGATAGATATTTCTATAAACCGTATTTTGATACGTTTACTTTAAACAAATTTTAATGAAATTGAAATATATCATTTAAGTCCACTGCCGGATATTCCCCATGTAAATTGAAGTAAATACCATCACTGGTTTGTATACAGGGACATCCGAAAGTATTTAAAAGCATTGCGTTCTATTGAAGGTATTTCTAAGCACCAAATTTTAATGATTTTACTTTGCACAAGTCGTAAAAATATATATATATATATATATATATATTATTCATATGCACAAAAGAATGCCTTCCATAAAATACAATATTATTAGCATTATATTTACAGGGCCACACAAAAATATTCAGATACATTAAGAGGTATTGTTGGAAAATTGCTTGAATTGCATTTTCGTTTACAATAAGCGTTTTTATCACTTTCTAAATGTTTTTAACACTTTCCAATAAAGTTGAAAAGTGTTAATGACTTAGGTTTGTCTGTCTGTCCGTGCTCTATCTCCCGTAAATATTCATGGAATCAGAGTTACACATACACTACTCAGAAAAGAAGAGTTAAACACGGAGTTACACACTCTGTTATAAAAAGGCAAAGTTACACACACAATTACACACAAACTGTTAATAAAAATGCAGAGTTACACACACACACTGTTAGCAAAAAATTAGCGGTACACACAGCGTTACACACATTGTCAAAAAAAAAAAAAAAAAAAAGATTTACATACGGAGTTACACACACTGTTAATAAAAAGGCGGAATTATACACAGCAAAAAATCAGTGATACACGCAAAGTTACACACATTGTTCAAAAAAAAAAAAAAAAAAAAAAAAAAAAAAAGAAATGAACATTGAATTACACACACTGCTAATAAAAAGGCAGGATTATACACAGAGTTACATGCACTGTTAATAAAAAGGCGCTGTTAATAAAGAGTTACACACACAGAGTTAATAAGAAGGCAGAGTTGCACACACACACATTTAATTACGTACAGGGTTACGCACACTGTTAGTTACACATAAGTAAAATTACACACGTTTTTTGCTAAAAATCAGCGATACACACAGTGTTACACATACAATGTTAAAAAAAAACTGTTAATAAAAAACAAAATTACACATGAAGTTACACACACTGTTAATAAGAAAGAAGAGCTACACACACACTGTTAATTGCATACAGGGTTGCACACACAGTGACAGTTTCACATAGCATTACGTACACTGTTAGAAAAGTTCAGCAATACACACAGAATTACACACACACTGTTAAAAAAAAAAGAAGAGTTACACACTGTTAACAAACAGCAGATTTAAACACAAAGTTCCACACATTGTTAATATAAAGGAATTGTTACACACACTGTTAAAGGCAGAGTTGCACATAGAGTTACACAACATTTTATCTTGAAATAGTTATGCGGTATTAAGTATTTTATAAACTATAAAAAAAGAACGAAAAATCATGCATTACGCAATGATTATTAACACTTTCCAACTGCACGTAATTGTTGTATCTTATAACTTTGAAAGTTCTGTACCTACGTTATCACACAACAAACAAACAGTAGTTCTGAAAGGCATACAGACAGACTAATTGAATTCCTAATCATTCTTAAACACTGTTTGAAAGTGTTAAAAATGCTTAACACAAAAGAAACCGTCGCTCTTCGATTGTAATTCCAACCCTTAATCTATCTGAAAATTTCAGTGTAGCCCTGTAAATTTGAAGGTTAACAAAATCATATTTTATACAAAACATTATTTTAGCAAATTAACAATAAATGCCAATTTCTTTATGATTTTACAGTTGAAAGTACAGTATGAAAGTTCTTTAAATGTAAATTACAAAAATGTATGTCCTAAAATGCAACGCATTGGCATTTTTTGCGCGTTCTTGTACATAAACATGTTGTACAGTACCTATTAATGCCCTTTTTATTTGGGAACATTCAATAGTGAATATGAACAACATATATATTTTTTTAAAAATTCAGAAAATATTTCCGGACGCTAAGTGCGGCACACGGACAGATAGACAAATGGAGATTCGGGCACATAGATACAAAAATTGAAAACACGTTAAGACTTAAACAAGAAAGAAAAATCATGCAGTACTCATTGATTAGTAACACCTTCCAACTGTACGTAATTGTTGTATCGAATAACTTTTAATATTCTTTGCCTACGTTGTGAGGTTGAGACGTCAGAACGTCACCACAGTTGTTTTAATTAAGCTGGATCCAGCAAAGTAGAAAGTGGGGACGGTTAAAATCGCTTCGTCGCCAGTGACTTGGCGAAAGTTGAGGTCGAGTTAGCTTTGTGTCGGCAGGGTGCTGCAATGAAAGACTTAGATTTTGAATGTTAGATAAATTAGAAGTGATTTTAAAAGGACGGATTGAAATGAAGAGAGAGGAGGATGTAGGAAGAAGTATAAAATGGCGATGGTTTTAGTAGATGGGAGTGGATGTTGGAGGATATTATAGTGGATGTTGGAGGATATTATAGTGGATGTCGGAGCATATTATAGTGTGGATAATGGAGTATTATAGTGGATTGTTGAAAGTCTTATTTTGGCGAATATTGAGTAGTAGAAATTTAGAGGAGTGAGGAATAAGTCATGATGAGTGTTAGTACGAGTATTTCCTAGCGCTCGTGAAAGTGAATTTCGATCTGTAGGGAATCTTCTGATCGAAAGTGAAATCGCAGCAGTGGAGTTACGAGTGCAACCGTCGCTACACCTTCAATTGCTTGCTGGGGTGAGATATTTAATATAATCTAATTTAATTGTTGATATATATATTTTGATTGAGTAACACACTGACTGAGCTAGTTTAATTGCCAGGCCACCCTCCCCATTAATCTGCTCAAATAAACTTTAGTTATTGTTAATTCAAGTCTTGTGTTCTCTTACTTATCCATTTAGTGATCTAATTAGGTTAAGATGGAGTTTGCGTCAACGCAAACTTTACAACGTTATCACACAACAGACAGAAGGACTGAAAAATATACAGATAGACTAATTGATTTTAAAATTACTCTTAGGCATTTTGGAAAGAGTTAAAAAGGCTTAACGCAAAATAAAATGCAGCCATTAAATTATAATTACAGCTTTTAATCTCTCTGAATATTTTAGTGTAGCCCTTTAAATCAGAAAGTTAATCATACCATATTCTATGCAAAACATTATTTTAGAATATTAACAATACATTTCAATATTTTTATGATTTTTGCAGTAGAAAGACTTAACTTTCAAAAAATTCTGTCCTAAACCGTAATGCATTGGCATTTTTTTTTTTTTTTTTTGTTGTTGTTGTTGTCCGTGTAAACAAACTAATTGTACAGGACCTATTAATGTTGTTTTGAATGGGTAACATTCTATATTGATAATGTTTATAAAAATAACACTCATAAAACACAATGCTTTCGAATGCTTTTGGGTGTCCCTGTACACAAACCAGAAGAGATATTCACTCCATTTTCAATATGGAACATCCGATAGTGAACATCAATAAAATATATCAGTTTCGAGAAATTCCATAAATATTTACAGGAGTTAGAGCGCGGGCAGACAGACGGACAGACAGATGGACAGATACACAAACTGAAATCATATTCACACTTAAAAATGTTAGAAAGTGTTAAAAACGCTTAATGTAAACGAAAGTGCAATTCTAGAATTGTTTTATCAGTAGCTCTTAATATAAATGGATATTTTTGTGTCACCCTGTAAACCTAATGCTAATCATGCTGTATTCTATGCAAAGCATTTTTTTCTGCATATAAATAACATATTTCAATTTCCTAAAACTTCGTGGAAAGTAAAGTTATTAAAATTTGATTTATAGAAATCTCTCTTATAGAACGCAATGCTTTGGAATACTTTTAACTGTCCCTGTACATAAATCGGTGGTGGTATTTCCGCCATTTTATACAGGAAACATCCAGTAGTGAACTTGAATAACATATTTCAATTTAATTGAGATATGTCTACAGTAAAACCAATAGAAATACCTCTTATAGAACACAATGCTTTGAAATGCTTCCGGGTGTCCGTGTACGCAAACCAGTATAGGTATAAACTCCATTTTAAATAGGGAACATCCGATAGTGAACTTGAATAACATATATCACTTTGAAGAAATTCCATAAATATTTATGAGATTTAGAGCTCGGGCAGACAGACAGGCAGACAAACAGGCGGACAGGCAGATACACAAAACTGAAATCATATTCACCCTTAAAAAATGTTAGAATGTGTTAAAAACGCTTAACGTAAACGAAAGTACAATTCTAGCCATTTTTTTAAAATAGCTCTTAATGTAACTGGATATTTTTGTGCCACCCTGTAAATCTAATGCTAATCATGCTATATTCTGTGCAAAGCATTCTTTTGTGCATACAAATACCATATTTAAATTTCCAAGAACTTCGTGGAAAGTAAAGTTATTAAAATTTGATTTATAGAAATATCTCTAATAGAACGCAATGCTTTGGAATACTTTTAACTGTCCCTGTACATAAATCGTTGGTGGTATTTCCTCCATTTTATACAGGAAACATCCAATAGGGAATTTGAATAACATATTTCAATTTCATTAAGATATGTCTACAGTAAAGGTATGAAAATATGGTTTATATAAATACCTCTCATAGAACACAATGCTTTCGAATGCTTTTTGGTGTCCTGTGCACAAACCAGTAGAGGTATAAACTCCATTTTCAATAGGGAACGCCCGATAGTGATCTTGAATAACATATTTCAATTTCATTGAAATATGTCTACAATAAAGGTATGAAAATATGGTTTATAGAAATACCTCTCATAGAACACAATGCTTTGAAATACTTTCGGGTGTCCCTGTACACAAACCAGTAGAGGTATCATATTCACCCTTAAAAAATGTTAGAATGTGTTAAAAACTCTTAACGTAAACGAAAGTACAATTCTAGCCATTTTTTTTTAATAGCTGTTAATGTAACTGGATATTTTTGTGCCACCCTGTAAATCTAATGCTAATCATGCTATATTCTGTGCAAAGCATTCTTTTGTGCATATAAATACCATATTTAAATTTCCAAAAACTTCGTGGAAAGTAAAGTTATTAAAATTTGATTTATAGAAATATCTCTCATAGAACGCGATGCTTTGGAATACTTTTGAGTGTCCCTGTACATAAACCGATGGTGATATTTCCTCCATTTTATACAGAAAACATCCTATAGTGAACTTTAATAACATATTGCAATTTCATTAAGATATGTCTACAGTAAAGGTAAGAAAATATGGTTTGTAAAAATACCTCTCATAGAACACAATGCTTTGAAATACTTTCGGGTGTCTCTGTACACAAACTAGTAGAGGTATGAACTCCATTTTCAATAGGGAACGTCCAATGGTAATCTTGAATAACATATATCAGTTTCAAGAAATTCCATAAATATTTACGGGAGTTAGAGCGCGGACGGGCAGACGGACAGACGGACAGACAGACAGACAAACCGAAGTCATAAACACTTTTCAACCTTGTTGGAATGTGTTAATAACAGTTTTCAATCTTCTTTGGAAAGTGTTAATAACATTTAAGTAACTCCCATGCATTAAATGCATTATCGCATTTAGGGAGTTTGAACATCGCATTTAGGATATAGTACCTTAAATGCGACAAAAATTTCCTAAATGCGACGCTGGTATATATTTTCATAAATTACTGATATTTTTTTAATTTCTTGAAAAAAAAAAAATGACTCAAAACACTAGTTTAGAACTATGAGTATAATATTCAACCATTTTTTCTTTCTTTTCATAATTATTTGTTTACTAAAATGTCATAAGTTTCCTAAATGCGATAAACTTACCAAAAATCACGTCGCATTTAGGCACAATGACCTTAGCTGAGATAATAGCTGCTATTATATATATATAGCTGAGATAAACGAAGTGATTGCAGTAGGTCGATTTCTTAAGAAATCAACCTAAATAATAATAATAATAATAATAAATAAACCTACACTAAGCGACAAAAAAAAAAGCCGCACTTCAGAAAAAATGACTTATACCTTTTTTATTCGTAATAACTTTAAAATTAATGTTTGAAACAAATGAAACTCTCTTATTTGCGTAATACTAAAGGGATGAAATGATACCTATGTACATTTTCGGTTTAATAATTTGCATTATTGCACACTACGAAGTAATTTTTAAAAATTTGCATAAAACTTTCTTTTTGAACATAATGCATTAACCATACACTTTGTATTCTGTTATGATTTATTAAATGAAATAAACAAGTTATATTTTATTATATGAAATAAAACTATTTTTTTGTTAGATCTAAGCAATTTTTTATTAAAAATATGTATTCTGCATCGGGTTAATTCCACCTTTATATGGAATTACTGCTTTAATGCGCAATGGCATAGTATTATACAGTGTTTTAATATAAATCTCAGAAATTTCAACGTGCAAAATATCACAAATAATTTTTTCTAGTTCAGGTAGAGTTATAGGCTGAAAATTTCGAATCCTCTCCCCTCTCCCCCGCCTTTTTATAGACAAAATATTTTCGAGCGGATCGCTATTAGGAGTATTTCCATGTCTGGTTAAGAAGAAATTCTACTATATCATTTGTGGGATTTAACTTAATGTGGAAAAAGTTATGATTATTTACAGAATTACAGGATCTCATGGGAATGGATAGGAAATTTTGACAATTTGAAGTAATAAACTGACCACAGACGCCGCGTAGTAAGGTGCATTTTCAGCGTAAAATGCTGTTTAAGGAAATGTCCAAGATACCTCCAAAATAGTCGGTCAGGCAACACTTTTATGAAGATTGTGTTTTATTTCGAGTTAATTGATCCCTTGAGCATAATAATTTGTCCGACTGTTTGAAAAGTTATGCACCTCCGTACCATAATGTACGGAGATTGTGTCACTGTTTTAAAAGTGTGATTTTCATTAAGTCGGTCATATTTTCGTTGTCAGTTCCGCTTGTTTTCTTTAGCTCGAAATAAGTTAAACTTGACTCATCAAAGAGAAACAGTTCAGCCCAATAATTAACTAATTATTTTTTATTTTTTTAGCCATCTGAGGTCATGGTTTCCTAATTTTCTTCACTAAGAATGGAATTTTTTCAAATTTTCTGTCATTTAAACCTGCTTTTTTTAATAGTTCTGTACTGTAGTTAAAGAAATTATGCTGCTAAACACTTTTTCTGAATATCTTTTATGTTATAAATGAGTTATAACTTATGTTACACACGATTTTATAAGAAATGACTTTTTAACTTACGGTCATCTCGCTTGGATGAGCAACATGGCCGCCATAAACCAAATTTCCAGTTTAAACGACCAAAAAACGTTATAACTTGCTGAAAACCGTTTTACCAATATTTCGTTAGCATTTAATTATTTTACCATCTCACGTATTACAATATTTTTTGATTTTCATTCAAAAATTAATAATTTTTGTGGCATCGTTAACTGCCTTATTCTTATCATTTTTGAAATAATTTCTAAAATTACAATTTTCCTGACTATTGTATTTTGTTTTTAACACTGGACTGAGTACAAATGTGTATGTAGTGGACAACATAGTAAAATCTGTTCGAAAATTTGCTTTTTAAACGATAAATTTGGCGGTTGTAGAAAGCGAAAAGGAAAATATCCAAGTGCGTTTTTTTTTTTTTTTTTTGTCGCTTAGTGTATATGTTAAAGAAAAATTAAAAGCCCCTACGTGTAGAGACTGTACTTATCAGGGAGACAAATTTAAGACAAAATAGTTGAAAAAATCCCCAGATTTCTACCCCAAAATTAAAAAAAATCTCCTCGAAATTCCCCACAAACATTCGGTCCCCCCAAAAGTCTTCTGAAGTCCAAAAAAGTCCTCTGAAGCCCAAAAAGTTCCCAAAATAAGGACAAAATCCCCAATCTGGCAACTGGGGGCTACATCTCAACCAGCACAGTTTGACAGCTTTACCCAATAAAAGCCGAAAAATAATGTGCTATACGTCCCCCGAAACGCCACCCTGCATTCTTTAAAGAAGATGGTTTCCTGTATTGGTAAATGTTAGTTAATGGAGTTAGTTTTTGCGATGCATTTAAGAAATATTATGTTTACTAATATATACCTTTCATTTGCTGAGTGTTGCAAAAGAATTAAATTATTCAAATTATATATATATATTTATAAATGATAGATAACGTAATATAATTTAACCTTAAAATTTAGCAATTAATAGAACTAAAAAAATAACAACACACAAAAATATAGAACTGAATTTAACATAGAGGAAAGACTGACACTAAAAGTTGCGATATAGATTAAGTACCAATAAGTTACAAATAACTTAAAATACTTACGCCGACATGAATGATAATAAAAGAGGACCATTAAACTAATGACAGAGAAAACAAATAATTAACCTCAGAAATAATTGGATATAAATGCTTAAAATTAGTAATATACCCATCAGGGGGCGAGTATTTCATAAAGCTGTGAAAGCTGCATGGATTTCGTAAAACAATATTGCTAATCATAGCAATTTATATTATTTCACGCCCCGATCGAAGCAGCAGAACCTTAGAGAATGAGAAATTAAGTGAAATATTAAATTAAAACAAAGATTAAATAAAAGCTTCATGGAAACCAAAGAGAAAACGAGAAAGAAGGATTGTAACCACATGTAAAACAGTTAACACAAACTGGAGAAGAGGATGATGCCAAAACAAAAATTGAAATTAAAAATAAAAGCTTTACAGAAATCGATAAATCGAATGAACTTCAGAACATTTTCATTAAAGATAAAATACACAGAGTACATATTAAATGAGAATGTTAAAATTTATTTTAAAGTTAATTAAATTTTCAACTAGTAGAGTTAAATCGAACATAAAACATTAATCGTTAAATCGTTAAAGGAAAGGACTAAAGAATGAATGCATAAGACAGCAGTGAGCAAGCGCCATCTATAGGTTAGCTATATAAACAATAAGTCAGTTAAATTATTTCAGGAGAAAAAGCCAATGCAATAAGGAGTGTAATTAAGAAGTATTGACTGCAATATTAAGGGATTTTTTTTTTTTTTTTTTTTTTTTTTTTAGCACCAATCAAATGATAAGAGTTATGAATATTGGAACATGTTAAAGTTAGACCTAAAATAATTAAGCTAAGAATTGAATTGAACTTATTATTAACCCAAAATTAATTAAACTTGAAGCCAAAGTATTAATAAGAATTAAAAGCAATGTATTAAGAAGAATTAAATGTTAAGTTGTAAAAAGACTCAATCGCAGGCAATAATGCCAAAGAGCACACATATATGGATAAGCATTATAAGGCAGTCATCAATAATTAAAATCATAATTATATATATATATATATATATATATATATATATATATATATATATATATATATATATATATATATTATATATAATATATATATATGTTCGATTAGCTAAACGCATTTACATTAAATAAGGACAATTGATGGCAATTAATTAATTAAATTTAATAATGGCTATTAATTTCTTAATATAGGTGTGTAATAGTCAAACAATCGTACGCTTTCTACGCTTGACACACATCTCATTAAACGTTGAAATCAGAAATATGAAACATTAGAATCAAGTGAATAAACGTACAAATTTTGAATAAATTTCCTTATATGCTAACTAACCTCTGATTGTATTTAATAGTTTCATTTAGATTGTTATTAAGATTGATACACAATATCCTCGCGTCAAATTGTTTTAAGTAAATGGAAAAATAATGGAAAACACATATATATACAAAACTTTTTCCCTTTTTGTTGTTAAATGTTTTTTGATACAGCCATAGTAATTTAATATTATTGTTATTATTACTAATCGATGTTTCATTATGTCAAATTATAACGCTCGGCTAATCTTCAAATTAATTTCAATTTTAAATATTTTTGCTTTCAAATCTTATGCCTCTTATTTGTCTGTTTTAATTTTGTGAATCTGGTTTTTCATATGATATATATATATATATATATATACACACACTGCTCAACATTGAAAATGCAGCACCAAGAAGGAATGATAATAACGGAATGAAATTTGTTGGACACATACATTATAGTAGGAAGAACAATTGATTAAAATTTCAGGAAATTTGGAGTAATATGTACTGAGAAAACAGTACATAAAGCAGCGACATCTGTGAGCAGTAACAGCCCATATCTGCCTAGGCATTGAATCGAACAGCGATTGGATGACATGTACGGGTAGAGCACTTCATGAAGCTTAAACACGATGCCACAATCCATCGATCGAAGTTACTTGTGAGTGGTGGGGGGCCAGTCGCTTTTCAATGATTAAACAGTCATTTTCATTGGTGCGAGATCAGGTGAACGCGCTGGCCAGAGCTACAGTCGAACACATTCTGTATCAAAGAAGGTTTGGACAATACAAACAACTTGCGGTCGTGCATTATCTTGCTTAAATTTTGCGCTACGGAGGCCTCGAATACAGGGCAGAGGGGCGGGCCTTAACTCATCAGAAATTTAATGACTGCTGTTCAGAGTACCAGGAATACGAACATGAAGTAATCGAGACGTGTATCCAATGGGAACCCATAACATCATTGCAAATGATGGACAGTATGATGATGTCGAATCCCAGCTGGCAATGTGCATTATTCATAATGCCGTTAAATACGGATAAGGCAATCTTGATGCTGTAAACAGGATTGTGATTTGTCTGAAAAGTGACTTCACGCCATTCCTGCGTCCAGGTTCATCGTTGATCACACATTAATGGCGCCCATATCAGTGATTCAGTTTTGAGGGTAATCAGAATTTTGGTAACCGCATACTGAGTCACCACCTGGATTGATGGTATGTTGTACCATTGGATACACGTCCCGGTCACCTCTTGTTTTCATTCCCGCCACTCTGAATACCAGCCATTACATTTCTGATGAGTTAAGGCCCATAGCTCTGCCCTATGTTCAAGGCCTCCGAAGCGCAACATTTAAGCAGGACAATGCACGACCGCAAGTTGACCATATTGTCTGGACCTTCATGGATGCCGAATGTGTTCGACTGTTGCTCTGGCCAGCGCGTTCTCCTGATCTCGCACCAGTGAAAATGACTGTTTAATCGTTGAAAACCGACTGCCCCCCCCCCCACCACCACACACCAGTAACTTCGATCGAGGAATTGTGGCATCGTGTTAAAACTTCATGAAGTGCTCTACCCGTACATGTCATCCAATCGCTGTTCGATTCAATGCCTAGGCAGATATGTGCTGTTATTGCTCACAGAGGTCGCTGCTTTATGTACTGTTTTCTCAGCATATATTACTCCAAATTTCCTGAAATTTTAATCAATTGTTCTTCCTACTATAATGTATATGTCCAACAAATTTCATTCTGTTATTATTATTCCTTCTTGCTGTTGCATTTTCAATGTCGAGCAGTGTTATTTAAAACTATGTGAATTGTTGTTCTTCATATTTCTTAACGCGAATCTCCTGTTATATGTACACAATTTAATCTTTAAGTAAAATCATTTATTTCGTTTTATTTATTTATTTTTACTTCAATTACCCTACTACCGTAGGTAATGGAAGTATTGTATTTGGTCTGAAAATTCGATATCTGTTTTCACCTGATTTACACGTTTTAAGGTCCACTGAGTCCAAAAAAGTGGTTTTTGGCAATTGGTCAGTGTGTATGTATGTATGTATGTATGTGGAGAATCTTCTGGCTATTATAGCTCAGAAACTAATAAAGATAGATCTACGAAACTTTAGAATTGAAATACGTCTGGTGTACAGAGGAAATTTCCAAATTTTGGTGAAAATTGAAAAACCGGAAGAGGGACATCGGAAACCGGAAGTGAGACCTTAAGTCCGTATCTCAAAAACGGCTCTAACGATTTTCGTCAAACTTGCTATATAAACACTTTATTAGATGTCCTTTCGAATGATATAGTTGGTTAGTTCAGGAAAATTGATAGGCGGCCTGTATAAATAGCTCAATTTCAGGCCTCGCAAAGGCGTTCCTTTAAAAACGGTTGTACGGATTTTTTTCAAACTCGCCATTTTAACTCACTTTTAAATATGCTTTTGTATGTAATTATTTTTTTCCGGTCAATAATTGATTTTTTGTAAAAGTTGGTATCTCAAAAACGGCTCTAACGATTTTCTCTTTAGGTCACTTTTATGTTTTCTGATCACATTATCTCTCAAAAATGCATATAATACATGTAATAGCGGGTAATGGAAGTCGTGTGGTTGTTTCGCACCAGATTTTTAACTGAACAAATCATAGAAACGCTTTGATGATTCCATTTGTAAATTTTAAGCCAAAAATACACTTGAGATTTTGAGAAAGTTTAAGTAATTTTATAATTCACGATCGCAAAAGTATTTCTAATGTATTATTTAGTTTTTCTGCGTTATCTTCTCTCTCTTTCTTTCTCTCTCTCTCTCTCTTTTTTTCTTTTTTCCCCTTAAATGAATTAGACGTACATGACTAATTATTAGATTAATAACTGAACTGCAAGTTGATATCTCTTTATAAATTCTCTCAAGATATTTAAACTTCTATAAATCTATTTTAAAGTTTTGTTGGTTATCTATAACACACGCCTCCCCTTATATATATATATATATATATATATATATATATATATAAATAAACAGATTTATAGAAATTCATCTAATTTTGCATACAATCATGAACCGATGCCCATGAAGACGTATTAGGTATTATATGCTTTCATTATTTGAATTCTGATTATTTCTTTTTCTTTTTATTTAAATTTTCACTTTCCTAATGAGATATATTTCAGCACTTATATTTCCTTTTGTACAATGTTTCAAAAGGTTTAATATTATAGATATATATGCTACACACGCACACAAAAGAAAGAAAAAAAAAAAAAAAGAAAGAAAGAAAGAAATGAATTTGCCTGTGGTTTAAGGAATGAATTTGTATATTTGCAGTTCTTAAAAAATTGATTTTTTATTTTGCTTTCAATAATCTTAATATAAATAAGAGTCATTGCTTGTTTGTATGTAAGGAAAAGAGGAAAGAAAGTCACCAAAAAATAGTCACCCGGAAAAAAAAAAAAAAAAAAAAAAAAAAAAATCACCGGAAAACAGTCCCGTCGCCTTCATAAATGAAATAAATCCGGTTTTTAATAACTTACAGTAGCATTATATTTCCTTTAATTTTAAAATTGTTTTTTTCATTTTAATTAATTCTTATCAAATTAATTCATTTCTTACTTATTTTTTTGTCCAATTAAGTTCCTCATAAATTTTATATAGTGTTAAGTTTTACTTTTTTAAATTATTCATGAATTTAGTGTACGTTACGAAAAAAAGAAATATCGTTATCTTTATCTATATAAATAAAGAGAAGTATGTGTGTGTATCTGTTTTTTTTTTTTTTTGTCTGCGTTCTGATACTTACACTATTGATCGTAGAGCTATAAAACATAGCAGAAAGGTAGCTGGGACCCTGGAGATGTGCATCCCATTGAGAATTCTTCGAATTTCGAATTAAAAAAAAAGTTAACTATTTTTTTTTTTTTTCAATTTTAAACATTGGCTTCTGTGTTTTATTGTTCTAAAATTTATTCTTACAATTCAATCGTCTGCGAATCTTAGCCATGAGACTATTATTCATTTTTATTTATTTATTTATTTATTTATTTATTTATTTATTTAATTCATTTATTTGAAGGCGAAATCTTTTTTTTTTTTTTTCTTTTTGTATTTTTTTTTTTAATTGAAAATCAAATGATAATGCAGTAGAAAAAATTATGTATTTTAAATTAAAAAATTAAACGCTTATTTATCACAGTTACGTTTATGAGTAATGTGTATAGATATATATATATATATATATATATACTTTATAACAGCTGTTTATTTTTATTTTTTAATTAATTCCTTTAAAAGGAAAGATCTTTTAATTTTTATATAAATAAATATATATACATTGCATTTATTGGAAAAAATGATAGTATGTAGAAAAAGGATTAAACGTATTAAAATTTTAGTCTAATTAACATGTATTTGTTTTTTATTTATTTAAACCCTTTGAAGTGAAAATCTGCTTTTTCATATAGGTATTATATTGGTCGGAATGATATGGTAATATTGTGTAAAGAGTGAAGGCTATGAAAAACATAATTCAAAAATTAAAATATTTAATAAAGGTTGCGATATAGTCATCTTTTAAATCGTAGTTCTTGAATAGTCCACTTGTCGTCGATAAATACCCAAACTGAAGTGGCCGGGAGAGATTTTTTTGTACGTTTTTGAAACCTGGACCCTATGCAGTGCGAGCGGAAAAGGAACTGCCGTAGACAGCAGATACCCAAAGAAAGGTTTAGAGCAATTTTTTTTTGTAACTTTTTAATTATAATATGATATAAATAGCAAATAGGGATTCAATTCTTTTAAAAATTGATTTAAATACAGTGAACTGCGAAGCGGACGTAGCGTGCTATATCTGTCCGTCTGTCTGTTCCCACTCTAACTCTCGTAAATATTCATGGAAATTTTTTGGAATTGATATATGTTATTCGAGATCACTATCGGATATTTCCTATTTAAAATGGCGTGAATACCTCTTTTGGGTTGTGTATAGGGACACCCGAAAGTATGCCAAAGCACTGTATTCTATGAGAGGTATTTTTATAAACCAAATTTAACAACTTTACTTTGTACAAATCTCAATAAAATTGAAATTTATTCGTATGCATAAACGAATGCTTCGTAGAGAATAGTATGATTAACATTAAAATTTACAGGACCATACAAAAATATTCAGTTACATTAAGGGCTTTTATTGAAAATTTCCGAGAATTGCATTTCTGCTCACATTAAGTATTTTTTAAACACTTTCTAACAATTTTTAAGTTTAAATGTGATTTGAATATGTGTATCTGTCTGTCCGACTGCTCATCTATTATCTGTTCCTCTGCTCGCCTGCAGCATTCGTAAATATTTTCAGAATTTAAAAAATGATACATATTATTCATTTTTACTATAAGGTATGTTCCCTTTTTAAAATGGCATTAATAGGTCCTGTACAACTTGTTTTTCTACATAGACCCCCCCCCCCAAAAAAAAATAAAATAAAATAAAAATAAATAAATAAATAAATAAATATAAATATAAATAAATAAATAAATAAAATGGCCAATACATTACGTTTTAGGAGACACGTTTTTATTAATCCCATTTATGTAACTTTTCTACTTCAAAAATGATAATGAATTTGACATTTATTGTTAATATGCTAAAATAAGATTTTTTTTTTTTTTTTTTTTTTGATAATATCGTATGCTTAACCTTCAGATTTAGAGGGCTATTCTAAAATATTCAGATACATTAAGGACTGCAAGTCAGCATTTTCGTTTGTGTTAAATATTATCAACATTAACAATAATTATGAATCCAGTTAGTCAATTTGTATGTCTTTGAGTCATTTGAATTGTCATTTATGTGACAACATAGGCAAAGAAATTTGAAAGTTGTACGATACAAGTACGTACAGTTTGAAAGAGTTAACTAACAATGCGCACCGCATGATTTTTCGTTCTTGTTTATTAGAAAATACCTACTATTATTTTCTGTTCTATTCTCTATATATCATTCTTTTTATTTTTGCAATATCTATTATCCTTTGCTCCTACTACCCTTTGATGTGCATATCAATATATTCTTCTTCTTATTATTATTATTTTGAGCCTATTTTGTTACTTTGGATTTTTAATGACAAAAAAATATATTATTTATTGGGTTGTTCGATAAATAATGTCGGTTTTTTTTTTTTTTTTTTCGTGTTTTTCAAAGTGAATTTGTTTATATTAACAACAAACATTAATCAGTGATATATTGACCATTTTGTTGGATGACCTTTTGCCATCTTTCGGTAAGTTGAAAAATGCCACGTTCGAAGAAGCCTTGGTTTTTAGAAGCGAAGGTTTTAAAAAACGACATTATTTATCGAACAACCCAATACTACTTTGAAACAAAAAATATATTTCATTGCTTTAGGATTCTTAATATGTAATAGTTAGAAAACGTAGCTAGAGTACCTAATAGCTAAAGTTAAATTTAATATTAATCATTATGCCTGAATTAATTTTTACAATATTAAATCAGGATAAAAAATAAAAAAAAAGAAAAAAAAAATTAAAATTAAAATTACGGAAAATACAGATTATTTATTAGATTATTAAGATTCTTAATAGGTAATAACGAGAAAATCTTATCTTTTATAATAATAAATTATTTTATTGCATAAGTAAATCAATTGCATTTTTAAATTTCTGTCATAGTACATTTCTAAAGTAATTTTCATTTCATATATATGTAATATATCTATTAATTTATGCATATTTTTAATTACCCATCATACTATAGGTATAGGAATTCTAGGTTGTGATAAAATTTTCGAACTCTGTTTCTTAATATTTTTTTCAAGTTTTGAGGTGTGAGGATTTTAAAAATCATAAAACTGATATGGTTTACGTTTGTTAGTTCGTTTATGTCTTAGTTAATTAGCACATGTGTACACGACATCATAATAATCATCACGACATCATCATAAGAACAAAAAGAATTTTTTAGAAATTAATAGCTTTTTATACATTAAAAATTGCAAACTAATAAATTTTATTGTTGATTATAAAAATGAATTTTAATTATTTTAATTAAAAAAAAAAATTACATATAACATACAAATAATAATAATAATACATTTCATTTCGCTTCATATATATATATTTTATTTATTTATTTATCTTTTTTTTTTTTTTTCTGCATCATGTCTTAAATTGTAATACACATTAATTATTTACAACAATGCAAAAAATTCGACTCTTATTTTCTTCAGAATTAAATTCAATAGAAAAAATTAATTATATTAAATTTAAAATTTAAAAACTTATTTATAACAGTTTATGCATAATTTTTATAGTATAACAACTTTTTATTTTTCATTTTTAAATTTTATTCCTTAAAATATATATATATATATATATTTCTTTTTTCATTCATTCATTTTTTTTTTTTTTTTTTAAATAATATTTATCGGGGAAAAAATGGTAGTATATCGTAGAAACCATTAAACTGATTTTTTATGAATTTAATTCCTTTTAAAAGAAAGTACATATACTTTTTATTTCATTTATTATATTGCTCGGAATGATATGATAATATATTGGAAATAGAGGAAGCTATAAAATACATGGTTCAAAAACTAAAATATTTAATAAATGTTGAGATACAGTCACCTTCAAAATCGTAGTTTTTTTTTTTTTTTTTTTTTTAATAGTAGCAGATCCACCTGTCGTCGATAAATATCCAAAATGAAATGGCCTGGAAAGACATTTCTGCAGGCAGTGGAAACCCGGACCCGCTGTAGTGCGGGTGGAGAAAGAGGGGCCGTAAGCAGCAGGTACCCGAAGCGAGGTTTAGAGCGATTTCAATATATATTTTTAAATTTTTATTTATGATGGGAGGGAAAAAAATGAATATTAATCCAACTCTTTTGAAAATTTATTTAAATATAGTGAGCAGCGAAGCGGGCGAATCCTGAAAGTTTTATATAAATAGTAGAAATAACGCACATATAAAATAAGAGACTAAAATTTTAATGCCTGTGTTCGCCTTAATTTAATACCTGTAGTGCGATTATAGTAGATCTATATTTCATTTCTTAAAATAAATAAATAAATAGCATTATAGATGTTTGTTTTCTCTCTGTCTCTCTGTCTCTCTTTTAATACTTACTAACAAGTTTGAAAAGCGTTAACGACTTCGGTTTGTCTCTCTGTGTCCGTCTTTTTGTCCACGTTCTAACTTTTGAAAATATTCATGAAATTTCTTGAAACTGACATACACTGATGGAAAAAAAAAAAATCCCAACACCAGGAAGGAGCTGTGCTAGATAAACGAAATTTGGTAGGCGTGTTTATACATCTGAAAGATGACGTCGATTCAAATTTCGAGCTACGCGCATAAGTGTGGCGCTAGTAGCGACACTATGAACATGCAAATGAGGTTTGCTTTAAATAAGCGCTGTAAGGTTCGTGATCGTTATTTACAGTTGAGATTTGACGTAGTGGGTTAGTGTTAGTCAAGGATGCCTCTAAGAAGACGAAGAAGCCATTATCAACAGCTCACTGAGTCTGAACGAGGTCGTGTAGTAGGGCTACGAGAAGGTGGGTTTTCTTTCCGCGATATTGCAGAAAGACTTGGCAGGAATGTATCCACTGTGCATGAGTGTTGGCAGCAGTGGTCAAGGGAAGGTACTGCCTCAAGAAGACCGGGTTCCGGGCGGCCACGTGGCACTACTGAGAGGGAAGACCGCCATGTTCGGCGTATGGCTGTGGCTAATCGTACTGCGTCTGCAGCTGAAATTCGAGCTGCAGTTGGCACCACAGTGACACAACGAACTGTTACAAATCGGTTACTTCAAGGACAGCTCCGAGCCAGACGCCCTGTAGCGTGCATTCCACTGACTCCAAACCACTGCCGTTTGCGACGTGAGTGGTGTCAAGCTAGAGCTCATTGGAGGACGGAGTTGAGATCTGTTGTGTTTTCTGATGAAAGCCGGTTCTGCCTTGGTCGCAGTGATAGCCGTGTGTTGGTTAGAAGGAGGCCAGGTGAACGCCTGCTAGTGACCTGTACCTGTCTGCGGCGTACACACACAGGGCCTACTCCTGGAGTTATGGTTTGGGGAGCAATTTCGTATGACAGCAGGAGCACTCTCGTGGTTATCCCATGCACCCTGACTGCAAATTTGTACGTCAGTCTAGTGATACAACCTGTTGTGCTGCCATTCATGAACAACATTGAAGGGGGTGTTTTCGAACAGGATAACGCTCGCCCTCATACCGCTGTTGTAACCCAACATGCTCTACAGAGTGTCGACATGTTGCCTTGGCCTGCTAGATCACCAGATCTTTCTCCAATCGAGCATGTATGGGACATCATTGGACGACAACTCCAGCGTCATCCACAACCAGCATTAACCGTCCCTGCATTGACCGCCTAAGTGCAAGCTGTCCTTATAATTGTGAATACCTAAAAAGTCATCTTTTTTTTTTTTTTTTTTTTTTTTTTTTTTAAGATAAAAAACGATAGAACTTTTTAAATATAGTCTATTAATGAAATTCAAAATAATAAAAAATATATTTGTTTAAATAATAGTGTTCAGTGTTTAGTTAATATAGAAAAACGGGTGTCCTTATAATTATGAGAACCAGTGTATTTTTTTTTTTTTACTTGCGGGTCGGGTTCGGGTTGGGTTTAGTTTTCTGCGAGTCGGGTCGACTTGAAAACATCTTTCAAAAAATATTTTACTATTGTAAGCAAAAATTTGTTGGCATAATTATAGCTCTATAACTGATTTTAGACATGTATCGGAGCTCCGTATTCGTATCCGCGGATATCCGCCTGAAAAAAAAAAAAATCCGTATTCATTTCTGGAGTATAAGCATGAAAAAAAAATATCCGCATATATTCTTCGACCACATTTCATGAAACCACGGAAGCCTCTGCGCAAGCGCTAACTCAACGAGTCCACTGTTAAAATAGGGGTGACTGTCATCTGGCTCAGAGATAATGAATGATAACCGAGCGCGAATTATCTGATGTTTTCCAAATCACAACCTGCTGGTCAAGCTGGCGCCCCTCCAACATTTTGGACGCGTCTTATACGCGATTTGGACGCGATTTTTATAAATCAGTCTCCAGTGATGCTATTCGTCATCTTACTGGGGTTCCTCCCGTGACTTTGGAGGCGGAGAGGCTTATTAAGAAGTACAATGTCCGTTATGGTGATAAATCTCTATATTTTGATGGTGATTATTATGATAAAAATGACTTTGATAAAAGACTTTTCAAGTATAACATTGACTCGTCGGGTTTGTGTAGAGATTTTGAAAATTTAGCTGATCTGGACAGTAATGATTTGCTCAGGATTTACACTGATGGCAGTAAGACGGATGAGGGTGTTGGTGCTGCCTGGGTTGCTATTTACAATAATGATATTATTAAATTTGATTTGCTGAAGCTCAGGGAATACAACTCTGTTTTTCAAGCTGAACTGATTGCTATTAAAGAAGCGCTTACTTGGTTAAAGGATGCAAATTTCAATTCTGTTGTTATTCTCACTGATAGTCTCTCTTCTATTCAGGCTTGTAGAAGCCTTTATCCTAGTACCATGTTAATTAAGGATGTCCTGGACCTCATTCAAATCTGTGATAGTAATGTGGTAATTAAATGGGTGAGGGGACATACTGGTATTTTGGGTAATGAAATTGCAGATTTCTTGGCCAAGAATGCTTGTGTTACTGGTAATAGAGTGGTTATTCCCTATCCTAACTCACTTATTAAGAAATTTCTGAACAATGACCTGAAAATTGCTTGGCAACGTGAGTGGGATTCTTCAGATAATGGCAGACTTACTTTTAGCATTTTTCCTACCGTTTCTCTTGATTTTAAACTAAAGAATCAAGTTCTTTATTACTTCGCTTCTGGCCATGGTGCTTTTCCCTACTATTTGCACTATAAAGCTAAAGATAGGGATAGTCCAAATTGTCCTTGTGGCTCTCTTGGGGATTCTCTGCACTACATGACGACTAGCTGTTCCTTTTCTGGTCAATGTATTAAGAGAGATACTGCAGAGTGTCTTGGTGACTACTTTCAGAGAATAGATAATTCTAGGTTCTGGTGTAAACGAGCTGCTTCCATCTATAATCATTTGAACGAATGTTTTACTTTTATTACTTATAAATTTTAGGCTCTTGATTTGTTTGGATTGTAAATGGTGTCTTGCTGTTGCTTATTTGTAATTGTTATGCAGTTTTATCGCTTGTTCCTGTATCTTAATATATTTTAGGTTCTTGTTTTTAACTGTTGTATTTTACTTTTAGTGTTTTTTTCTAATGTTTTGGTATTTGCTTTTGCTATGCATTGTTTTAACTTTTAAACTGTTGTTTTAACCTTTTTAACCTTGTAGTTTGTTAACTTGGGTTATTTTAGCTGTATTTATATTTTTGTATTTTAAACTTTGTGCTTATTGCTATTTTTAATACTGTTTTTGTATTTTGGCTATATGGTCTTTGTTACTTTATGGGAATTTCTGTTGCTGTTTTGCGTGTTCCAGTATATTTGTATTCACGCTGCTTGACATTTTGTTCAGTACGATTGTTTTTGTTCTACTGTTTTATGCTTTTGTATTATTGGCTTTGTATGTAACACTTCCATGTGACTCTGTATTTTTGATTTTTCCAAAATTTTTTTTTTTTTTCTTTTTTTTTCTGCTGGTTTTCTGGGTTCGTTCTCCTATCTGAGTTTTGGTTAGATGGTGGATGCTTCTTTTTCCGACCGTCCTTGGGCCTTCGGGCCGGCCATAAACCTTCGGGTTGGTCGGCGGTTTCGGGGGTAATAGTTTTGGACGCGTCGTCGCTAGTAGTTTTAGGGAACGTGACTGAACTGTACTTTTTTCTTTTCTTCAACAAATGTAATACGGATTTTTTGTAGAAATTGTATGAAAATTAGAAAGTACTATAAATCTTTATTGACTATTATTAATATATATATAACAGAAATACAATATAACCTAGTTTTTAAGTTCTGGGAATTTAAATTATTTCTCAATTTACATTAAGATACCTATATTTTCGATGAATTTTCATCCACGCTTTTATATGAGCAAAATTTTGAATTTTCTTCCATCTACACTTTTATACACAGCAAATACAGAGGAAATACTTGTCGTGATTTAATTTAAAAAATAAAAAAAAGAAAATGTAAAATAAACACATTTAGGAAACGAATTCCATCAAGGCAGATTATATTCTTTATCGGCTTCTCTAGAACAAATAAACGCTGCACCAAAACCGCAACCGAAGGAAGCTAATTTGCTGATCGTGGGAATTTAACGTGATCGTAAGAAAGCAGATGTTTAAATGCGAATGAAATACATGCTACCCAAATTACACTGTTCGGCATGAAAATTGCATCTGACACTATTTCAGCATATCTATAATATTAAAACACAAGGGTATTTCTTTAAGACCAGAACCGCCCGATCTGGGCATGCGCGAGAAAATTATGAACCAATTCGGAACGAGAATATTCCTTCCCCTTGATTCAGTGCAATATGAACATCAATGGTAGAACTCGAGCATACGACAATGATACTTCGCATGTCTACGACAGACCCAGACGTCTGATTAAAGCTCAATAATAAAAACAATTCACACGATTAATTCATATTCATATTTTCTAAAGAAATATATTAAAAATAAAGCAATTCGCGAATACTTATCGGCTATCGCCGCGCCGTATGCATTTTCATTTCACCGAAAATTTTCCTACACAGGATAATATTTTAAGAGTTTTTGTGGCGCCATCTTTTATCATATAAACATACCATACCATATTCCTAATATTTTTTTTCAGTTTCTTAAAAGAAAACAAAATCTTTTAAAATTAATAAATTGTCGGTGGTTATTGTTCTTTAAAAGTTAACTTTTATCAATTGAAAACTTTGTTTAGAAAAAAATGAAGGTAGATGTTTAAAATCAAAGGAAGTTTTATTTTATTTTATTTTTATTTATTTTTATTTTTATTTTTTTATTTATTTATTTATTTTTTTTTTAATCTAATTTTAAATTAATCTCTTATATTTCATTTCTGTACTATATTACAGAAAAAAATAATTTAAAAAGAATAACCTTAAAATATTGATATTTTATACAAGTAAAAATATGCATAGAATAATTTATTATTAAAAATTTAATGAGCAAATTTACTTGCTAAAGAATTAAATGCATTCTTACTTATTCAGGCCCTGAGTAGTATATTCTATTTCTAAGGGAAAATAAATTGTAATTATAGAATGGAAAGAAAACACAAAACACTTTTAAAATTTATTTTAAATTAAATTATTTTGCCTTATAAATTTATGTGATTTTAAAAGTTTTTTTTTTTTTTTTTTTTTTTTTTTTTTTAAATATATATATATATATATACAGTAAAACCTCTCTAAGTTGAACAACTACGGTTCCAAGAAAAAGTGTCCAACTTATAGGGGTGCTTACATTTCTTGATTTAATTAAACTGTATCTATGCATGCTTTTTAACTCTTAATCACATCTACATAAAATATAATTATCCACGACTTATATACAAAAAATAATTAATTTTCCGATTTAAAATTTAAATTGTTATGTTGTGGCCATGATAATACTTTCTTCTATAATTTTTTATATAATACTGCTACCTACCAGTTAACATGCAAGAAAATTTAATCAATATAGCTTCTCACAATAAAGAGTTTGCATATGCATTTTTTTGCAATTTTATCCAATAGATGCTGAGATGCTGATCCACACCCAAATTAAGCTGATATTCATTTTTATAACGGCCGTCTTACATATGAAATTTGGTGAATTTATTCACTCTAGAAACTGAGATATAGTTTTCCGGTGAATGGGGAAAACTGAAGCATAGCAGCAACACCTGTCAGCTTATATGCATTTAAATTGAATCAGCATCGTTTTTCACAACAGACCTCTCTCATATTAAGTTTAGTGCAATTATACACTCAAGTTATATACTTGGTAGGAAAAATAAAAAGGGTAAATGAAGAGGAACTCTACCAACCGCAACCAAAATGTATTTTCTAATGCCAATTTTTAAACAGTTTAAGTCAAAACATTCCTGTAAGCTCTCTGTGGAATATTTAAGAAAAAAAAAAAAAAAAAAATTGAAAGGATAATTCATGCAATTCAATAAAAAGAAAGATTCTTGCATTAGGCACTAAATTACAGTAATTTGTGAATATTTCAACTGAAGAAAAGAAGTATTTCTTATAAGATAAGACAGAGGTAAATATATATTGTGACAAGAAACATTGTTTTTTTTTTTTTTTTTTTTAAGATATTTACAGTTTTTTCTACAATTGATAAGTAAAATCTAAACTATCTATCTAAAATAAGAGTGAAAATGGAAGATTTCTTTTTTTTTTTTTTTTTTTTTTTCTGTCTCATCGGGTGAAAGCGTCCAACTTAGGACAGTAGTTCACTGTCCAACTTTCAAGTTAAAGGGGTGTCCAACTTATAGAGGTTGGACGTAATGTTAATCCTATGGATATATTCCGTTCCGAGAAAAAGTGTCCAACTTAGAGGGGTGTCCAACATATAGGGGTGTCCAACTTGAGAGGTTTCACTGTATATACATATTTGAGAATTTTTTTTTAAATAATTATTATTGACAGATTATAGATGGCGCCACAGTCATATTGTAACTAAAATGGAATATTATAGATGCGAGCAAATTAAAATAATATGTATGAAAAACATTAAATATTGATGTGTGCTTTCTTTCTTCATTCTTACCATAATTTATAAATTCTGTCTCTCCTTTAATTACTCCAAACATTCTTTTGGTCATATTTAGAGTAAAATTAGAAAAAATCTTCGGATTTTAATTTTATTGTATGGATTACGCTTAAATTTTGCATATTGAAATTTCATGAAATTTATTCCCCCTTCCCCTCCAACCAAAAAATAATTGTTTACACCAGTAGATTTTAAACTGGTTAAGAGCAATGCGGATTATTAAAACGGATGTTTAAAACTTTATGCCGTGAAACGATTTAAGATGCACATGGTCCGTCAAATTTTGACGGGTATTAATTAGTTCTTATGTAAAATGACCTCCAGAATCCGAATACGACGCCCATTTTGCCCTATCACCCACCGGTTTTTAAGAATGGCCCCCTATATTTATCATTTTTTGGTGATTTTATGGCTATAAATTTGATTTTTAGGAGGGGGGGGGGGGATTATTTTAACCGTTAAATGTCTTCTGAGGGGCTACAGAGTTGGAAAATTCTAAAACATGGACATTTGCGACAAGGGAAAATTTTTGGGGAGATTTGCCACTGAAATATTGCATTACATATCTTATATTTTATTAATCTGTTATTAATGTTATTTTTTAAACTTTATATATTTTTGTTTTTAGGAGTTAAATTAATCATTTTTTATTCTTCAAATCAAATTCATGGTCATAAAATTATCGAACATTGAAAAAAATTGAGGGAGGGAGTGGTGTGTCTAGAAAACGGTGGGTGACTGGGCAAAATGGGAGTCATATTTCGATTCAGGAGATCATTTTACGTAAGAATCAGCAGGAATGGTATCAGATCTCGAAAAAAATTTCTTTGCAATGCAGTGTTATTACAGTAAAGTAAACATCCACATTGAACGAAAGTAATAAAGAATAATACATTTATTTTTATTTCATTTCATTTCAGAATATGAAAATTAAACCATAAATTACCAACACTTAAATTGAAGTACATTTTTTTTTTTACTCTTGAACTTCACAACTCACATACTTAAATTATTAAAAATTATTATTGATCCATTTTTCAGATTTTTAAATTTTTAAGCTAAGACAGTTAGTAATTACATTTTAAATTCTTTTTAAAGTAATTTACCAACTCTGTGACAATGAAAATTTATGTTATTTTATAATTAAAAAAAAGTTTTGCATGATTTATAGACGAATTAGTAATCTTCATTCAGTTTTCGGGTTTCGGGTCGGGTTCGTGTATAAAAGCTGCGTGTTCGGGTCAGGTAGAGGTCTGCACGGGCCGGAATTTCGAGGCCCCGGCCCGGCCCGTACGAAAACTTTGCTTACCCGGCCCGGCCCGTTATGAAGTCGAAAAATGAGGCCCGGCCCGGCCCGGACAAAAAACGATAAAATCAGGCCCGGCCCGGCCCGGCCCGATTCAAAAATATGTAAAATAACAAAAAAAAAAAAAAAAAAAAAAAAAAAAAAAAACGAATGTCTTTTCATAAAAAAAAATATTTAGTATGTGTTTTGCAGAGGTTTTATGTAACCAAACAATAGTACGTTCTTTAACAAAACTGCTGAAATTTTACAAGACAATTGTATATAAACAGAAATTCATTGTTATAGACAAGGCACAACAGAAAGTCAAATCGAAAATATTAGCATTCATTGAACAATATAGGCAGGTATTTAAAATGGTTAATATTAGTGAAAATGCCCTTTCAACCATTTCCTATTATATACCATAATGTATCCGAATCTTTCATGTGCTCCGGTAAACAAAATTTTAATGTTAATCCAAACATATTCAATAGAAAAGTTGCTTTTGCCCATGATAAAAATGATGCTACTTTAGTCCACTGGGGAAAAGGAAAAGGAGCCTTAGAGAAAAAGTTACAGCGGAAAGATTTTTATAGCCTTTATACCACCTAAACTCAACAGATCATAAGAAACAAACCCTTATACACAGTAATGTATCTAATTTATTTTGTTATGTACATGTACGCAAACTGGTAGCAACATGCATACTATTTTGAATAGAAAACCATCCAATATTACTTTAAATAAAATATATTAATTTCCAGGCATGTTAAAACTATTTGCGAAAAATCAGATTTCGGACAGAGAGACTGATAGACAATTAAATTGACGTTACAGACACTTTTTTAACAAAATAAAACTTTATGTGACATACAAGCCTGTAAAATTACGTAAAATAAATGACTGAAAAAATATTTTATTATTTTCCTTTTCCGTTGATTAACGAGGAAACCAGAAAGAGATTCGGGCCGACACGGCCCGGAGAAAATTTTATTCAGGCCCGGCCCGGCCCGAATATACACAAAAAAAACTGAGACCGAGCCCGGCCCGGCCCGAGAGCAAATTCAAAAATTGGGCCGGAATCCCGGCCCGTGCAGACCTCTAGGGTCAGGTGCGGGTTGTAAAATTTCTCTATTGGGGGTTCGGGTCAGTTTTCGGGTTGATGAAAAAAAAATTTGTCGGGTTTCGGGTTGATGCAAAATTCACCTGTCGGGTTCGGGTCGTGTTTTACCCGACCCGTGCAGGACTCTACCCGGCACTTATCAGCGTCACGAGTATTTATATCGCCGAGATTTATCTTAATTGGTTCATCTTTTGGGAAAGAGCTTTCATACTCTACTATGACCACATCAACATATTCGGAATTATTTTAATACGACAATGTGACATTTTTCAATATTTGTTCCTAATGCATATCCGAAATATCAGGATTCTCTCTCTGTGAACAAAATGGTTCACCTGCCAATTTTCCTCTTTTCATATTCTGGGAATATGATGGACACAAATTCCTTACTGATCCCATTGTGTTCTCGACCCTTTTAAACGAAACTTTCATTTCTCATTCTTTGCTCCGACCTTTTAAAGTTTTGCTTTGTTATCGCACTAAAGTGCGCACTTTGTTATCGCACGCGTTTGTGAAAATCTTTCTGCTTCTTTTGAGGAGAGTCATAACATTCATCCTCTTGTTTACAATAGCTAAGCGTTTTTTCATTATGCAGTTATGAGATTTTGTGCGATTAAACCGTGATTAAAAACGTTTGTGATTTTTTAAAAGCTTTTCAATCAGCTCTGCCGTTTTATTACCTACTAAAGCTCTTGCTTCCCTCATCAATAGGGGAGCGCATTAACGGCCCTCTTCACTTGGACAAAATTCCGATGTCGGCTGAAAACAGATAAAAAGTGTCCCACGTGGTTTTGACAGGAGGTGTTAACCCTTTCAGGACCATAAGATTTCCAAGACTAAATATGCCAATACAACACAATATTTTAGCTATTGTGGGTGTAAAGTAAGAGAATATCACCAGAAAAACATAGCAGGGTGTGTAGGTTTCCTATAATTTCATGGGAAATATTTTCCCTATGGACCATAAAAGTAAATAAACGAAGAGTTAGGTTTATTATATCGGTATTTTATTTATTGCTTTGTAATACAAATTTATTGCTTTGTAATATAAAAATTATCAGAAAAGTAAAATAAATAGCTAGTTATGGTATTCTACGAAACAATTTCGTTTACTTGTGAAGCACAAGTGGACATTGCACATAACACATTTATTATGTGTCCTATTTTCTATACTTTTTTTTTTATTATTCGTTCAGGACCACACATTTGCTGCCTTGGACATAGGTTTTATTTTGACATTCAGTAAAATAAATATCGATTCAATAATAATTGAACAATCGATAATGATTTTTGTAGAAGGGAAAAATATTTCCCTTGGGCGTGAAAGGGTTAACTAATTTGAGAAGATTGACAGACTCACTGACGAATCGTCGACTTTTTGGATGAATAAATCAAAAATCAGCTACCTCCTTACTTGCGGTTTCGCTGAAGCTTTGTTTTGTTTTGACTATTTTTCTTTTCTTATTTTTGTGTTTCTTTTTTTCTTTCTTTTTTTTTTTCTTTGTCATTTTCACCTGACATCAAACAACTTTCTACATTTATTCTTATCTATTTATATGTATTTTAATAACGTAGCTCGACCCGACGAAGTATTTTATTCTATATTCAGCCCGTTTTAGGCTTTTAGTAGTTATATCAGCGAATTCTGTAACAATGAAATTTAACAAAAGTAAATATTCTTTATAATTAAACTTGCAGTTTAATATAATTAATTTAACTAAAAAATAACAAAGATATATAACATTATAACATTACTGATATATAGAGATGGGTTATCTGCACTCTGGAGCTCAGACTACTGAACGCAGAGCTGGTGTGCGACAGGTCGTGACCTTCGGGATCGTATTTCGAAGATCACGGACAGGTGCGGTCGCACAAGTCCTCGAGCTCTGTTTTCTAAAGAAAGTGTACTTGTGTTGTTATTTATATGTGTTTCTTTATACAAGTCAAATTTTTTTATAAGTAGTATAATATACAAATAGCGTTGTGCCTACATTTATTTAAAAATCTGGTGTGAAACAACCACACGACTTCCATTATCCACTATTACACGTATTATATGCAATTTTTGAAGATAATGTTATCGAAAGACATGGAATTGTCCTAATGTAATAGACACCTAAAGATTTTCCGGTAAGGGAAAATTAATACACGTGTAAAAACATAAAACAGAGTTTGCGCAGCAATTTTTTTTTTTTTTTTTTTTTTTTTTTTTAAGAAAAAGAAAGGGGAAGAAAATTGGTAGAGTTTATTTATTTATTTGAAACACCAAGTTTCGAGATGTGAAACTGATCTGTCTCATCAGGATAATTGCATAATTGTTGCATAATTTGTCGATAAAGCTTTCTGATAATCATTAATATTTGTTTGTTCAGTGGCGGCTCATGAATCGAAAATAGGTGAAGAGCTCAAAAATAATATTTAAGTATTTTTAATGCCTTATTTAATTATATTATTTTTATTATCTCCTTATATTATTAAAATCTGTACGCATCTGTTTGTCTGTCTGTCTGTCTGTGAGAAATGCCTTGTCATCGCTAAAGCTCCGGCGCTAATGGTCGCATCGACTCGAAACCGGTGTCGACAGACGCAGAATTTCTTCATCTCGACATCGCGATAATTCGCTAAGTGATGCGACCCTAATTAGCGGAGATATTAATTAAAATGTCGACCCATGTCTACCGAAAAATGACCCAGATTTCATGATTAAATGCTTAAAAAGCGACATTTTTACGGAAAAAGTGGAAAATAAATTAGAAATATCAGTCGTATTGTTACAAACAAGATACAATTGGAAAGGTTTTTTTTTTCTCAATCCGATGGTG
Source organism: Salticus scenicus (assembly GCA_963930645.1). Classification (NCBI taxonomy): domain Eukaryota; kingdom Metazoa; phylum Arthropoda; class Arachnida; order Araneae; family Salticidae; genus Salticus; species Salticus scenicus. The sequence goes on from OZ005657.1 coordinate 276,003,796, forward strand.
TAAACGGCTTATCGATCGGACAATTAGATTTTTTTAAATTAACTAACCTAAAAAAAAATGGTGGCAACAAATCACAAGCATTTTAACTTGGCAGACGATCTTGAACGGAAAGAAAAAACATCTGGTGTTTAATGAGGTCACGTGTTTTTGTACTGCGATTAAAAATTGCAATTTTCTATTTTCTTCAATTTTTCAAAATTCGCACATTTCAATTAGTTTACAATCTTAACACCACAAAACAAACTTGCAGTTAAAATTTCAACGATTTTGGTCACAATAAACAAAAGATTTACATTTTAATTGCAAATTAAATTTTATCTTTACACGCCTGACATTTTATCTGTCGAAAGAGGATGCCACTTTCAAAACGACACAAATACACTTAAGGTAAAAATATTTCTTTTTCTATTTACTTCCATTAACCGACAACCGTAGATAATGGAATTCGAAATTTCACCCGACTTACACGTTTTGAGGTGTCATGGCGCTGTAATAATTTAAAATTTCAATATTTAATATTCTAATTATGTTTTAATTTTTTTTTTTTTTTAATATGTCATTCGATACACCTTTTAAAGTACGGTTACATTATCGAAAGGGGAATTCGAGATTTCACCCGATTTACACGTTTTGAGGTCTCCTGATTAGGTTTTCTTTTGCATCGCAATAGTGGGATTCGAGATTTCAGCTTATTTACACGTTTTGAGGTCTCCTGAATGGGTTTTCTTTTGTATCTCAGCTACGAATTAAAGTGTCGAAAGTGGAATTAGAGATTTCACCTGATTTACACGTTTTGAGGTGTCCTGAATGGGTTTTCTTTTGTATCTCAGCTGCTAATTAAAATAATTTCATAAGTAATACATCATTTGAAAGCTTTGTTAATTTGGAATTGAATAGTAGATTACAGAAATTCGATATTTCGACATTTCTCCTGATTTAAACGTTTTTAGGTGTCCTGAATGGGTTTCTCTTTTGTCTCAGTTACTAATTAAAAAAATTTCATAAGTAATGCATCATTTGAAAGCTTTGTTGAGTTGCAATCGAACAGTAGATTACAGAAATTTCTACCGCCAGATGGCGCTGTAATATTTTTAAATTACAATATTTCTATTTCTAATCATGATTAATTTTTTTTTTTTTTAATGCGTCATTCGATACACATTTTAAAGTACTTTTACATTATCGAAAATGAATTCAAGATTTCACCAGATTTACACGTTTTGAGGTCTCCTGAATCAGTTTTCTTTTGTATCTCAACTACCAATTAAAATAATTTCATAAGTAATACATCATTAGAAAGCTTTGTTGAATTGGGATCGAACAGTGGAATACAGAAATTTCTATCGCCAGATGGCGCTGTAATATTTTCAAATTTCAATATTTCAATTTCTAATCATGATTAAATTATTTTTAATACATCATTCGAAAGATATTTTAAAGTTCTTTTATATTATCGAAAGTTTTCAGCAGATATACACGTTTTGAGGCGTCCTGATTAGGTGTTCTTTTGCATCTCAGCTAATTGAGTAAGACCGTTCAAAATTGGTATACGTAGGTTTATTAGAAGGGGCTGAAAGGGTGGGGATGAAATAGGCGTGCACCGCGCGCGTATCCCCTAACTTGTGCGTGCGCAGCGCGCACGGGACTACGCTGCGGAAGGCAGTGGGGACCCGGTCCGACTTTTTAACCGATGAGAAATAATTTTTTTAATTTTCTTTTCTTAAGAATAAAAATTTGATTCGAGAAGGAATACGTGCGCGCAGCGTGCGTATACCTTCACACGTGCGCTGCCGAAGGCAGTGGGGACCCGATGTGATTTTTTACCCGATCAGAAATTATTTTTTTTTAGGGGGCACGAAGTGTCAGGGAAGGAATGCGGGCGTGCAGCGCGTGTATTCTTTAACTTGTGCGCGCGCAGCGCGCACGGGACTGCGCTGCCGAAGGCAGTGGGGACCCGGGCCGACTTTGTACCCCATGAGAAATGATTTTTTTCTTTTCTTTTCTTAAGAATAAAAATTTGATTTGAGAAGAAATATTTGCGCGCAGTGCACATATACCTTCACACGTGCGCGCGCAGCGCGCATGGGTCTGCGCTTCCGAAGGCAGTGGGGACCCGGTGTGAGTTTTTACCCGATCAGAAATGATTTTTTTTTGGGGGGGGGGCACGAAGGGTCAGGGAAGGAATACGCGCGCGCAGCGCGTGTATCCCTTAACTTGTGCACGCGCAGCACGCACGGGACTGCGCTGCCGAAGGCAGTGGGGACCCGGGACGACATTTTACCCGATCAGAAATGATTTTTTTTTAAATTTCTTTTCTTAAGACTAAAAGTTACTGTTAGTGATTCATTAATTATAGTGATTCATTTGAAAAACGTGCAGCGCGTGTATCCCTTAACTTGTGAACGCGCACGGGCTGCGCTGCCGAAGGCAGTGGGGACCCGGGACGACATTTTACCCGATCAGTAATGATTTTTTTTTTTTTAATTTCTTTTCTTAAGACTAAAAGTTTCTGTTAGTGATTCATTAATTATAGTGATTCATTTGAAAATACTGGCCCGCTAGCGGGCGAAGCTCGCTAGTTATATTATTAAAATCTGTGCGCGTCTGTCTGTCTGTCTGTCTGTCTTTCTGTCTGTCTGTCTGTCTGTCTGTGAGAAATGCCTTGTCACAGCTAAAGCTCCGGCGCTAATGGTCGCAGCGCCTCGAAACAGGTGCTGACAGAAGCAGAATTTCTTCATCTCGACATCACGATAATTCGCTAAGCGATGCGACCCTAAATAGCGGAGATATTATATAAAACGTCGTCCCATGTCTACCGAAAAATCACCCAGAATTCATGATTAAATGCTTAAAAAGCGACATTTTTACGGAAAAAGTGGAAAATAAATTAGAAATATCAGTCGTATCGTTACAAATAAGGTATCAAATGAAAGGTCCGATTTTTCTGAATCCGACGGTTTAAATAGCTTATCGATAGGACAATTAGATTTTTTTAAATTAACTAAAATATGAAAAAAAGGTGACAACAAATAACAAGAGTTTTATTAATTTCGCAGACTAGCAAGCTTCTAGACGTATTTCGGTTACCATGGCGCCGGGCGAAATAATAAATAGATTTTACTTCCTGCTTTACTGATTTTGTACTGGAAATAAAAATTGCAGATTTCAAGATGCTTCAATTTTCTTCAGAATTATTTCAAACTTACTACATACTTTTAACATCACAAGACGAAGTTGCAGTTCAAATTTCATCGGTTTTCGAGAATAAATAAAAAACGTACAATTTAATTGCAAATTAAATTTTATTCTAATACATGTATTTCAAATTCTAACTATGATTAAATTATTTTTAATACATCATTCGAAAGATATTTTAAAGTACTTTTATATTATCGAAAGTGGGATTCAAGATTTCGCTTCATTTACACGTTTTGAGGTCTCCTGAATCGGTTTTCTTTTGTATCTCAGCTACTAACTAAAATGATTTCATAAGTAATACATCATTAGATAGCTTTGTTGATTTGGAATCGAACAGTAGATTACAGAAAATTTTACCGCCAGATGGCGCTGTAATATTTTAAAATTTCAATATTTCAATTTATAATTATGATTAAATTATTTTTAATACATCATTCGAAAGATATTTTAAAGTTCTTTTATATTATCGAAAGTTTTAACCAGATTTGCACGTTTTGAGGTGTCCCGATTAGGTGTTCTTTGGCATCTCAGCTAATTCAGTTAGACCGTTCAAAATTGGTATATGTAGGTTAATTAGAAAGGGCTGAATGGGTGGGGAAGATATAGGCGTGCACCGCGGGCATGGGACAGCGCTGCCGAAGGCAGTGGGGACCCGGTCCGACTTTTTAACCGATGAGAAATGATTTTTTTTTTTTTCATTTTCTTTTCTTAAGTATAAAAATTTGATTTGAGAAAGAATATGTGCGTGTAGCGAGGTATACCTTCACATGTGCGCGCAGCGCGCATGGGTCTGCGCTGCCGAAGGCAGTGGGGACACGGTGTGAGTTTTTACCCGATCAGAAATGATTTTTTTTAGGGGGCACGAAGGTTCAGAGAAGGAATACGCGCGCACGGGACTGCGCTGCCGTAGGCAGTGAGGACCCTGTCCGTTGCATTCATTTGTGTATTAATTTAATTATTTGTGAAGACAGATGCCGTGAATTTTATCCTGTAGTTGTTGAATTAAAATAGGTGCAGCAATATCAGTAAATAACATGCAAAAACACACAATTATTAAATAAATAAAATATCTGTAAACTTTTATTATATAAGTCTATAGTAATACATTATAGATTGTTTGTTTTCTCTTATCTGATTCTCTTTAAATTTGCTTTTTAAAGAGAAAGGGAAATTTTAAAAGCTTAAATTAAACACTTTTAAAGCTTAAATTAAAATTTTTAAAGATAAAGCAAAATTTTAAAAGCTTAATTTAGGAACTTTTTTATTGTAGCTTTTAAATTTTTAAAAACTTAAACAGTAACATGCATAACTTTTAATAAATGCAACATTTTTCTTATGATATGGTGGTATTATAAGAAAGACTGGCATGATGCATATGATTCAGTTTCCGACAGCTACTCTATAAGCATGAGTCCAACAATGTCAAAAGAGGAAAATATTGACGATGATATCAACAGAAAATCTTCTATTGACGATTAGTTTCTGGTAAAATATACAGGGAAGAAAACTGGGAAAAGACTTGTTGGATTGAACATGAAATTTGCTCGAAGAATTGCAGATTTTCTATTAGAATATTTTAAATAAAATAATTTTAATCAGGGGTGCAGAATATGTCCGAACGCGCGAACGATGTTCGGGGGAAATTCTGGCTGTCTGGGGAAATTTTGAATATTTATTATCTTAGGGGAAAAAAAAAAAAAAAACGGAAGTAAGAAAAAATTACTGAAAAAACAAACTTTCTAATATTAAACTACAAATTAACAGCTGTATTCTTCTGTTACAAGTGTATTCCCTTTAAATACCCATTACCCCCCCCCCCAAAAAAAAAAAAAAAAAAAAAAAAAAAAAAGTACTAAGTATTTGAAATTTGATGATAAATATTTGGTGATTCATTTAAGCTAGAGAAAATGTCAAATATAACTTTTTTTTTCCTATATAGTCTTGCTAAAATGCTACAAACAAGAATAATTACCCAGTCCACATAAATAAACAAACACTTTAATGACAGGACGCTGGGAGAAATGATGTGTTTGTTTACTTTAGCTGATAAAACAGGGAGGGAAGAAGGGGAAAGAGAAGTAGGAAAGACTTTTTTTTTTTTTTTTTTCATGATTTTGAGTCTCATTTACAGAAGTTAAGTTATGAGTTTCAATTGTGCATTCAGCAATTGCCTCCCCTCCTCCCCCTCCCCCTCCCAATCGGACCACGCACACACACACAGACACAAAAAAAAAAAAAAAAAAAGAAAGAAAAAGTATTTGAGCAATTAGCCAGTGATTAAACGTAAGTTTTTGAATGAGTTGGTTCTTTTGTGTCTTAAAGTTTAGTTTCCACATAACAATATTAATTTTAGCAATTAATTAAAACTTCTGTTGTTCTTTTATGGATATTTATAGAAGCCTAATCATTTCATATTAATTGTTAATAATCTAAAATTATGCTTAAGATACTTTGTATTATTTTCTCAATTTAAAATTACTTTGCATTAAAGTAACATACATACTATTCTTCAGTTTTTTCTTTTTTTATTATTCAATAGAAGAAAGTATTTGATTCATAAAAAAATTTTGAGTTACGGTTTTTGATGGATTTGCATGTTTTGAGAGTACCAGAACACAATTTGACAATTTTTGAAAATATCTGTCCATTTATGTGTGTGTGACAAAAATTTTGTAGCGACTGTATCTTGGGAACTACTGCACATAATTTCATGTAAATTAATATACACACACACCTTGACATTAATTACTGTCTATCAACTTTTGGTGCCAATCGCTCATTAAGAGGCACTGCTGTACAGCAATTTCCGCAATTTCAGAAAAGGCTCTATCGTAGGAACTTTTGCATGAAATTGCATATTAATTTATATGCAGATGCACCTTGACATAAGTTAGCGCCTATCAACTTTTGGTGCCAGTTGCACAACAGGTGGCGCTGTTATGCATCGATTTCCGCAATTTCAGGGAAGGCTATATCTCAGGAACTACAGCATAGAATTGCATCTAAAAACTGTATGTAGATGCACCTTAACATAAATTAGTTTATGCCATCTTTTGGTGCCAATCGCTTAACAGGTGACGCTGTTATACAGCGATTTTCACAATTTATGAGAAATCTATATCTCAAGGTTTATTGTGCATAATTGAACAAAACTTAATATATGGAAAAGCCATTATGAGACATTATTTTTTTTTAAATTGGGTATATATATGCGAAAGGTGATGCTGCTATACTGCAATTTTCCTTGAGAATGGGAAACATATCTGCACGGTAAAAATTCACTTCCGTTGGACATTTCGACTAGTAATACATCTCTGAAATGAAAATCGTCTCTATTAATAAAGGATAAAAAAAAAAAAAAAATTCTATTGCAGGAATTTGTATAGGAAAATATAGAAGAAAGTTAGTTTTGTGATATCTTCAACATAAGTTTTTTTTTTCCTCCCTGGGGGAAAAAAAGGCAGGGTTTAAAACTCATATATATATGTATTAATACATATCAACAAATGTCTTAATTAGCTGTTGATTCTGTCATTCTTTGAGCACTATTTTCTCGGGCTATATGACTCATATGCTCAAAGTTAAAATTTGCCCATTTTGTATCTCTATACCAATTTGTCTCCTATTTATAGCATATAACTTTTTTTTCTGTTTGTACAGATTTTGTTCTGTTTCGTGCATATCAGTTAAGTCATATTGCTTACTTTTCTTATACCGTGTCCCACAATAATTCATCTTGTAAGCAGAAAATTACAGAATTTTTATTGAATGATTATAGTTCATACATGTTTGTCTTATTCTTGTTTTCGTAATTCTGTAATAAAAAGGTATTTTAAATTTTCATAGTCAGCAAAGTGCAATAAAACAAAGCAACATTAACTTATGTATAATTATGTACTATTATTAAGAATAATAGCCTTAAAAATTATGTTAGTTAATAAATCCAATTACCTTAAACTTTTTAATTTTTCATCTGGTGGACATTAATAGCAACATTAAATTTAGATGTAGTTAAGAAAAAAAATGTAATATAGTAGCATAAAAAATCTCCCTCAGTATTTGGACTAAAGAAAGATTTCCCCTTCCTCCTCTCCTCTACCCCCCCCCCCCCCCCCCACCAACAAGAACAAAAAAAAAAAAACTTTCAGATAATAGGTTGGTGCGTTATTTTTGGGGAAATTTAGAATGTGTTCTGGGGAAATTTCAGAGGTCTGAACATTTTCTGCACCCCTGATTTTAATTAGATCCTTAACTATCTTTTTTTTTTTTTTCTTTCCATAATTATTCACAGAAAATAAAATCTTTTAATATTAAAAGTGTTTTTAGATAATTTTTCTTTTGAAAGCAGAAAAAATTGTACTAAGGAATCATAGCTAATTAATTATTAAATTTTATATTTTTGATAATTCATTTAGCTACTAGATAATTAATTTACTCCTTCTTTTAAAGTTTTTTTTTTAAGTAAAATAATTTTAGTTACTTACTTTCTATAATCAATTATAGAAAAAAATATTTTTATGTTTAGCATTTTGAATTAGGTTTTTCCTTTTAAAGCCCAAACAACAGTATTAAGCAAACTCAATTAATTTAATTATTTTAAATTTATATTCTTAATAATTAAATTATGTTTAATTAGAATGTAATCTTAAACAATTTTTTAATTAATATTATATTTTGTATATAATGATTTATATGTTAAAAAAAAAAGACTTTTTGAACTAAAAATATTTTGGTGGTTGTGGTTTAAGCATTAAAACCCATTAACAACATGCAGGTCCTAATCCTGGCTGAAATGCCTTTCATGGGAGTTCTTTCTAAGAAGCCCTGTCCTGTATATACGCGATTTTCAGAGAAAACCATGGAAAATTCCGAATTTCTAGGTTGACAAGCGGGAACCCGGCAATTCCAATTTATCAAGGCCCACGAGCGGCCGAGCGGTTCTGTGCTCAAAGCTGGTAGACATGAGATGCCGGGTTCGATCCCAGGTCCATGCTCGTCGGCTTAGTCGTTCAGAGTTTTCCGTGGCTTTCTCAGAAACTTGCGTAAATATGGGCTTGGACCCCTTAGAAAGTCCGTCATGGAAGCCACTCCCCTTCCGGCCTAGGACCCTAGGGTACACAATCGGCCCTATTCCCAGACATCAATACTATCAGCTCTGAGAGTAGAACCGCTCGGCTACTGAAATAGGCCTTTTAATTAAAAGTCCAAAAAATAGTATTAAGTAATTTCAATTAATTGTAAAATATATTGTATTTTTAATAAATAAATTGTTATTTTTTAATTAGAATATTTTATTGGATGATTTTTTTAAACTAGCTTTTATTATTATTATTATTATTGTTCATAGAAAATAAAATATTTAATAATATAAAAAATTTTTAGTAAAGATTTTTCTATTAAAAGCCGAAACAATAATACTGAACAATCTCAATTAATTTAATTTAGTTATTTAAAAAAAAAAAAAAAAGTTAAATTAGGTTTCTAGATTTTTTATTTTTCATTTTTTTTTTTTTTTTTTTTTAATCTTTAATTAAAATATTCAGAAATATATTTTTCAATTAAAAGCTCAAATAGTTCTATTGAACAAATTAATTTTATTATTAAACATTTTGATTTTTAATAAAGGCAATCATTTTTAATTATATTTTTATATTAAATAACTCTAATCTTTTCTCTATAATCTCCCATAGAAAAAAACATTTTTATATTCAGGGATGAGATTTGCAGAAATATAAAAAAGCTGAAACTGTACGCAAAGGCAAGACAGCTAGAATTTCAATGACAAAATCCATTATATTAGAGTAATAAATATCTATTTTAATCTTCAATGTATAAAGTATTTGTTCCATTCAAGTATTTGTTCTTTCTGGTGTGTATACACCAGAAATATAAAAAATGCTGAAAAAAACTAAAAAAAAAGCTGAAAAGCTAAATGTACAGAAAAGCTTAAATCAGCTGAAAAATCTCATTCCTGTGTATTAAAAGTATTTTAATACAGATTTTTCAATTAAAAGCATCCATATATATTTATCTATTTATAAAACAAGCAATAACAATGATTTAATCTTAATAGAAATGTAAATCATTTTTAAAATATTGGAGAAATGGAAGTATGCAGCTAAGCTTGTAACGTTAAGGGCCCTCTTCACTCATCATTTCCTTTTCTAAAAGCCAATGTTATCCTATGGAAAACTTTCTTTGCACTTAAAACAGTGACATATTAATTGATTGAGACGCGGTTTTTTTTATTGGATTACTCTCATTTCGTAAACTGACGCAGCTTTTTTAGATTTTATGAAAGAATAACAGTTGTTTTTTAAAAAAGCTGTTTTATTGCAATATTTGGGTTGATGCATTAAATGGCTTATAAAAAACTCTTTCAAACAGAATTTAAAAAGCTGCGTCAATCTCAAAGAGTTTAATTCAATGCGGAAAAAAATCCTGTATTTTAATAAAATTTTAAATCAATTAAATTTGTAAAGAAAGTCCAAAAATTTTACAAATTTGTGCCGATTTTCCTCTTTGACACACCCTTTATCCGGCTCCACCTCTCAGACAGATGTTTTTGCTTTTCGACGAGCCAAATGTTTATATTTTTGTGGTGAAGAAACATCGTCGTGGTTTTTATTTCTTTACTACTTTTATTATTATAGATTTTTTTTTTTTTCTTTTTGTATTACGGATGTGAGTCTGAGTAACATATAAATTTAGAAGACAATCGTTCAAAGAATTTGCGAAATATATGATCGCATTTCATTTTAAATATTTTTCTTTGCACATAATACTGTTTGCACAATAAATCTGATATTTTACTCATAAAGCAATGAGTGGCAATATACGAACATCTATTTTAGCGATTCGTAAAAAATATTTTATTGAATTAAACAGAATTTCAATAATAGAATTCAAAGTAAATAATATGGTATGGCACACATACGACTTTCTCTTACATAAGATTAAAATTCTATTAAGATAGATTGCAGATTGACGAGTAAGATAACAAGTTCTATATATAGCTAGTGGATATGCAGATCAGGAACCTCACCGTCCTATTTGCATCACGCATTATTCAACAGATTATTGTTACTTGTTCCTTATTATATATTATATATATATATATATATTGATTCTATTGACTTTTTGTATAAACAGAAACGTTTCTGAGGGGGGTTGCAGCCGCACTCAACCCCCTCTGCTTTTCTCTTTCTATAACTATCTCTGTATGTATGTATTCCTAATAACTGACTATCTTGTACTTGCACTAATTCCCTGTAATTCATAAGTACTTCTACCAAAATTCCTGCAAATTGATTACATAACATACTAGAATTATTTTGTGCAGCCCTGTAAATTAAATACTGATTCTATGGCCACATTTTCCCACAAAAAAAATATACTTTTAAAATTCTAATAAAATTTCATCATATTTCGTGGGGTGTGACCATGTTAAAATTCAATACCAGTGTTGAAATATGAACTATAGTGCGTAATAGAACGAAATTCTTTTATGTAACTCGGAAAAGCAGCCACAGTAATTATATACACTAAAAAAATTAGAATACACCTATTTAATAAATTGTAACTCATGAATATTTCAGTGTAATTTGAATCATTTGGATGAATACAGGATGCCATCCGAATTCAATTGTGTGATCCCGCAAATAAATCATATAGTCCATACATATCCCTTTTATTAGAGTAAACATGTTTTTATATATCTTTATAATATATATATTAATTCCACTGTGTTGAATGCAGCATAAACGTTTTAAAATGCGCTTTTTTTTTTTTTACTGTAATTTCACTTTCTTGAATGCAGAGTAACGACGTTAAAATTTGTTTAAACAAAATTCACCCCGTAGGCCTTAATGATAAGAAAAACTTTGGAGTGTCCCTGTACATAGAACATGAAAAATATACACATAAAAAATTATACAGCTATTTCTATACAGAGCTTGAAAGTGTCTACCAATTTGCAAGTTATTTGAAGAATTTTTGCAGCCGTTATTGCTGTACATGTACATTCTGTCCATAGGCCATAGTGATAAAGAAAAATTTGGTGTGTCCGCGTACACGAATTCCAGATAGAACAGACGCCAAACACAATACAGCTAATCCCATGTGGCTCGAAAACATGCGTACGAAATTGAAAATCAATAGCGTGATTTTTGCGGTCGCTGTGACAGACACACAGACAAACAAAATATACACACAGACGAAAGCCAAAATCTTTTTGAGTCTCCACAGGGAAAGCTTCCACTGACGTTTCGACAATAAGCTAGTGGATCTGAAGATCAGGTGCCCCAATATCCTATTTGCATCAGACATTATTGAACAGGTCATTTTTATTTATTTCTCACTATATAATATATGCGCATATATTGATTCGATTGACTTGCTACATAAACAGATACGTTCCTGAGGGGGCTCCTCTCCGAAACTCCCCTCCGAAACTAATAAAGATAGAGCTACGAAACTTCAGATTTTAGACAGGACTGCTGTACAGATGGATTTTACAAATATTGGTGAAAATTGGAAAAATGGAAGTCCGTATCTCAAAAACGGCTCTAACGATTTTCTTCCAATTTGCTACATAAATACTCTATTAGATGTCTTTTCGAATGATATAGTTGGTTAGTTCAGGAAAATTGATAGGCTCCCTGTATAAATAGCTGAATTTCAAGTGGTCTTGCAAGTGCGTTTTCTTTTTCTTTTCTTTTCTTTTTTTTTTTTTTTAACGGCTGTACCGATTTTTTTCAAACTCACCATATTAACTCCCTTTTAAATATCCTTTTGTATGTAATTCTTTTCCGATCAATAATTGAGTATGCCTAGTTTTGGTAAAAGTTTGTATCTCAAAAACGGCTCTAACGATTTTCTTGAAAATTGTTGCATAAATCCATTTTAGATATCCTACCTCGTATAATACGTGGTTATTACAGGAAAATTAACAGTCTTTTTTTTTTTTTCCTTATTTCTTAACTCGCTATGTAAACTCTGTTTCACGTCTATATATCAGTTTGTCAGGCGTCTATTTCGTTAGGTCAATTTGTTGTCTTCTGTTTACATTTTTAAAAAATTGTATATAATACGTGAAGTAGTGGGTAATAAAAGTCGTGCTTCACACCATTTTTTTTTTTTTTTTTTTTTTCACAGATTTAAGGATAGATAATTTTTTTAAATGGTCAAAATATGTTCAGAACACTTGAAAATGTGTAAATATACTGAAAGCTAGAAGTTGAAATGTTTCATGAGCCCAATATTTTATTACATCTTGTAGTAAATAGGAGGATATTTCTACCAATCATAAAGGCTTCGAAAATTTTTACGAATCCAATACTTTTTACTTTCTTCTATATGTAATATAGAGAAAGTATTGGAATCGTGAAAATTTTTGACCTCCGTTTTCTGATGTATTTACACATTTTGGGATGTCCAGAACACGAATTGATAGTTTTTTGAAAATGTCTGTCTGTCTGTATCACGCTGTATCTCACGAACCAATGAATGAAATTTAACCCTGACATGGAATGGTGCTGATTAGATTTGGGGATCAATCGCTCAACAGGTGTCGCTGTGATCGCATATAGTTAACTAGGAAAAACATTTTGTGCATGTGGGGGCATCGGTTCCCCCCCCCCTGGGGGGTAAAGTTTCAAGATGGGTGTCTTTCGAAAGGTGTCGTCAATACCTTTAAAAGAAATAGTTGAACTATAAATCTGTGATAATTTAAAACAAAGTTATCGATTTTTTTTTTACTTGAAGAAAAAAAAACTTAGAAAAAAAATCGTTTTTTTTTTTTTTTTTTTTTTTTGACGGAATTTAACGAAACTTCGTATTAAGTTCGTCCCCGACATAAACTGGGGCTGATTACATTTGGGGATCAATCGTTCAACAGGTGACGCTGTGATCGCATTTTATGTAAACTTTTAACATGGCAGTATAGGACAAAATTTCGTATGAATGTGCATAATGAGAGTTATTTTGAACTTGTAATTGTAAAATTAATATGAATTATTGATAACAGTAGTAGTTAACTAGGAAAAAAAATTGTGCATGTGGGGACATCGGTTTCCCCCCTGGGGGGGGGGTAAAGTTTCAAGATGGGTATCTTTCGAAAGGTCTCGGAAATACCTTTAAAACGAATGGTTGAACTATAAATCTGTGATAATTTAAAACAAAGTTATCGATTTTTTTTTACTTTTAACGAAAAAAAACTTTTTTTTTTTTTTTTTTTTTTTTACGAAATTTAACCAAACTTGGTATTTAGTTGGTCCCCGACATAAACTGGTGCTGATTACATTTGGGGATCAATCGCTCAACAGGTGGTGCTGTGATCTCATTTTTTTTTCTAAATTTTTAACATGGCAGTATAGGACAAAATTTCGTATAAGTGTACACAACGAGAGTTATTAGTTCCCCATCATACTATAAGTATGGGGAACTTAGGTAATCGTGAAAAATTTTGACCTCGGTTTTTTGACTTTTTTATACGTTTTCAGGTGTGAGGAATCCGAAAATGACAAAATTTGTATGGTGTCTGTCTGTAGGGTGTCTGTTAGTGTGTCAGTCTGTTAGTGTGTCAGTCTGTTAGTTTTTTAGTCTGTTAACACGATATCTGACGAACAAATGATCGCAGAGAGGTCAGATTAGTTTTAAAATATCAGTTTTGATGCCGGAATGAACATCAGTAACTATAAATATGCTACTTTGAAAATTTCGCAAGTTATTGGAAATTTACGATTTTCTTACCATGGCAGTATAGGGCAAAATTTCACATAAAGTTCAGTTATGAGAGATATTTTCATCGTAAAGATGTCAGACTACTTTTGAAATATTATTTAGAACACTGGCATGAATATCAATGACTATGAGTTTTCCAATATACAAATTTCGTAAGTTATTGGAAAATTACGAATTTCTTAACATGGCAGAATAGAGCAAAATTTGACAGAAACGTCAATCTTGAGGGATATTTTCATCGTAAAGATATCAAACCACTTTTTAAATATTATTTTTGATACTGGCATGAATATCATAGACTGATTTTTCCAATTTAAAAAATTCGTAAGTTATTTGGAATTTACGATTTACTTAACATGTCAGAATAAGGCAAAACTGAGTATAAACTTCCATTTTGAGGATCATAAATACATTAGATAACTTCAAAATTACATTTATTAAATTTGTTTGAATATGATCGAATAGAAATATTCTAAAGGAAAATTTCGTAAATTATTCGTAATTTACGATTTTATCAACATAGCGAAATTGTAAATTTTTCATATAAATATGAATTTTGAGAATTATTGCATTGGAAATAGTAGCATGAAAACTAAACAATGGAATTGACCCTAATAATATATATTAACAGATTAGAATAAGATAAATATATCGAAGTGAACGGTGGATAGCCTATTAGGCGGGGATTTCATTCTGTCACTGTATCAAGCTTTGGTCAAATTCATTTCTTTTAACATGATTATAATATGTCTCGCAGTAGAAATTTATGAGAATGGGGAACTGAGCAGAGTCCACCTATGCCAACTAGTTTTCTTTTTCTAATGTTAATCATACTATATTTTGTAGAAAACAATTTTTGTGCATAGGAATAATAAATGTCTATTTCAATACGATTTGTGCAAAATAAATGTATTAAAATATTGTTTAGGTGGCATATGGCGTGCCAAAACTAAGTTTTTGGCTGAATACAATATTTCTATTACATACAATAGTCGAGTGATGGAAGTAAAAATTCATTACCATATAGGATTTTTAAAATTCTGTAGAGCTCGCTTTTTAATGAGATTCGATTGTAGATATATATTTATGATTTTTTGAGATATATTAGATGATATAGCAATACAAAAAATAAATATATATGAATTTTTTCGATATAACTATAATAGCAGGGCTTCGGTGCTATTAGCTATATGTAAATGAATTTCTTTTTTTATGAATCACTTAAAAAATAATATATATATATCATTTTATAAAAAAGAAATAGCGAAAAAAAAAATTTCATTGAAATCACCCCGAACTTCGTTTCGGGTAACCGCTAACAATGACATCGTTACTCCCACCCGCGTTGTATCGGATCCAAATTTGCACTGCATGCAGAAACGTCTTTCCTGGACACTTGAATATGGATATTTATCGGTTTACAAGTTGAGTTGCTATTACAATTTTAAAAATGACTTTATCTCAGCATCCATTGAACATTTTAATTTTGGCACCATGTAATTCATAGCCCTTGCACTGTTTACTATATTACCATATAATTAATAATATAAAAAAGTAAAAAAATTTTAATGGAATTAAATAAATATATTTTAGTTAAACTCAAGTAATTTTTTCTGCTATATTACCAATATGAGTTAATTTAATAAACCAAGATTCAATAGTGTAACAGCCGTTGCTATGGGACGCAAGCGATTGAAATAAAAGAATAATTTAATAATGGATAAAATCGAAATACATATTATATATATATGTATACATATGTCGCTAAAGTCACTCCTGAATCCAAAGTCGTGTCCAAATTACTCCTCTGCCAGGTTTTGTAACTCTGTGGTCAGTATTCTGAGCTACAAACCGCAGAGAAACATACAGACCCTTCTCTATATTTCAGTAACATTATACATCTTAGTTATTTTTTTGGTTAAATTAATTATACCAAACTACAAGTTTAATTATAAAGAATATTTTCTTTTATTAAATTTCACTGTTACATAATTCACCGATATAAAGTACTGAAAGCCTGAAGCGGACTAAAAATAGCATAAAACACTTGGTCGTATCAGGCTACGCTATTAAATTACACAATAAATAGATAAGAATAAATGAAGAAATTTATTTGTTGTCATTTGAAAATGGAAAAGAAAACATAAATTAAAAAAAAATAGGAGACACAAAAATAAAAAAAGAAAGACAGAATTAAAACAAAACAAAGCTTCAGGAAAACCGCAAATACGTATGTAGCTGATTTTTGATTTATTCTTCCAAAAAGTCAACGATTCGTCAGTGAATCTGTCAATCTTCTCAATTAGTTAACACCAGCTGTCAAAACCACGTGGGACACTTTTTATCTGGTTTTAGCCGGCATCGGAATTTTTAAGTGAAGAGGGCCGTTAAGCAATGGTGTTTTATCCCACTTTTTGCCTACATTCTAAAGCACAGCGGAATCATCTTTCAATGTTTATCGCAGTGACGTCACGTGCGCCTGCTCTATTTGAGATACGAGTTACGTGCGCTACGGCCACGGTCTAATCTAATCCCACCTTTAAAGTTGATAAGTCGGGGGGAAAGGGGTAAATATATTTGTGAGCTTGGGACACAAGATACTAATCTATGTGAGCTTCAGCTTCGAGGCCGGAACAGGACAATTCCGCCGAGATTTTAATCCCCTATTCCCCTCATAGGACAATTCCGCCGAGAATTTTAACTCCCCTTTTCCCACAGAGGACAACTCCGCCGCGCCATTTTCCTGAGACGAGTAGAGGGGGTCTGCAGCAGTATTTCCATTTTTGGCGACGCATCGCACTTTGGCGGCACATCGAGCATTATATAAGAGCCCTTCCCTCTCGCTTTGGAAAGATGAATAAAAGTAAAATATATTTTAACCAAATTATGAGTAAAAATTTTTACTCATAAACATGCATTTAATTTTATTTTTCATTATTATTATATGTTCATTTATTTGACAATTATTTAATCGTATTAATAAATTCTGCTATTAATAAATTTATTTCTAATTTTCGTGTAGCACTTGAATATCATAAAATTCAAGTAAAAATTAACTTAAGAAAAATTTACATCTTAGTTTAAATTATTCCGATTATATTTACAAAATTATTAAAGGATAAATAAGAAATTAAATTTTCTTTACTTAACATAATATTCAAATATATATTACTTAACTTATATTAACTTATATTAAATTTTCTTTACTTATTTTCTTTAATTTAATTTCTTAATTTTTTTATTCAACAGTGATAAATAACAGTAATAACAACAATAATAATTCTGTGCGATGAAAATCATCTCCAAAAAAAGTAGAGCCCACATATTAATGTATATAGAATTTTATTATGGTATTCTGGATCGATGATGGAAGACAGATTATTATGGAACAGAAGATAATTATGGAACAGAAATGTCCGCAAATAACTCGTTTAAATGAACGACATTTAGTAATAAGAATTATAAATTGATTATTATAGTTTCATTGATTATTATTTGCGTAACGATGCATATACCTATGAACGTTTGTATCCATTTACTTTCTTCTTCTGATCATTTCAATAGCAAAGAATACTGTCTGTATCGAAATAATCTGTCAACAGTTTAATAATAATTTGGTATGTTACTCACACGACTTACCGTACAATTTAATACTAGAAATACTAATTGGAATCTAATTGGAATACTAACACGAATCATTTGCTTGATCACAACGAAAACTTTAGTGCAGCTTTCCTATACGATACAGATTTAGTATATCGAGTTAGACCTTTCTGTTGTTATTTGTTCTTAGAATATGCTAATAACAGAGGCACATAGATCAACCGCAAAAACATGATTTTCGGATTCAGGGGACTTCACAACGTATAAATATAACAAAAACTCAATTTCAAAAATTTGACCCAAAAACAGTATTTTCTCTACTATTTTTTATGATATCCATTTTATATAGCAACTTTGTTGCCGGTATATAGCATAAAAGCTGATATGGTCTTTCCGTAAATAGAGTTAAATTCCAGTACATAGCAGTGTCGTTTTTCGTGCAATATGCATTTATAATGAATCAGCATATAGTAATAAATACACTTTTCAAAAATAAGTAATCAAGTTTCAGTTAATTAGAATGCATTACGTTTTATATTTAATATATATATATATTTTCCAATTATAGCTGACGTAAATCACAAAAAAAAAAAAAAAATTACATCATAAATAAATGAATAAATAATAATAATAATAAAAACTAATAAATTATAAACTAAATCTTTTTTTTTTTTTTTTTTTTTTTTTTAATTTGCCTCCATGTTCAATAGTATTAAATTACGGTTTTGCATTCGTTTAGTCAATAAGCATTTCTAACACTCTAAAGGTTGTTGCCTTATAAAATGAAAAATCTGCACTTGAAAATATAAGGAAGTTACATCTATACAAATTACTGTGCCTATGCTTTTTATTGAATTTTAAGAAATTGACAAATTGAACAACTTTCTTCTATAAAAATTTTAAAAACAAAAAATTACGTGTATAAAATGAAAAAGTGCATAAAAATAAAGGTATTTTTGAATTCCTCTTTGAGATTCTAATAAGAGATTTTCTTTTCCCTTAAATTCTCATTAACCATAACTTTCTAACAATGCTACTTTCAATCCTCTACCCCCATAATTAATATGTTAAAAACGTACAACAAATTTCATGTTTGCGAATTAATATATAGATTATTACCATTCTTTCGTGTATTTATTTTTAACAAAAGTTGAATGCCTGAAGTTTTAGCATTCTCGCCAACTTTTATTTCGCCAAAGGTAATGCCTTCCCCCCCTCATTCGGCGGAATTGTCCTATCGAGGGAAAACGGCAGAAAGGAATGCGGCGGAGTTGTCCTGCTGGGGGAAACAGCTGATAAATTTTTCGGCGGAGTTGTCCTATGCTTCGGCGGAGTTGTCCTATGCCCCTGCACAGCACTAGTGCGACGTAAAACCCAACCAACCAACCTCATACACATTTTCAGCTTCAGAAAATAACCTTTCGCTATATATACTGCTACTTAGAGCAGATAAATAGCGTTTGGCCGAATCGGATAATCTGGGAAATATTTTTTTATTCTCTCTTCATCTCCACCAATTCCAACAGACAATATGTTCTATTTAAAAGCGGATTGTTTATATATACTTCCAGCTCTTTAGCCGATGAATTTTCCGAGTGTTCTGTGAGTGTGTTGTTTGTGATTTTTGCAAAACAATCCCACAATGATGCCGGAGCTTCGGCGATTAGTTTGCCGACGCTTCGGTATTCGGCGCTTCGGCCAAACTGTGCTTCGTGCTATCACTAATACAAAGCATGAATTCATAAATGAAGCATATAAGCAAATACATCATAATAAAATACAAGAATATAAATATTAATAAAAATAAATACATACTGTACAAACTCGAATAGTCAAAGGAAAATTGAAAAATCCCTCCTCCCCTCCCCCACAGGGTATGCCGATTTAAATCAGCTTGATTATAATCATGATTAAAATCGCGATTAAAATCACTTGATTTTTTTAAAAAAATCATTGATTTAAATCGAAAGTAAAATTTTATAATTTTGGAGGAATATGTAGTTTTATATGTCTCAGAACATAAGAAAACTTGAACTTACTTGTTATTTACATCAAATAGCTCCCCTCCTCCCCATGCCAAAAAAAAAAAATGTGTTTATTAATTTTAAAAATGATTTTTTTAATTTTCCAACTCTATCTTCTATTCTTATTTTGGATTCAAATTTTTTTTATATAAAGCCATAAGTTTTCTGCCGTAAGTGTTAAAATGATAATAATAAATAAAATATTGTTTTTCATTTTTAACTTTGATTTTACTAATTGTAATCCCTATATATTTGAACTGACCAATGCATTCGTAAGCAATTTTTCCTATCATTTTTACTTCCTTATACAAAGTATAAGGAAGTATAGTAATCCCGATTTGAGAAATGGATTTTATATCTCGTATATCTTAAAAACGAATCATCACAGAATGTTGCAAATTTATATGTGTGACTGTCATGATGTGTATAGTTCTATAGCTATAATTTCCCGACTAGCTAGACATTTTAAACTTTTAGAATAACTCAGAACGTGATGACAATGCATTTTTAATACTTCTATTCAATTAATAAATGTTTGAAAATTTCTTACAATTGTTCTATTTATTATACATTGGATCATTTTCTTTCAAGTTGATGGAATAATTAATCAATAATAATAATAATAATAATAATAATATGATAATAAAAATAAAAATAAAATAAATGAATAAGAATTTATTAATACATACAACTATCAAGTTTATATGATTCAACAGAAAATTTAAAAACATGGTATATAAAAAGTTTTTTTTTTTAAATCTTATAATTATTGATAATAAATTGCACAAACTAATGTGATATATATATATATATATGTATATATACATACATACACATCGGATTTCCTTTAATTGATTCTCCAAAAAGTTTCGCTTCAAAAAATTTTGTAATGTGATATTCAAGATTACGGCTTATTATATTACATGCACATTTTAATAACAACAATAATAACATAAAATAATAATAGATCTTATATGCTTTTAAAATGTTTTCACTTAAACTTTTTTCACTTAAACTATCTATGTTGGCTAATACTACAATTTTTTTATCTACTTTTATTATTATTTTTTTAATATCTCATACTTTTTTAAATTTAGTTTATTTATATTTGTTGCTTCTTATATTTATTCACATTTAAGTTTACAAATTTTTCATGCTTAATGTCTTAACATTTATTTTTAGTCAGATAATTTAAATTTTAAAAAAATCTGATTTAAATCAAAAAAATCCGATTTTAATCAAAAAAATCAGATTTTTTTTATTTTTTTAAAAATCATGATTTTTTCACACCCTGCTCCCCCATCTTAAACTTAGAGCCCGTTTTCAGCTGGTAGGGCCACTTACCAGCGCTCAAATGTCGCCCAAAATGGATAAAAGAAACCTTAAGTAAGATTGTAATCAAGAAGACTGAAATGTTTATTGAGTAGAAAAACGGGATAGTGGTTGACAGTTAATAATATGTTTTCGAGATTTTCTAGAGCCACATTCAGGTTTAAATGGTTATTGCAAATCATTTTAATTCTGTTAATTTGGGTACAGCGTCTAGAATAAACAGTGTGGCAATCGCCTATAACCGTGATGTTAAAATGATGCTACAAAAATTGAGCTTACCCAGATGTCGCTGTGATCGAAGCTATTGCTCATATCGAAGACCTGATTGGCTTTTCCCAGTTTCGTCAGTTTAATCACGTGATCTAAGCATATAATTAGCCAATAGGGAGTCTCGGTTTAGTTGTCGTGACACTAGCTTCGATTACAATGACATCTGGTGACAGGCTTAATTTTTTTAGTACAATTTTATTTGCCGCTTTCCACACTGTTTATTCTAGACGCTGTAATTTGGGTAAACATGATATTGTTTAAAAAATTTGTTTTTCCGTTGGCAGGGAATTTTAATGAGGTTTTATGTGGATATAAAAGTTATTGCAGTTATATTAAAGATTTTTTTTTTTTTTTTTTTTTTTTTTAATGTTAATGAAAAAATCCTGAAAATGCTTAATGTAGTTAAAAACTATATATATAAATGTTTATGTCATCAGTTTATTGAAAGTGACTTTATCAATGTTCAACTAATCATCCAACCAATCATGTTAGCGAAAATTTTTCAGCTATTTTCTTATTTTAGCAATCACATGTCTAATTTGGGGAGGGGGGGAGGGAAAGCTTGAAACAGCTAATGGAAACTAAAAATGTTTATTAGAAAATATTTGACAGCCGCTTAGTGACTGCATTCCTTTCTACACTATTAGGTATCAATTCTCTTTATTTTATTTACCTTTTTATTATATTCTTTAACTTGACTAATTTTTTTTATTCTATTGTTAAATAAATTTCTTATAGATTCTGTTTTGTAGTTATTTATATGTTGAAGAGGTATAATTTCATTTAAAGCTTTTATGTATTTAATCAATCTATAGTAAAACATTTTTATAGATTGCTTCAAAATATTAAAAGTGTTAAATTGTATTGTTTAACATATTGAAGAAATTAAAAAAGAAAAAAAAGGAAGAAGAAGAAAAATCTAAATTTATTGTGGTTTCGTTAGGCAGTCGATAAAACTTGTTTTAGAATTTGGATTTTTAAGTCTTTAAATGAATGACATTTTGATATATTATTGGATTGAAGGTAACTATGTTTCATTTCATTTCTTCCAAAAATTCTTTTTTTATGAGTTTGTTAATGAGTGATGCATTTGTTTTCTGTGAAATGTTAAAATCAGCTTCTCTTTAAGAGAATTTATTTATTTATTTATTATTTATTTTTTTTTTTTTTTCAGGTAAACTATTTTTGTGTACTTATCGAAAAAAGCCATCCATTAAAACTTTTGAAGTCGTTTGAAAATTAAATGTGTAAGTATATTTATTATATCTATTTAAATTTATTTATTGCATTTAATATATTTTCGCTGTTTGGCGTTGAAAAATAATGTACTCATCAGATGTTAATAAGGGCAGAGCTTAACAAATACGGTCGCCACTGGTAAATTAATTTTTCTAACAAGCGCGATCATTTTTTTTTTTTTTTTAAGTAATCCCCGATCTTCTCCTTATATATATATATTCTTATTTGAATGAATTTGTTAATTGAGGTAAGTTTTATAGAAAAACTCGATTCATTTTGGTGTCTGTAGACAAAATTCAAGAAAAATTTTTCATTGAAGAAGACAATTTATTTTGTATTTATGTATTAAATTATAAGTTCAACTAAAAAATAAATAAAATATAGTGCCTTTAATGATAGCAAAATAATTTAAAGATAACTTTAAAGTAATTGAAGTTATGCTGGTTTTTATATTTTTGTTATACAGCCAGTGTTGTTTGGCCGTGATGAGTTGGCTTCTGAGTCTCGCGGTTTCAGAGAATTTCATACATGAAATAAGGTGAGAGCGAATGTTTCTATATAGTAACACAACTTATAATGGCTTCCTGATTTAGCCCTGTTAGCCCGTTTATTTGGTGAGAAATTATGATTTGAAATTGATGTGAAAAATGTCCTGTTGTCTGATCACTAAAATGTAATAACCTTTTTTTTTTTTTTTTTTTAAGTTTTAGCGGTCTAATAAAATTTAAAAGCAAATTTGATTTAAAAATATATCAATGAAAGAAATAATACAACTGAAATTTAAAAATAAATAAATATATGTAGTCCTCTATTTCTACGTAGAATGAAATTAAAGAAACCATGTTTAATACAATCTTTAGACTGTCTCTGTAAAAAAAAAAAAAAAAAAACTATAAGGACTAGATTCATCAAAATCAATAGGGTTCTTGCTAAAGTGACTTAGGGAAAAATGTGTTTTACTACAAATGTGTATTCTTGGCGATTTTCTGGCGAGTTTTTCCGAACTCGCCAAGTTGGCGCGGTGTCGCGGTTTTCTCTTCCGTCCTTTCCAAAATGGCGGACTGGAAGCACGGGTTCGCGGTTTTCGTCCTTTCGAAAAGGACCGATTTTCGTGTTTTAAAGTAATTATCTAAACATAAACCGTAAAAAAATCCTTTTAAAAACGTAAATAAAGGAAAATAAAAATAAAAATCAAACTTTTAAAATTTGTACAATTTTCATACACCAAAGCTAACAAATATTAAACATTACAAAACAAAAACACCATAATTAACCCAATACACCTAAAAAATAAATATATAAATAAAAAACAAGATTTTTTTTACTTACCCGTTTCAAAATTTTCGTAGAATTTGATAATCCTTGAAAAAAACGAAGAATTAATCTTCTCAACAAATTTCGAAGAAATCATGTAGACAAACTAAGTTTCACCATTTATAACACTACAGCAAACATATTTTTCGTTTATATTCTACATAAATACACATTTGTATAAAACTAATATATGATAAGTTAGCACAAAAAAATTGATCACTACACTATACAAGCATGTTTTTCAAATGAAGTTACCCTACTGTTGCCAAAATTGAAAAGTTAAACCAAACAAAACATGTCGGCAACAAAAGTGTGTGAACACTAGCAAAAAATCCTATGTAAAAAAAAAAAGTACACTTCATACGGTTTTGTTAAATAAATCCTTGTCGAATCATGTTCCTACACTGACTAAGAACAGGATTCGACAAGGATTTATTTCACAAAACCTTATAAAGTGTACTTTTTTTTTACATAGGAATTTTTTCTAGTGTTCGGACACTTTTGTTGCTGACTGTAGTATAAGCAGAGTGGATTTAACGTCCCACTACTACAGCGTTATGGGCGACAATCTCTGAGATACGCAAGTAAGCTTGCAATTAACATCGCACTAGCACTGCGCTTCGCCAACTTTATGCAGCAATTAGTAACATGCAGATACGCAAGTAAGGTTGCAATTAACATCGCACTAGAACTGCGCTTCGGCGACAATCTCGGAGAGACTCAAGTAAGGTTGCATTTAACATCGCACTAGCACTGCGATTGGGCGACAATCTCGGAGAAACGCAAGTAAGATTGCATTTAACATCGTACTAGCACTGCGCTTCGGCCTGTGTACGCTCCGCGTACATGAAAAAAAAAAAAAAAGCATCACTGGATACAGTCGACAGCAAAAGTATCCGAGCACAAGCAAAAATTCCTACGTAAAAAAAGAACACTTAATAGAGATTTGTTAAATAAATCCTTATCGAATCCTGTTCTTAGTCAGTCTAAGAACAGGATTCGACAAGGATTCATATAACAAAACAATATTAAGTGTACATTTTTCACGTAGGAATTTTTGCTAGTGCTCGGATACTTTTGCTGGCGACTGTACCTCACCCGCATTTTGCATGAATATTTAAAATGCCTAAAATTTCAAAACTTCTTAAAAACACGAAGCATATCTCATACTTAATTAATAAATACCTTTATTTTGCTTTTAAAAACACGAAGCATATCTAGGCTGCCAGTGGCGTATGCAAGGGGGGGGGGGGGGGTTGGGGGTTTAATCCCCCCCCCCCTTGACAAAATGTATGATAAGAAAAATTAGGCGGTTCCTTACATTTTTTTTCACATTTCAGGCGGAAAAAATGTATGGCAAGCGTAGAATATTTTTTTCTACGAAGTGGTTTAAAATTATGACAAACTTTTTTTTCATTACTCTGCGATAAACACTCCTGAAAATAACTAAACCACTTCATTTGCGCGGCGCGAAACATGGTTCCCCTGAAAACAATTCTCTGAAAGGATTTCACCTTTACGAGTTCATACTCAAAGGCAAGAGGGGTCGACCATATGGGGAAGGGGTGACCATTGAAGTAGTGACCTTGAAGGAGTGACCCAAACAATACCCCAACAGTAGAAGACATTTTAAATGAGCTAGCGAAAACTTCTCGTCGATTAGACTTCGCTCTGTAAATAAGAAAATTCAATGAAATATTTTGCGTAACTATGTATTGAATTTTATGTTTTGTGTAGCAGTTTGTACAGGCTCTACGTTATTCGTCGCTAATTAAAGATTTTTTAGTTTGATCTTCTAACTGGTGAGTTTGTTTTACTATTTTTCATTTCCTTACTCTTATTTTCGGCAAGTAATTATGATATTTTAAAAGATTGTTAAACTTAATTAAAAATAAACTTAATTAAACTTATATAAACTTAATTAAACTTAATTAAAAATTCGGAAGGATGAACCCCCCCCCCGGAAAAATCCTGGATACGCCACTACCAGATCAAAGTACCTTTATAAAAGAGAAACGTTAAAAATTGCTACAATTATCCAATTATGGATGTATTTTTTTCATTCCTAATAAATAAGGACTAAAAATAAAGCATTACTGATTAATAATTTACTTTCTACAATTTTTTAAAACTTAGAAAATGCCTTCCAAAAAAAAAAAAAAAAGGAAGTCCCCATTTGTCCCCAGAAAATGGGGACGTTTGGTCAGTTTAAGCATATCTCATACTTAATTAAATAAATCCCTTTATTTTGCTTCGTTACTCATGTCTCCGGCGAAAAAGCTTTCTGCCATCAGTAACGAAGCAAAATAAAGGGATTTATTTAATTAAGCATGAAATTTTGTTTTGCAGCAATCAGTAAAATTAAATAAATCTCTTTATTTTCCTTCGTTACTCATGTCATAAAGCTTTTCACCGGAGAGCCCTCCGCGTCCTCGGTGCCTCCCGCTTTTAGTGGACTGCGTTCATTACAAGCGTCCACTACTGGTTCAATGGATCGGTCCCCTTTTTTTAGGTTGTCATGGGCTACCACATGTGAGAAACCTACCATACCTAACATAATTATAATAATTACAGTCGGCAGCATAATTCTTCGAGCACTAGCCAATAATTCCTATATTAAAAAAGTACACTTAAGACTGTTTTGCTAAATAAATCCTTGTCGAATCATGTTCTTAGACTGACTAAGTACATGACTCGATAAGGATTTATTTAACAAAGCAGTATTAAGTGTACTTTTTTTAGACAGGGATTATTGCTAGTGCTCGAATAATTTTGCAGCCGACTGTAAATAATAAGGGGGAAAAATACTTTTCGAGTTATTTTAAGAATTTTGCATATCACATTTTTTCTTATTAAAAAGGAATGACCCTAACAGCACGATTCAAAGTCATATCCTCAAATTTCGAAATAAAATTAACATATTCAAATGCAAAACAGGGATAAAATCTCTGAAAATGGACCAAAAATATCTTTACAAATCGTTTCATGTTTTATTTTTACTTTCTTCGATATTTAATAGAAGAAAATATTAGATTCGTGAAAAATTCTGACCTCGTGTTTTCGATGGATTTACACGTTTTGAGAAGTCTAGAACAAGATTTGCGCATTTTTAGAAAATGTCTGTCTGTGCGTGTGAAAAATTTTGTGGCAAACGTATTTCAGGAGTTACAGCACAGAATTTCAGAAAATTTGATGTATAGATGCACTTTGACATAAATTAGTGCCTATCAAATTTTGGGGGAAATTGTCCAATAGGTAGCGTTGTCATCCCACTTTTCTAAAATTTTAGAAAATTACGTATGTAAAAATACGTATGATAAAATGTACGTAAAGAGAATTATTTTTTAATAATCATTATGAAATTTAAAAAAAAAATTGTAATAAAAAATGATAGTTAACTGGGGACAAAATTGTATATGTAGGAGCAATGCTTTCCCCCTGGAGAGAAGTCCCCCCGAGGGAGGGGGGCGAATTTTAATTTTGTGTAAGGTAATTCCGGGAGAGTTGCCCCACCGGTAGAGATGCCCCACTTTATGTAATTTCGAGACGTAACGCTAGATTGCTCTGCGAGTCCGATTATTATTTCAGATAGATGTTAAATAGTGTGCTGTGGAAGTTACGTGAAGTCATTTCTTTGTTTTCTGCTACCACAACAATATTTCAAATAAGTACCATGTTTTTTCTACTCTGTTATAAGAGTAATGTTGCATTGTAAGGCAGGCACTACTTAATAAGTAGGGATTTTTTTTATATAAGCTTAAAAACCTGTAGTAAGAAGTTGATCAGTCGACTTCGGGCATTGTGCGGCCATTTTTGCTGTCTTGTACTTTAGACAGTTTCCGGGGCATCTCTCCCATACCAAAAGGATAGACGCCCCATATAATATTCGGGTGAGATGCCCCACATACATTTTCAGGGAGAAAAGTCTTTTAATTGTTTAAATTTTAAACTAATATTTTTAAAATCATATTGTTTTTATAAAATGCATAATATTTGTAAATCGTTAAATTTTTCAACCTAAAATTATTTTTTGAAGCTATAAATTTAGATCAAAATTCTTCAAATAAATTTCAAATTCGCGTGATGGGACAACTCAAAACGAAATCACAAAAATACAGATTAAACCCAGATAAGAAAGCAAAAAACGCACAGGTATGTCAGACTGACCTTTGACATTTAAACTGAATATTGACACTTAAAATATAACATAAATAAAACAAACTTGGGCGCTAACGAAACTGTAGAGGGGCGGTTAATTGTGCCAGTGTGTGCATATTATTGTATTTGTTCAGTCCTTCTTGTTTGTTTCAGGAAAGATGCCTACAGTGCACAAAAGAAAAAGTACTGGAGCAGCTCGTAAGACCTGGACAGAAGACGATATAAAAGAGGCTCTCAGGAGACTAGAAGCAGGGGAAATTGGTGTCAATGAAGCTGCTAGGTACTATCAGGGTTCGCACTAAGGAAAAAAAATGAGTGGGATTCTCCCACTCTAACAAAAAAATTAAGTGGGATTTTGAAAATTTAAGTGAGATTTTTGAAATTTAAGTTAGTAATTACATTTTACAGAAAAAAAGTATTTTCAAGAAATATGCAAATTACATACATGTGACTGCTGAAATTAGAAATTAGCTGAAAATTTCTCGCTAATATGATTGATTGGATGATTAGTTGAATATTGATAATGTCACTTTCAATAAACCGATGACCTAAACATTTATGTATATATAGTTTTTATCTACATTAAGCATTTTCAGGATTTTTTCATTAGCGTAAAAATTTTTTTCAATATACCGGCAATAACTTTTATATCCACATAAAATCTTATTAAAATTTCACACCAAGAGTAAAACAAATTTTTTAAACAAATATAGAATGATTTTTATGTATGTACATTAATCATTCATATAAAAAGTAGCAGTAGCTAATTATTAGTTTCAAACAGTGGCGGATTTAAAGGGGACTAGGGGCCCAAGCCCCCCAAAACCACTGACATTCACAATTGAATATTACAATGATAAATTTTTCATTGATCTGGAATAGCATCTTGAAAAATCTTAGCACCCCCCCCCCAAAAAAAAAAAAAAAAAAAAAAAAAAAAGTTAAAATCTTGATTCGACATTGGTTTGAAACGTGCATAAAACCAATTGAGTATTAATTTTCTTAAATTGATTTGGAAAAAATTTTCTTACCTGAAAAATCTATTCTTCATTTTCCCATGTTTACAAATTTGGTATAGGTATGGCACCCCATAAAGATTTAATTTAATTGAGAAAAAATAAATAGATTCATTAAGTTCAGCACTAAAGGTCTAAAAATAAATACATATGTCATAAATATTGAGCACTTCTATTGCTTTATTGTTTCTAGAATCGATCATTGACCACAATCCGTATTCCGGAGATGGGAAAGAGGGGGGGGGGGATTAAGAAAATAATTATAGAGTTAAGAAATATTAAACTCTTACAATTCTAATTCTAGAATCTAATAAAGCAAGTTTAAAATGAATATTATAAATATAATTTATGTTTCAGATGGGTAAATACTGGGAAACAAGACTACTGAAGAACATTTGATTGCTGATCGCTAGATGGAGATAAATAAAGGGGGAGGTGGGAAAAAATAATTACATGAGCAAGAAATATTTAACAATTGTATTTATTTACAGGTTCTAGAATCTCATAAAGCAAGTTTGAAATGAATATTGACACTTATGTTGTGGATGGAGAAAGATTAGGAATCGGAAGCTTTTGTAGAACATTTGATTGTCAATTGTTCCCTTTTTATTTATTTATTTATTTATTAACGAACGATATCCGCGATTTTTTTAAAAACGGAAAAAATAAATTCGTGGATTTCATGAATTAGGTTAAAAAAAAAAAAAAAAAAATCGCGGGAAAATAAGTGCGGGAAAAGCGCGCATATGAAATATTTTTAGGTGGGATTTATTTTAATATTGCGCGATTCCCGCGATCCCGCGCTCTAGCGCGAACCCTGACTATGGAATTTCTTCTCGGACACTTCGTCGTCATCGAAGAAAAACGGGTAATAATACCAAAACAAGTTCTTTGGGACCTCAAGGAGTGCACATCCAACGTTTAGAAAAATGTGCATTTGCACCTGACAGAGAGACAATTAGGACAGTTGCATTTCAGTTTGCTGAAAAACTAGGTCTCAAGAATCGATTTAATTTAGACGCAAGAATGGCTGGGTACACCTGGCTGTCATCATTTTTTAAGAGAAACCCAGAACTAAGTATTAGACAAGCCCAGGGGCTCTCTTTAGCAAGGGGGGGGGGGAAGGCATGAACAAAGAAAGTGTTGATCATTTTTTAAAAATTCTTTCAAGAGTGTTTGAAGAAAATCTATTCTTTACCAGACAGGGGAGTATTTATAATGTGGACGAAACCGCTGTCAGTTAAATAAAGTTCCTGGATAGGTCGTGGCTACCAAAGGGGCAAAATATGCTCATGTTTTGCCGTCCACAGAGAGAGGAGAAAATGTTACAGTCATTGCTTGTTGCAATGCAGAAGGTCAATATTTCACTGGAATTTTGCTGGAATTTGCGGACAAGAATGACAGTATAATTGTATGCCTGCCCAGCCATACGACACAAAGTCTTCAGCCTCTTGACCAGTCTTTTTTTAAGCCCCTAAAACACTACTTTAAAGAGGAAGCAAGGAAATGGATTGTTAATCATCCAGGAAGGACCATTTGGAGAATACAAGCTGCAGATCTGATTAGTATAGCCTGGAAAAGGGCAGCTTCTGTTGACACTGCTATTAATGGCTTTCGGGAGACGGGATTTTTTCCTCTAAACCAAGCAGCGATTCCAAACCACTTTTTTTCCATAAGAGAAGAATTGAAACAGACGTGTGAACAGTCCCAAATTTCTCAATCAATTGAACAAACATCCTCCCCGACAAAAATATTGGAACAGATTCCCCCTGTACCTACTAGCTTAAAGGAAAAATGCCGAAAAAGAAAGATACAGTCGGCTAAGAACATTACATCCCAAGAGCACATCCAAGAAAAAAAAGCTGAAATCCGCTGTTAAATTTAGCAAAGCGTCAAAATATCTGGTGATGGACATGCCTATTGAAAATGAAAATGATCTTACAAACAATTGCCTCGAATGTGAGGCAACTATTATTTTACGAAAGAAACAGTAAATTGGATAAATTGCATACAGTGCCATAAATGATTGCATTAATCATGCACAATGTACGAAGATCTGTGCAATATTTGCAGAAAAGCGAATATTAGAGAAGAGAAAAAGAAAAACATTATCTGAATAAATTCGACATATTTCGTAATATTTTTTTATTATACTTTCTAAGCTGTAAATATGAAATTTTCCCATATAGTAAAGAAAAATAAAATATTTGAAATATTTTTCAATAGTTTATGTGTTTTATTCTAATTTTTACATCTTGTCTATGGTAGCTAAATATTTTAATATTTTATAAATTAATGCTAAGGTCATAATTTTTTTTTTTAAATAGCTTACGTTTCATATGTTATAAACTACTGAAATTTTTTTTATAAACTATTGACCATTGTTAAAACCTTTTATTATGTTTTTTACAGGTAGGGCATCTCTCCCACGTGAGTGGGGCATCTCACCCGCAACTTCGGAAAACATGGCCAAATATAGTAGTGCGGCAATTTTACTTTTTTCTTTAGAAAATTTACAATACGGTACAAAAAAACTACTTAGCATTAATAAACAATATATATTATGTATTCCCACAAATTTTCGTTGTCATTGTCAATACCCAATTTATTTTATAGCTCCCTTTCCTTAAGTGGGGCATCTGTCCCGGAATTACCTTATCTTTCAAAAAATCTCGTCCATACAATACCTTTAAAACGAATGGTTGAACCATCGATTTGCGATAATTTAAAATAAAGTTATCGATTTTTTTAATTAAAAAAGAAAAGAAAGCTTTTTTTAAAAGATGTCATATAGAAAATAAAATTGACTTTCTTTGGATATTTAATGTTATACTATTATTTATTATATATATTTAGAGTATACTGACCAAACGTCCCCATTTTGTGGGGACAAATGGGGATTTCTTTCTTTCTTTCTTTTTTTTTTTTTAAGGCATTTTTCTAAGTTTTAAAAAATTGTAGAAAGTAAATTATTAATCAGTAATACTTTTTTAACGCTTCTCTCTTATAAAGGAACTTTGATCTGGTCAGCCTAATTTAGGGTTTAAATCGTATGCAATCATTATGGAAGATTATTTTAATAAATTACTTTTGCTGGTGAATTTGTATAAAAAAAATCTGGAGTGACTCCACTCGACTTTCCGAACATTGAGTAATTAACAGTTTTGTAGATAAAGTAAAGAAAGAGTAGTTGTTAAACAAACAAAAAAGAGAAAACCATAATAGAGTGTTTGAGTATTTTTCTCCATCTATTACACGTTGTTTTATTTAACGCTACTGAACTTTGAGCCCATAGATCATAATGACAAAGAAATTTTCGTTGTGTCCCTGTAAAAACCTATAAATGTTAGATTCACCAAAATGCTTATAGTTAGTGCAACAGTGATTTATAATACTCATATAAATTTTCAGCTGAATTCAATAAGGCGTTTAGATGCTATCGTACTTTTAAAAATTTAGTCCCATAGGCCATAATGATAAAGAATTTTTCTTTGTGTCCCTGTAAAAAAACTGTAAGTGCTAGATTCACCAAAATCTATACAGTTAGTTCAACTGTGATCTATAACATGTGTACAATTTTTTTGCTCGGATTAATAAGGCGTTTAGACACTATCACATTTTTAAAAATTTGGCCCCATAGGCATAATGATAAAGAATTTTTCTTTGTGTCCCTGTAAAAAAACTATAAGTGCTAGATTCTCCAAAATCTATACAGATTGAGTATTTGTGATCTATAATATGTGTATAAAATTTTTGCTCAATTGAATAAGGCGTTTAGATGCTATCGCACTTTTAAGATTTTGCTCCCATAGGCCATAATGATAAAGAATTTTTCTTTGTGTCCCTGTAAAAAAACTATAAGTGCTAGATTCACCAAAATCTATAGGGTTCGTACTATGGTGACTTACAATATGCGTACCAACTTTCAGGTTAATTGAACGAAGCGTTTAGACGCTAGCGTGTTCACTCACAGACATACACACAGACATACACACATACACACACACATACATACATCATCGTAAAAATAGTGAAAACGGACTCAGGGGACCTCAAAACGTATAGAAACATCAAAATCTCGAATTCGGATTTTTGACAAGATTACAATACTTTCCTCACTATAGTGTTCGGAAAGTAAAAATATGTAAGAAAGTCATGCGGTGGCCGTAACATGCTAGTTTTTTTTTTTTTTTTTTTTTTTCCCATGTGGCAGTTATATAAATAAAATATGAAAAAATTACATTGTGCACATAATTGTGTATATAATTAGGAAAAACTTAACAAGAAACCAACAAAATCTTGTACTGCTTGGCAATCACAAAATTTTCTTCCATATCATTCTAATGTATCTATTTGTGTTTCTAAAGACTTGAACTGTTATTGAAAGACTCAATAACTACCAACTACCCCAGTTTCTGCCTTGTGCTTCTATTTTTTTAATTTAATTTTCTTTTTTTCAGCTTTCAGTCAATTTTTTGCGAGATTTTGTTTTATTTGAATGTTTTGACAATTTTCCCCCAAACTTCGTCGACAGAAAATGCCGATTTCGAACCAAGGCTTTCTCAAATATCTCAAAAGCCCTCGTTCGAACCCAGGTCACGCTCTTCGAAGTCTTCAGTGGCTTTCTCCAAAACTCGCGTGAACACGGGGTAGAATCTTTTGAAACGACCAAATGGAGGGTACTCCAACACCAACACCATTTATCCCTCTTAGTTTTGCGAGTTTCTTTTTTTCTTTTTCTTTTTTTTTTTTCCCTTCCTTTTTATTGAATGATGTGCAAGAATTTGTTCCCCCAGTAACGCATGATCAATTGCATATAATTTCACAAAATGTCTCATTTAGTTACATTGTAAATAATTTGAGCAGATTATGAAATAATAGTTTTTCTACCATGTTTTTTGAAAGATCTACCACAGAAACTATCACATGGAATTAGCCGAATTTTATATCAGTGATACTTACGTTATAATAAAACAACAATATCAACTGCTGGTTTAACTTTGGTGTATATAGCTTAACAAGTGTTATTGTAACGCCAGAGATTTTTGAAAACTATATCTCAGAATCTATTAGATGTAATTGAACAAAAATTAACTATGCCAGTAATTTCATAAAAATAACTGTTTTTTTTTTTTTTTTTTCCCCTTCTTTTCTGGCGAAGGATGTGCCAGAAAGTACTTTATTCATTATGTTAGAAAGATATAAATGAAAAATTTGTAATGATCCCCTTGATATCATAATAGTTTAATATTCAATTCAAACCCCAAACTGAAAAACTGTAAACTACAGTCGGCAGCAAAAGTATCCGAGCACTAGCAATAATAACTGTTTAAAAAAAGTACACTTAATACTGCGTTGTTAAATAAATCCTTGTCGATTCATGTTCTTAGTCAGTCTAAGAACATAATTCGACAAGGATTTATTTAATAAAACAGTGTTAAGCGTACCTTTTTGATATCGGAATTATTGGCTAGTGCTCGGATACTTTTGCTGCCGACTGTACATGTCATTTTTCTCAAGGATAATTTTAAAATCCCATGCAACAATACAGTAAGTTTAAGTTTTCCTCACAATGGAAAGGACAAAAAAAAAAAAAAAAAAAAAAAAAAAGTAATTAAATCACATTAAAGATATTTACTGTCATCCACAAATTTTGGTTCAAATCAAAAGTTATCCAAAACAGTAAAAGTTTCTTTTAAAATTAAGTGTTTTACTACCTATACCACTTTCAGGATTTTGATTAAATTATAATTGTACATAAATCTTAAATAGGAAAATTCGTTAAACATTATTTTAATAAAAAAACCTTTTAGATTATGAAGCATATATATGTATGTATATATATATATATATATATATATATATATATATATATATATATTTATTTTCCTAGGTTCAACCAAGAAAAACATTAAACTCTAGACTGAGTTTTAAACTTCTAAATTTGTACATGGGTTGAACTTATTGAAAATGAAAAATGCATAATACGAGTATAATTCTTTACAATTATATATTTGAAAAAATATTAAATAAATAAATGCATAAATAAACTATTTTTTTTAAGAAATACCAAATAAAAAAAGAACTTTAAATCTTATATTTGCAAATAAATTTAACTTCTTTTAATTAATGATTAATTTATTAAAATTCGAGATTAATTTTGTTTGAGTTTTTCCACTTTCTGTTGATTTAGATCTATATATTTAACTATTGATTTACAACATTTAAAACTAGACTTATCGTCCTTTTGAATGAACCCAGGTCGCGCTCCTTTGTCTAGCCGTACAGTGTGTCGTTGTTTTCTGCGAAACTCACGTGAATACGGACTAGAACCATTCAGTAAGACCGGAGGGCATTCCACTCAGACCTAGATCCGTATAGAAGATAATCGGACTTAACCCTAATCCAATACAATTTGTTTGAACATTTGTAATTTGAATTTATAATTAAACCATTTAAAACATGAACAGAAAAGTGCTTACCCTTTTTGTCTAAAAAAACAAATTAAAACCTGTAACTGGCTGAGAAGAAACTTTTAAATTGTTTCATTGATTCTGAACTTCTCGGAGAAGTCCTCTCCCAAACTGTTCCTCGCCTATAACCCCTTTTTCTTAAGGCCGGTTTCCATTGCAGTTGGAAGTTCGAGGATCAAAAAACCATTAATCCCACTCCCGACACAAAGAGCCAAATGTCTTGTCATCAGTTGTAGCCTTTTTTATATATCAGATTGCGCAGTTACTTCAAAGGAAAGCATGCAAAATTGACAAAGATATCTGTCTCTGGCCCCTCAATTATCTCAGCTGGGGGTTAGAGCCAGGGACTTCCAACCACGTTAGAGGGTTTTGAGCCCGGTTGACCACATCAAAAGATTCTGAATAGTACTGCTCCAACCTACCGTCAGTGGAAACCGGACTTTAAGGACCCTTCAGACACTGGCAACGAGCAGAGCTTCAAAACTCATAAATTACCCATTGTCCGAAAGCGACCCTTGAAATTTTGCACACATTTACAATGAAGGACATTACTTTTTATTGCTATTTTACAAAAGAGACCAGTTCCCATGCAATTATCGCACTAGGGGGTTTGTGAGCGAGGGCTGGAGCGAGCTTCAATTCTCAAAAAACACATCAAAGAAATATCAAAAGAAATCGAAGTTGAAGCTTTCCAGTTGCCAGTGTGTGAAGGATCCCTTAGAAATTCTAGGTGTATGTAAACAAAGAAAAAAATGTCAGGAATACTTACCAACGGCGACCTGTGTGGGGTGTCGTCTGGTCTGGAGAATGAATAATAATGCACAACACATGTTGCTGCAAAGCCGACATAATGCTAGAGATAAAAAACAGGGATTTCAACTCCAATTTTAAGTCTGTTAACAGAGATTATTGTTCCCATGTTTCCAGTTTCAAAATAATTTGTCACCTTCCGTGAAAAGGTAATTTAATGCTTTGACGCTAGAATCAGATGTTTTCTGAAAACTGTTACCAGAGCTTGCTGAAAAACATTTTTTCAAAAAAGGATAATGTAATTCGCCCCTTGGATCAGGACTATAGAAGAGAAGGGCTAGGCTAGTTCATTCCTTTGAGGAAAAATATGCTGAAGCGCATCCATCTAAGACTCCTATATGATAAGAGCTGGCGCAGTGTCCGCCATTTTCTAGCCCGTCTGGGAAAGTGTTGGCGGTAGAAAAAGCTAGGTTACCTGATTAGCGTTGTTATCGCATTTAAACTCCTGTACAGATCAAGTGAGGTAGAACTTCTTATCACGAAACAAACAAGTTGACAATTTTAAGAACATCGCCAACATTCTCAAAACTGCAACCCTTCACATTAAAAGAAATGTAATATTAAAGTTAATTTTAAAAGAATTTAAAGTAATAACTTAAAAAAACTGTCATTCGTATTAAATTTGTCAAACAACTTTGAAAATAAAATGCAATAATTTGAAAATAAGGGAAATCTTACGCTACAAAGTTGTACTCCTGCTCCGGGTATCCACGAGTTACATCTGCAATTTATAATCCATTTTTTCCTTCTTTCTGGATTAGAAGAAAATATAAACAGGCGGTGCCCTTTTCTGCAGTTATTCGTGCAATTTTGCCGAAAAATCACCAATAATAAATCGTCAGCCGGTTTGTGGGATAGAAAATGGCGGATGCGTCAGCTTCAGCCTATCTATGTAGGAGTTCCACACCCATCTCCGGTTGACTGTGTGACGTCACCAGGCATCCACAGTTCGAGTAAGATATTGCGGATAAGCATAGAAAAGGCTTTAGAACTGTCCAAAAATTTCACGTGTTTTCGTTGATATAAATTAATGATTTGCAGCTAATCATATTACATTGTAAAATTTATTGTTAGCGATTTCAAGGTGATGCCTTGCGCGGTTGCAATTTGCTGCAATGCATAAAAAAAGCAGAGAAAATTAAAAAAAAAAAATTCCATCGATTTACCCGAAACAATAATGTATGTTTTATTATATACAGATATTAAACTATGTTTAAAAGAAAACACCGGTCGGAAAGTAACGTATTTAAATTCGTTTGTTAATGAATATGCAGTTATTAACAAAAGATTCCAAAATATTCTTTCTTATAAATATTCAAGAATAAAAGAATTCAAGACACTGTAGTTCTACTGTAATGTAGCAGTAAACTATTTTCAATAGGAAACCAGATTGTCGTATATGGATTCCAAGTAAGTTATATATATATATATATATATATATATATGTATATATATATGTATGTATATATATAAAGAGCTATTAGATAAAGTGCGAAAAGACGGACAGACATACTAACTGAAATCATAAATGCTCTTTTAACTTCCTTGGAAAGTAAAAATTGTACTCTTTATGAATTTTCAGCAAATCTAAGTACTAAATGAAAATAATAATAATATAATAATAAATAAAAGTCAGGTAGGATTTTATAAATTAAGCATGAAATTATTTTAATTAATGAAAAATGAAATTATTTGAATTTTAGTTGGAAATATTATTGATTTTATTACATTTCAATTTTTTTCCCCCTATTAAGAGTGCAAATTATTTATTTTTAACTAATACAGAAGAAAAATGTTTTGCTGTAACAATCAAATTCTTGTTGAGTCTATTCAAACAAAAATGTTTGGTTTATTTAACAAAATATGTTGTTGTTTCAATTTTATTGTTCTTATTATTGTTTAATAGCCTTTTTTTTTTTTTTTTTTTTCAATATTTTTTCCCCGCTTTTCTGTCTATATGAAAAAAGAGAAAATAATAATAATCACATCTGGGCTCTTTATTAATATTTTAAATATTCAAATTGGGAAAATTGATATGAAATTGGAAAAAAAATAAATAATAAATCAAATTTTATTAAGAAAGGATTAAATTTTATATTTACATAATAAAATACCTTAAAAACATCCTTAAAATGACTTACCATATTAATTTCGGGCACAGCCGTACCCATCTTCAGTGCTAAGTACGAAAAAACGTCGTTCTTCAGTAGATCATCATATTTTTGGTGTTGTGGTTTCCATGCTTTCGCTTCATTTCACTTTCGAGTTCGGTTTATTTTCTTGTTGTAACTGTTGCCATCCAGCTGGAATGATGTAGTGCTCTCGGTCGTTGACGGCTTGATTGTTAGATATTATTTCGATGGTCTCCCGTTTTAGTGCATAGTTATGATTGTTATATGGGGCTATTTTATTAATATTAATGGAATTAATGTTAATCGGGTTATTGTTGTGGGTGGAAGAGAAGCCAGTAGAATTTTCCCC
Organism: Salticus scenicus; assembly: GCA_963930645.1. Lineage (NCBI taxonomy): Eukaryota > Metazoa > Arthropoda > Arachnida > Araneae > Salticidae > Salticus > Salticus scenicus. Next base: position 276,042,457 of record OZ005657.1, read on the forward strand.
ATATTTTAGATCGGCGCGGGCACGGTGTTCTTTTTCTCGTTCATTAATTCTGCGTTTCGTCATTCCTATGTAACAAGCTTTTTTCCCATTGATGTGTTCGAAATCTATTTTATATATACCTGCGGTGGAATTTTGGTGGATAGTATCTTTTTCGTTACGAATATATTGAAAGATATTTTTATTTGGTTTGATTGGTATATTTATGTTAAGGTTTTTAGCTTCGTTTTTTATTTTTATGCTAGCGCCGTTACAGAAGGGGATGGAGGTAGTAAAGTTAGATTTGGATTTTTGGGCATTATTAATTTTATTTAAGGATTTTATGCGTTTTTTGTAGAGGTTGTCGACGAGGTTTTTAGAGTAATTAGCTTTAACAGCGATTTTTTTAATGTAATTGAGCTCGGTATTGAGTAAGTTTTTGTTGGAACAAATCAGGATTGCGCGGTTAAAATACGATCGGAGAGCAGAGTATTTATAGGAGAGAGGGGTGTTACAGTTTTCATTTATGATTTCGGTATTAGCGGTTGGTTTCCGGTAGATAGTGGTATCAAAAGAATTATTTGGGTTTTTTTTATAATTTTTACGTCCAGAAAATTTAAAGCGTGATTTGTTTCATTTTCCATGGTAAATTTAATATTGTTATCAAGGGTATTTAGTTCAGTTAATATATTATCGGGATTTATGGAATTAGGAATAATGGCAAAAACGTCATCTACGTAGCGGGTCCAGAGTTTGCATTTACTGATAATATTGGTAGCGGAATTTTCGAGTTGGCTCAATTACATTAAAAAAATCGCCGTTAAAGCTATTTACTCTAAAAACCTCGTCGACAACCTCTACAAAAAACGCATAAAATCCTTAAATAAAATTAATAATGCTCAAAAATCCAAATCCAACTTTACTACCTCCATCCCCTTCTGTAACGGCGCTAGCATAAAAATAAAAAACGAAGCTAAAAACCTTAACATAAATATACCAATCAAACCAAATAAAAATATCTTTCAATATATTCGTAACGAAAAAGATACTATCCACCAAAATTCCACCGCAGGTATAGATAAAATAGATTTCGAACACATCAATGGGAAAAAAAACTTGTTACATAGGAATGACGAAACGCAGAATTAATGAACGAGAAGAAGAACACCGCGCCGATCTAAAATATGGGAAAACCTCTACTGCCTTCTCTTCCACCCACAACAATAACCCGATTAACATTAATTCCATTAATATTAATAAAATAGCCCCATATAACAATCATAACTATGCACTAAAACGGGAGGCCATCGAAATAATATCTAACAATCAAGCCGTCAGCGACCGAGAGCACTACATCATTCCAGCTGGATGGCCACAGTTACTACAAGAAAATAAACTGAACTCGAAAGTGAAATGAAGCGAAAGCATGGAAACCACAACACCAAAAATATGAAGATCTACTGGAGAACGACGTTCTTTCGTACTTAGCACTGAAGATGGGTACGGCTGTGGCCGAAATTAATATGCTAAGTCATTTAAAAGGATGTTTTTAAGGTATTTTATTATGTAAATATAAATAAATAAATAATAATAATAATTTGGTGGGGGATTTATACTACCTTCTCTTATTATCGTACATTGTTATGAAAGTAATATCACAGACAAGATGAGAAAGAAAAATTATTTAAGGAGCTTCCACTGTATTTCAAAGAACTATAAAAATATTTTTATGTAATATACATTTCTACGAAACCATTTTTTGAATACTGTAGCTCATTCAAAAAACATTTAATATTTAGCTGTCTAATGCTATTTATTTAAAAATATTAATGTTCCTATTTAAAAAATGTAAAATTATTTAGAAAATTTCCTCACACCACTCGTTAAAACTTATACGAAATACGACTAATATTGGATTGACCTTTATGTTACAATAGACTGGAAACACACGGAGCCAGATATACAGAATCAGCTGCTCAAAACTGATTTTCGGATTCAGGTAACATCCAGAGCCTGATTAAGGGGGAAGCACACATTATCTCCGCTCTCACCGGAATATTTTTACAATTATTTTTTACTTCATGTCATAGAAATTCCACGCTTTGACGAGGAAATATTTTTTATAAAAATGAACGGCGTAAAACAATCCAATTTACTCACCGTTATTAGGCACCAGAATTCTTTTAAAATAATTTTTAATGAGAATTTTCTGTTTATTATAGGAAGAAAGTATTTGTTAAAAAATAACGGTGTAAGTATAAATAATGTGTGCTTCCCCCTTAATCAGGCTCTGGTAACATCAAAACATGGAATTATAACAAAAAGGCAGATCGAAAATGTCACCCTGAAACAATATTTTCTCTAACACTCATACACAATAGAAATTAAAAACACTACTTCACACCGATTTGTTAGGGGGAAAAAAAAAAGAATGAAAGAAAGAAAGTTTATTTTATACAACAAATTAAAAAATATTTAACAATTAATGTTCATTGGTTTCGCAGTGAAACAAAACTTTTATTATTATTATTATTATTATTTTTTCGCAACAATTTATATATAAATTGTCTTTTAAATTTTTAGTTCATCTATGTTCAGTAGATAGCAAACCTAATCCGAAATTTAACAAATGATGTTCCAGAGAAAGCTAAATGCAGAGGTTACTTTAAATTTCATTGTAGGTGTGAGTAAATATTCGTTGATATAGTGTTGCCCTCGTGCCTAGTTTTTAAAACTGATGACGTGCTATGATATTATTTTAATTCCATAACAACTGTTACGATTTTTTTTTTCCAATTTATAATGCTTATGTAGAAAGTTATTTTTAATTTAAATTATTGTTTCAATGTAATCAGGTTAAGTCATAGATGTGTTACACCAAAAATTTCCCGAAATTAAAAAAAAAAAAAAAAAAAAAAAATCCTTGTTACTATGTGTTCAATAGCATTTTATTTTATTTTATATATATATTTATTAATTAGTTTAACAATATTCAAAATGAAATATGGAGTGAATGTTAAAGGGTTAAGAAGCAGAAATCTTAAGGTAAATTGAAATAGTAAATATTGATTAAAAAGAGAGAGAGAGAAAGGAAACTATTTTAAGATTCTTAAGCCCCTAATATCCCATATACTCTCATTATTCTAAGCAATATGCCCAGCTACGTCATAGGTTACATCCGTCGGCACTTTTCTCCCTCTCGTGAGCCAGCCCTTCTCTGTCTATAGTCCTGCCTTGGATACTTTCTGAAGAAATTTAAGTGGAAGTCAAGAATATATGTATTGTGAAACAATTTTTTTAGCATACTCATATATAGAGTTAGAGTGGATTATGAGATATATACTATGTTAATTTGATATTTTTAAAGAGAAGAGAGAATGTAATAAGACAATAAGGCTTTTATAAAAGGAAAAATATGGAGTGACTCCACTCGACTTTCCGAACTTTAAGTAATTAATGGCTGTATAAGTAAATTAAAGTAAGAAAAGTCGTTAATAAACAAAAATGAATACGATGTTTGAATATTTTTCTCCGTATAGTATACTGTTTAATTTTACACTATTGCAATTCAAATAATTTGAGCCCATAGATCATAATGATAAAGAATTTTTTGTTGTGCCGCTGTAAAAATCTATAAGGGTTTAACTCACCAAGATCTATACAGTTCGTGCGACTGTGACCTATAATATGTGTATAAATTTTCAGCTCAATCGAATAAGGCGTTTAGGCACCATCACACTTTAAATAATTTGAGCTCATAAGCCATACACTGATAAAGAATTTTTCGCTGTGGTGTCCCTGTAAAAAAACTACAAGTGCTAGATTCCACAAAATTCCTTTCCGTCGGGTGACGGTGATCTATAATATGTATATAAATTTCAATTCAGTCCAGTAAGGCACTTAGACGCTATCGTACTTAAATAATTTCTGCCCATAGGCTATAATTAGAATTTTTCTTTGTCTCCATAAAAAAATAAAAAATAAAAATAAAAAAAAAGTGCTAAATTTACCAAAATCCATAGGGTTTGTGCTACGGTGACCCATAACATACGTATCAACTTTCAGCTCATTTGAACTATGCGTTTAGTCCATATCGTGTTCACTCGCATATATCGACTCACATTACAAAGCCGCTATCGCACATAAAAAATTTGGGCCCATAGGCCATAATGATAAAGAATTTTTCTTTGTGTCATTTTAGTAAAGCTGTACGTGCTAAATTCACCAAAATCTACACTGTTTGTGCCATGATGACCCACAACTTGTATATAAATTTTCACCTCTATTGAATAAAGCATATAGACGCTATAAGTTCTATATTTTATTTCACTAAAGATTTTTTTCTGAATTTTATTATAATTATTTAAATTTATGCCTCCACCCCCTTCTTTTTTTTTTTTACTAATTACGGGACTGAACGGTTTACCGTGTTTTTGGGGACGCCCTGCTTCCTTTCCGCCGTCCGGACTTGTCTCGTCAATGCATGCAATAGCTTTCTCTGTTGCACTTAGGATTTTTCAAGGAGTTGAAAATTTTATTTTATTTTATTTTTATTTATTTTTTTTAACTCCTGGTGCTTCACTCTGAAAAACCTCTGCTCACGCGTGGAATATTTTCAGAGTCTAAATTAAAAACCTTTTTGACTGTTTTTTTTTTTTTTCTGAAAAATCATCTTCAAGATTTTTATACTTTCGATGGAGGTAAGCATTGGTTGCAACCAATTGCAGGCAGTCCAAAGCACTCACGTTGACGTTGACTTTAAAAAAGTTTGGGCCCATATAGGCCATAATGATAAGGAATTTTTCTTTGCATGTCTGTTAAAAAAAAAAAACTATAAGGACTAGATTCATCAAAATCAATAGGGTTCTTGCTAAAGTGATTTATAACATACTTACATTTTTTCAGCTTATTGAAACAAAGCTTTTAGACGCTATCGTGTTCACTCACAGGCACACACACATACATACTTATGTACATACATCATCGTAAATATAGCAAAAATGAACTTAGGGAACCTCAAATCGTGTAGAAAATTCAAACTTCAAATTGTTGCAGTCGAATTTTTTGGCATAATTGCAATACTTTCCTTACATTTACATACGTATGTTTGGAAAGTAAAAATATGTCGATTTTTGTACAAATTTCTGGTCGAATTTTTATACGTAATGCCGGGGCCTGCTTGACTTCATGTAAGGCCTGAGGCACATATGCTTTCTTAGACCCCCGCCAGTACTTGACGATGTGAAAGTAGTTGAAAAAGTGACCAAAATTTTTGAACACAGAACAAATAGTAATAAAATAATCACAAAATAAATTAGTTTAGGGGGGCCCACCTGTCACTGCGATAATCAGGCCTGCATAATGCATAAATTTCCGAATAAAAAATCTTAGCTCATAGGGTAGGCTGACCATATGTCCTCGAAAACTACCTTCGTCTGTCTTTCAGTTTAAAGGTTAGTATTTTAATGCATTAAATTAATAATGGAAACATAAATTAAGGGAAAGATTTTTGGAATTAATATTCTCACAATGTACGATATTGTCTGATTTATTAGTGACTATCACATAAAATAAAAGAGATCTAAAATGCATGCCTCAACTTAGCCTAACTCAACTGGCGCCTGGGGCAGACATGTTTTCGAGGACCCGCTTATACTACTTTACTGAAACTTACAACCAGAAAAGGACATTAAAATAAATTTTAAATTTAATTTGGGGGGTCAACTCTATAGCAGGGGTCCGGGCCAATTGCCCCGCATGCCCTGTTAAAATATATAGAATACAAGTACTTTTGGAGACTAGTATTTTTATACTTAAGAGAAAATTTGTCTATGCTAGATGCTTTTATTATTAATTAATTTTATACTGTGGCAAATATGCGCCTTTGACCTTCAAAATTTGACTTATCGAAATCCCTGAACTGCAATTTTTCCCTCAACCCTGACGGTTTAACTTTGAACTGTTCCATGCCAGCTGCATGACAGACACCTTTCTGGGTCCATTGTGTTCTATTCACTCCCCTCGTTTGTGTATGACTGAATTTGAAAGGGGAAGGAAAGAGAGGGGAAAGAGCTTGCCGGAAACAGGTTCGATCTGCTCTCTGATCTGTACCAATAAGAAGGTTCAAAGAAAATTTCGCTCAAGCTGCACTGCACTCGGTGAGTTTGTTGAAGATCTCTGGTTTGGCTACGGATTACGTGCAGTGTATGCAGGTTTTCTTGTTTTCTATATTATGAAATATACTGGACTGACAGTTGTGTGTTTGGAATACGTTTTAAACTTAAAAATTTGGAAATGTGTGCTTATTTAAAAGCAACATTTTTTCAATTGGTGATGGCGTTTTGTTTTTCACATGTGAAGAAAAAGATTAGCGACATGCCTGTTTTCTATAGCTAAAGAAATTCACAAAACATTCGCCGTATTTTTCTCGATTGTGTGATATTCTCTATCGAATCGTGATTTTATGTCCTGTGATTTATTTTTGTATGGATAATGATGATAATACTTAATTAGTGCATAACATTGGATTAAAATTTCATATTTGTGCAATCGAAATTGGATTTTAACTGAGCAGGAATTTTAGAAATATATTAAGTTTCTATTTGTATGCTTTTAAAAGCAGTTGTTCTTCGGATTTATACGTAAGTACATTTTATGTTTTATTTTACTTTTTGTTGGTGCGTTGCTCTGTTATTGAAATTTGTTGATTTTTTTTAATGCTTCTGAAAATTAGTCTTTCAGATAATCTAAGTAGTAATGAATTTTAGTCAATATTTGAATTATTTAAAAAAAAAAAAAAAAAAAAAAAAGTGATATCGAATGTTGCTGACTCAAAATTTCTTTAGGGTTACTGTGAAAAGTAAAATCTTCAGAAAAATGTTGAGAAAATTTGTGTGAACGCCGTAATAGTAGTGTAATAATAATACCTATACCAAGGCAATGACTTCACTCAAGATTTCTTTCAAATAAAAATGTGGATTGTTATATTTGGATATATGATTGTTTACAACTTACTTTGTAATTTTTTTATAAGAGATTTCATAAAAAAATTTCTCTTTGAGATTTTCTTCTCTGCTAAAATATTTGCATTCTTGTTTAGCGAACTTGGAAAAAGGAAAAAAAAAAAGTAATTATGTTATGTTTTAAAACATTTAATACCTAAGAAATAAAAAACAATTTAAGCAATACCTATTTATCACTCTTGAGTAAATACTTACATATACCCGAATCTACATTTAAAAATTTCTTTAAAAAAAGTTCCTGTTTACAATTATTTTTGTAAACATCATCCTTATTTCTGTAACTTCACCTGATATTATTCTGAGACTTCACATATTAGAGGAATGTACGCATACATCCCTCCTTACAAAAATAAGCTGAATATATAGAAGAATAATTGTAAACAGGAACTTTTTTTAAAGAAAATTTTAAATGTAGATTCAGGTATATGTAAGTATTTACTCGAGTGATAAATATTGCTTAAATACTAACATAACTTTAGTATAATAACAGGAGACTTGGCGTTGGAATATTAAAACCCGAATAAACTACTACGTTAGAAACGCCAAAGAAAAATATTGCAAATGCATACAGCTGTTTCGGTAGCCTAAAGCATACCGTCTTCAGTGCAAAAAGGATTCTGAATCAGGAGAAGTGCTTATATATATAGGAGAGGGGCCGGATTTAGTTCAACCAATAGGATTACGGGAAAGGTGGGTAGAGTGGCCAATAGGAATTTAGGAAAGTTAGCTGTGTAAACAGTAGAAAAATTAAGAAAATGTGGACTGGATATAAAATTTCCAACAGTCAGACAAATACTTAATATTTGTTCAAATCCTTGCACTTAATATTTGTTCAAATCCTATTTTATTAAAATCTGAAATTAAATACCTGAAAGCCATTGCAATTGAGCCAGGGTTGGGTTTTTGACGTCAAAAAGTGGTTTTTGACATGACAAAGGTTTAAACATGGTTTAAACCGTCAAAAACCTGTCATAAACCTCTATACCATCAAAAACCTGTATTGTCAAAATTCAGCATCTATAAATGAGCTAAAATCTGGTTAGAAATAGGATTTAGTAATATTTGCCATATACAAGTGAATATCTAAATATTATGCTGTTTATAAATTAAGAAATCTGAAAACAATTTGTAGATAATTTATAAAAAAATAGGTAAATATACTGGTTTATAATCTAAGAAATATATACAAAGTATGCATACAGTTATTTTTTGTATGTTTATGTTTATTTATATTAATATTTATGAAATTCTAAAATTCCGAAGTTACTTATGAATTTTCACATAAGACATGAAAACACAGGAATACTGGATTTTTTTTCTTTAAGTAAAACATATTATATTGTGGGCAGTAAATTAATATGAATTTGAAAATAATTATATTTATAATCTACATTCATTATACTTATCATTTATTAATGAATTTTTATCTGTTTATTATTATTATTGATTGTATAAATATTTGTACCTGTTTATAGCTTGGACTATTGGTGTTTTGGGAGTAAGGCTGATCGACTACTCTAGTATTTTAGGCCTAAGGGGTATTGCCCTCCGTGTGGGTCTATCTATAGGGTCCTAGTCCGTATTTATACAAGTTTCGGAGAAAAACATGAAAAACTGTGAATGGATAGGCCAACGAGTGCGCCCTGGGATCAAACCCTACACCTCACGTTTACCAGCTTTGAGCGTAGTACCACTTGGCTGCTGGTGGGTCCTACAGCTTAGACTAATAATTTTTTTAAAAATCTGTACGGGTAAATTACATTTATTACAATTTATACATGTCCAGAAAGCATTCATATTTCTCGTGTTTCACAGTAATTATATGAATTTCAGAGACAATTCAAGCTTTTTTAACATTCAGAATTATTCCTTTTTCTTAAAAACTTGCAATATCAGCAGTCATTAAGAAAAAAAAAAAAGTTATATTTTTCTATAAAATATTTAAATACAAAATATTAGGCTATGCATTTATTTTTATTTTACTGGTTAAATACATAATACTAAAAGCACAATACTAAAAAAATTGAACTATACAATGTTGTATTGCAAATAAAATGATTTGTTAATCAAAATGATCTATCAATGATATATGAATCATAAATTTTTAGAAGCCTAAAGTTTTGTTTTTATATTAATCAAAATGTTATAATAATGTTTCTCCAAAAACATTAATATGTATTATGTTTACCTTTTAAAACATACTGATAAATAATATCTTATTGAAAACAATTATATTTTTAAAGTATCGCATAACTAAGTTTAACATGTGCTATATCAAGCATAGTTATAAATAAATTTCATAATAATATATAAAAGTATCACAGCATATTTTGAATGAACATAGAAATAATTCATAGTAAAATTTTAAAAGCCTAAAGTTTTGTTTTTTATATTAATCAAAACGTTGTAACAATGTGTTTTTCAAAGAACATCATTCTATTTACTTTTCAAAAAAATCCTTATGAACTATATTTTATTAAGCTAATTTTTCATACGACAATATAAATATATGTTTTTGACAGTTTTTGACATGACGGTTTTAACCATGGTTTAAACCGTCAAAAACTGTCACGTGTCAAAAACCTGCCAACCTTGCAATTGACAGAGGTTATGACCCTTCCATTATAGACAAAGCTATCCAAAAATTACAACTTCCTTGTATTTCGTCTACTAAATCAGTCTCTTCTAATATGAGTATTGTCTTACCCTATTTTCCTAAATCCAGTCAAACCATAGCTAAAATTCTCAAAAAATATGATTTTAAAATAATATTTTCGCCTTCCAATAAATTCACCTTTTCTCAGTTAAAAGATCCCATTGATATGCATAATTCTTGGGGCATTTATAGTATTGCCTGTCAGTGTGGTTTATCATATATTGGCCAAACTAAACGTAGTCTTAAATTTCGTCTAAAAGAACATATGAATTACGTCTGCAAACAAGAAACCAATAAATCGGCTATTTCTAAACATTGCTGGGAGGAAAGTCATAATTTTAAATTTAATTCAGCTAAAATAATTTGCAGACCTGAATCCATTCATGAACTCTATTTCTTTGAAGCTTTTCATATTTATAAAAAATTTAAAAACCTTGTAAATTGTGATTTCGCTGTTCCCTATTTGTCTGACTGTTGGAAATTTTATATCCAGTCCACATTTTCTTAATTTTTCTACTGTTTACACAGCTAACTTTCCTAAATTCCTATTGGCCACTCTCCCCACCTTTCCCGTAATCCTATTGGTTGAACTAAATCCGGCCCCTCTCCTATATATATACGAGCACTTCTCCTGATTCAAAATCCTTTTTGCACTGAAGACGGTGCACTTTAGGTTACCGAAACAGCTGTATGCATTTGCAATATTTTTCTTTGGCGTTTCTAACATAGTAGTTTATTCGGGTTTTAATAACTTTAGTATGTCTACCTACATATATCACCTTAGTAACTAGTAATACATTAAAACAAACGATGATTAGGGTTTAAGTTTAGTTATTTTTTAATTTATTAGTTTTTTGTGTTTTCTGAAAAATTGTATCTGAAGGAGAAAACATGGTTTCAATGTTTGCTTCTCAAGTGTGTTTTCTTGAAAAATCTCTCTTTTTAAAAATGACCTTTATATGGGAAAGGATCAAAATAAATAAAATGGATTTAAAGAGGGAAAAGATTAGAATTTCAATACGTAAATGTCAATTTTTAATGATTTGCAGAAAAATACGGGAAAACAGAGTATGCTGTTCGCTATTTATAAACTTTAATTGTAATAAGTAAAGTTTGTAATAAGTAAAAAATTGTAATAAGTAACCCCCCCCCCCCCCCAAAAAAAAAAAAAAAAAAAAAAAAAAAAAAACACTGACATTCACAATTGAATATTGCAATTGTAAATTTTTTATTGGTCTAGAATAACACTTTGAAAAATCTTAGTCTTAAATTCTTATAGAAGCTTTCATCTCAAAGGCTAGTCTAGAAAATAATTTTGACTATTACCAGATTTATTTTTTGAAACACTAAAATTTTAAACTGTCATTTAAAATTCACCAAAAAAACAATGAGGGGGGGGGGGGAACGTAATGCAGAAGTTGCCAAATATTATCAGTGAATTGCATGGTTAACAGACAGTTTTTTCCCCTATAGTTTTGTTCCAAAAGGCAGGACTCTCCTGGCCCATTGACGAGAAAATTACAGCGTGCTTGCACTGATAAAGCAGTTAATCGCCAAATATGTTAACCTGATCTTCTAGTAGAATAAACTGTACAAATAAGCACGCCAATTTCGGGCCGACTGGAAAACGGCCCTGTTCTCTTAGCACGGAAGTATCTCAGATAAGGAAGGAAAGTAGAAGTCGGTTAGTCATTAGTGATTTTGACAGCTGAAAAAATATATTGACAAATAAATGATAATGAAAGAAGATTAATAAAAAGTTAGATAGACGTAGTTATTTTGTATATATGTTTTTGAGCAGTTATAAAAAAAAAATAATTATTATTATTACTATTACTATTTTAATCAAGAAAAAATTAAGGTGGGGCCGTGCCCGTTGGCCCTCAATGTAGAACCGCCACTGTGTCCAGCGCAACAAGGAAGCAGTCCAAATAGCCTCCACACTAATTGCACCAATGGTCCGAATAGCAACGGCTATTACTAGATACGTGTTTTTTATTTTTGTGGGGAGGAGAAGAATCTTGGGGATTTAAAGTGTCAAAGATAAAGGTCCTCTGTTTTATTTTAACGAAAAACATACCAATTTACTAAAGGTAGTACTTTTTGCACCAGAAGTGAACAATAGGATCGATAGTTATTTTGTATTCTACTGCTTTCACACTAACTATTAGGATATAAATACTTATGGTTGATTCTTGGCACAAAGTTCAAGGTTATTCAAAGTTCTAAAGTAAAATGCATTTTTTGTTAAACTTTGACCCTCAAAATCTTCATATGCCAGAAGTGAACCACAAAGGTATATTTCAGTAAATACATACTAATAAAAACTACCCAAAAAGAGTAACATTTGTGTGGTTGACTTCTAGCGCTAAAAAAAAAAAAAAAACTTTGAAATTATGAAAAGCCAAAAATCAATTCACATACCTGTGGTAACTTAATTATTTTTTATGTAATGCGATTATATACTTTGTGTTTTGTGGCACACGTTAAATAGCTTTCATTACTTTATTTTAGTATTTATTACTATTGCATATAAAATTATTACATTAAAATTGCTTTAACTAACTGAATTGCTGTATAAATATACATTCTTAATAATAAAAGCCCAAATTCCACGTTGATAACGCTAAAATTAATGTCATAGCTACAAAAGTATATTGAAATTTAAAAGATCCTTGGTTTGGAAGAATAAATATAATAATGAAGGAAGAACAATTTGACATAAAAAGAAAATGATGTCACAATTGCAACTATGTATCTATGGTAACTTCTTCAACTTTTATGTAATTCCAATGTGTACTTTGTGATGAAAATCTGTATGATTTATCGTCCAATTAGGTAATTTGGCATTCAAATGCGGCAAAAAGTGGTAGTTAGGATATCCAAAGAAAAACTTTGAAAATCCTAAACTACCACTCACTAGTACCACATTAGAACCTCTAATAGAAATAGAGTTCTGGGCATCTATTCTCCGATCCGACCGCCATAGCGACCGTCCTTAAACAACGACGTCGTTAAATTCCACTTTTACCGACTTTCTTTCCTCCCACTGCTAAAGAGCGATTCTCCCCCCAAGGTTGTTATCGAAGGTAGTAATAAAAGCAGTCTTCTTCCGAGGCTAAGGATGTCAGTGATTTCAGCCAATGGCGTGTTGAAGTAGACGCTACACCTGTGAATAGACGTCGTGTAAGAAAAGCAACATTGCAAGGCAATATGAGAATCACACATCCAGAAATGCGCGTTTTAAAAAAATTCATTGTTCAGAGTTTGCGTTTCTTTATTATCAATACTGTGTAAAAATTTCATTACAAGAATTATTATATGTTAAAATTTTATCTTTACTAATATGAGGGGATAAAGCTGTTAGAGTGTACAAATTTAATAGGAGAAAAATAAACTAAAGTACCACAAAGTTCTTTTTTTAATATGTTTTTTTCTTTTTCTTTTTTTTTTTTTTCTATTTCTTATCTCTCTCCCTCTTATTTTTATTTATTTATTTTCTTTTGGCGGTTTAAATTATTTTGATAAGTTTGTTTATTTAAAAAATGTTTTCATCTGCAGAAGTAAGATTACTTATTAGAAAATGTAATTCAACTCAAATCTATATGTAATGCAATTATTATTATATATATATTTATTATTTGTATTAACCTACTTATTTCATTACATAAATTTTCGCTTAATTTATTAATAAAATCTACAATATATTAAAGTGTCTGTTAAATAATAAATAAAATTCAACATGGAAATAAGATGTAGAAAGGAAATGTTTTGCCCACAATACGAGTAAAATATAAGTAGATTATTTTGAAGCAAAATTAAATTAATTTTTCAAACTCCTTATAGTCAAATGAACACCATTATAAAACTATTTAGCTGATTTAATCATTTTATTTTAGTCACAAATAGCTGGTAAACTAAATTTAGTTTACTATTATTATTATTTATTTATGTTATATATTGAAACTAAACATGATAGAAATCTGAATTTTTTTTAATTTTAACTTCATATGAAATTTCATTTTATGCGTAGCATAAATGCACTTTTAGAATTAATAATATTATTTTTTAAACATCTCCTATTAGGAGCTTCATTACTCTAAAACTGACTTTTTAAAAAAATCTGAAAATTTGTTAATTCGAACCTCTCTCTATCTGTGCTTAATAAATATATTATAAATAAATACTGCGTTTTTACTTAGCAGATTTTATGCATTTTTATTTAAAAAGAAATGTGTTTTTCATAGGGTTAAGAATACAAAGATTTTCCAATTATATTGAATACACAAGGAAAATAATTTTTACATAAACAAAATACAGATTAATATAGGTAATTATTATAGTTCAAAAAATATTTAGCCTTAAATAATAAGTAATAAAAAGCATTAAAAAATTGCATTAAACATTTTAGATTTTTTTTTTTTTTTTTTTAAGTAACATTCTGAAAACCAGTAAAGTTCAAAAACTTTTCATTAGAAATATTTAATATATATATATAAAGAGTGAGTAAATAAACTATATGTAACTTCAGTTTAACAGTTAATTTGAAAGAAAAAAAATCGAATGAATAAATTACATATTTTTTAAACAATGATCATTTTAAAAGGAAGAGTTTTTCTGATTTTCCGAAAATGTTTAATATGTGTCTAAAATCTTTTGTTTCTCGGCTTTTACTACTTAATGTATAAATATATATATTCAGAGAGAGAGAGGAAAAATTAAACAAAATGGCAATCCATTTTTTTTTTTTTCTTAACTTTATATGAAGTTTTATTTTATTCATAGCATAAAAGCACCTTTAGAATTATTATTTGTTTTAACTATTCCCATATTGGAAATATCATCCTACTCCAAAATCAAATTTGTTAAAAATCTGAAAAGTTATTAATTTGAAAATCTATCTATGATTAATAAATAAATTCTAACTGAATATAATGCGTATATGTTTAAAAGAATTTATTCTCTTTTTTTAATTATGTTGAATCTTGAATACATCTGGAAATAAAACTTTTTCAACCAACAAAATACAGAATACTGGTACATAATTATTACAATTGAAAAATATTTATCCTTAATAAGTAAAAAAAATCATTAAAAGAAATTGCATAAAACATTTGCATTTTTTGAAAATAACATTCCGAAAAACTGTAAAATTCAAGAACTTTTTAGCAAAAATACTTTTAAAAAATAGTGTACATTCAGTTTAAATGCTATTAAAACAAAGAAAAAAAGAAATTGAATGAATAAAGTACACAATTTTTTAAACAATAATCATTTAAAAAGGAAAATTTTTTCTGATTTTCCGATAATGCTCAATTTGTGCTATAAATGGGGATTTTTTTTTTTTTTTTTAAACTATTAAACTATTAGTTAAAACTATTATAATTATATATAAGCATATATCCACACTGCACAGTTGGAAAATCATATTTTCATGTTATCACTTCAGTTAGAATTCAAATGTAGCATTCTGTTCGGTTACTTTTTAATTTTGAAAAGCTTATTCTTTTATATTATTATTAAAAATGTCTTTAATTATATAGGTCTGCTTTTTCAAAAATAATATTGGGGAGAGGGAGGGTAAACTAACCTCACAATACAATTTATATATATGGATAAACTGATCTTTCCCAAAAAATCATTCACGAGAATTGAAGAAAATAGGGACGAGTCACCTTTATAAGGACCGCATGAAGGAGTCGTTATCATAAGGACTGAAACTAACCGGATCTTCACCGCAAATTTCTATGACTGAGAGGGGAGAATAGCAAAAGGTCGGAATGTCACGTCACATGATCAAAATAACGACTTCGACAGTCGGAATTGAGATATAGTCGGATCAGAGAATAGACCCCCTGGAATTTTCAGAAATGATTCATTGGTTTCTAGCACAGAACTACCTCAAATTCTATAAATCAATGACAAGACTGCCAATGAATTCAAATTCTGTTTAGACTTCTAACTGTGCAGTTAATCGTTGTTCCTGAATTAACAAAATTCCTGCTTTGTAGTGTAACTTGCTTACTTAATTTCTGTAGTACGAATGACTCTTTTATTAGGTTGTTTTGAGAATATTTGTTGATTATTTGTAATACAAATTCTTAAATATTTATTAAATAAAGTGCATTCATCAACTAGAACCTGCTTATATGTTTACGATTTACTTTCTACATACAAGTGTCGACAACTTTCATAACAATATCATGTGATCTATCATTTGCTCCTTTTGTAATCTAACATTGTAGGCCATATATATGGCCAAAATCATGGGAATATGTAGTATGCTTATAATTATATAAAACAAATTTCTGTTTATTATAAAATTTTTTGAAAGATGTTCTTAAGTTGACCCGACTCATTGGAAACTTAAACATAACCTGCAGGAAAAAAAATTCAGTCAACCTAATCCGAACCCGACCTGTAAGAAAAATAAATCGGACAACCCAGCCCCTAGGGAAAAAAATTAGTCAACCTGAGGAAAAATAAATCAGTCAACCTGAAATAAACCTAATTAGTCAACCAGCAGGGCTGCCAACAACTACGCTTTAGCCTGCTTCTACTACACTCTATGCATCGTATACTTAAAGCTATGCTTTTCCTTTCCTCATCGTCATCTTGTTTACAACGAACAAACTCTGATTTCACACTGTATCTGCAAATCGTGGTTACGGATGACGTAGCTTGAAAACTCCTGAGGTTGGTAGGTTGTTTTGTTTCCTCTTCATAAACTATGGCGATAGCGTGACTGCACATTAGCGCGTCTGTAGTGTGCTGTGATTGGATGTTGGAGAAGACCTTTTCTATCGCTAGAGCTAAGACTCCTACAATACGAGCTGACTCACAGCTGATCATTGTTGCCCAGCGTGAATATAGCTTGGCGACGTTTAGTTGCAGACGTATTACTCAGCGTCTTTATCGCGTAAAATGGCGAGTTTGCCTAAACAGAAGAGCGAATTATTGTTTGTACTTGATAAGTTTGGTGGCAATATTTGGCGAAATTTTCTTATAACCCTTGTAAAAAGTAGCCATTACTGTTGCTGTTAAATTAGTGAATTTTAAATATTTATACACTTTAAATAGTAGTGTAGATTGTAAAATACAACATTTAGATAATCAAACAGCAATAAAAACAAATAATTGATACAAAAAATGCAAGAAAACATATCATAATTACACTTCATATTTGTGATTGAAAGCTAAGTGTACAATTATCTTTTGGACAATTAATAGCCCATTTCTTTCGCCTTTCTTCATCTGTTGGAAATCTAAATGATCTAAAAACAGTTCTGGTATGATATGAAAAATTTTCGGCTGCAAAACCTCTGTTTTATGTGGTTTGATAACACTTGAAATTCGGACCGCGTGGGCAACAATCACTGAGTGGGAAACAAAATGCCTGATGAGCCAGCCTGTATTGAAGGAGCTCTAGCTAGAGCTAGTGTAATTTCTTTACTTTCGTTTATCGGTTAGACATGCATTTCTGCATTTATTTTATTTTTTTTACTTAAGAGTGGACAGGTTTGTTTAGTTTTTTATCTAATAGTACTTTAAGTTAAAATGAGTGATGATGATAATCCAAAGGAAAATGAAAAGTTTCTGATCAAAAATTTGTATTGGAGTATTCTGCTAAATGGCCTTATTTGCGATCTGTAGATTCATCACCCCATGAGGCATATTGTACAATATCTAATAGCAATTTTCGCATAAATCATGGTGAACTTTAGGATTGTTTGCGTCATATTGCAACAAGCTGACACATGCGTTTAAGTGAAATAAAATCAACGACAAAGCCTTTGCCATCCAATTTTTATCTGGAAAGTGATGCAGCAAAGCAAAAATGCTCTTTGCATAAATTCTAATTGAACATAATGTGCCAATTTCTTTAGCAGATCATGCTGGAAATTTATTTAGAGCTATGTTCCCGGATTCAAAAATCGTCAAGCATTTTTATTTTTTCTAGCTGTAGAACAAAGACAATGGCCATATTAAAATGCATGGCAAAAAAATCCTGTTCCGATGTCGTTGGCGATTTGAAATCTTTGCCGTTTTCAGTGGCAACTGATGGCAGCACTGATCAAATTGTTGTTAGATATTTTGATGAATGCAAGAAAATTTTTTGTGTGCAATGTTATCTTTAAAAGAGTGCAGTGATCATACTGGGCAAGCTATTTTTTCAATGCTTAATCAAGAAATTATTGATAAGGAGCTAAGTTGGAAGTAGTGTATATAGCATTTGGATGTGACAATGAAAGCACTATGATAGGACATCTAAACAGGGTTGTTATTTTGTCCACATTTTTGTCAAAAGTCCATGACACTGGACAAAACTTGAAAAAAAAAAACATGAAACTGGACAAAGTAAAATGCATTCAACTGTACATGTTCGCTGCATAAAATTCTGTTAAAGCAATAAATTGTACTTTTAACTTTGAATTAGCAATTTTAGCAATCGAAATATTTTATTAGAAATTAGTAATTTGATTAATGAAAAGTGTAATTTCATTTTAATCATGATCAATAATAATAAAAAAAAAATCATAATGAAAATGATAATATTAGTTGTGTATAGTTTGCAAAAGTATATCTGTTGTGGACTATTATAACATTATCATATTGGATATTAAGTGAAAAAAAAAAGTTATTTATTGCTATATCTAAATTTTTTAAAACAAAAGAAATAGACAAGGCCGTAAGCCAGAAAAATATTTCATGCATAATCTCGACAGTTAAAAATAAAGAATAACTTTACCTCCCAATACTGAACACTCCTACCCTCAGACTATTTTCAATATTAAAGTTTTTCACGATCAACATGATTGATTATATATGATTATAATCTAAATAATAAGTCAAGTTTTTTCTTTATAATTTTGTACTTAACATGGAAATATTTATTTAACTTTACAAAAATGTTGAAGGAAGGATTATTTATAAATATAATCAATAATTTTACCTTACTTAAATCCTTACTAAGTCCGAGCTTCATTATATATTTCGGCTACCTAACGGTGCCATCTTCAGAAACACTCGGTAAAAAATGATTTGTAGGTGCTAAGTTTGGATGACTTGTTTATCTTTTGAAAACATCGGGAATATACAAAATCACTTTCGATCTAGAAAATAACAATAAACCTGCAACCTACATCGGAATGACGAAGAGAAAAATCAAGGACAGAGAAATAGAACATATTAACGATCTAAAATACAATAGAAACTCCACCGCCTTATCACGCACACATAAAACTAACCCCCATAATAACTAATACCCTAAAAACCGTTAAAATAGCTCCCTACAACTCACACAACTACGCCATGAAACGCGAAGCTTTAGAGATATTAACCTCTAACACAGCAGTAAATGAGAAAGAGCATAGCATCATAGCAGATGGCTGGCAACAGGTGATAAAAACGTACCGACGAAAAAATGACGTAAGCAAGAGGGAAAATGATGTGGAAGAAGATGAAGACATGTTTCAATAGCGCAGCAAAGACAACATCTGAGGACGACTACGATTGTAGTCGAAATATATAATAATTAAATCTGCTAAAAATGAAGGATTGTTAAAGGTATTTAATGTTTTTTAAATTTAACTTATTCTTTTTGCGTTTGAATTATGAATATATTTCACATGTCGTGCAATGGACCGGGCCCCACCTGGGAAAGTTGGCACGAGCCGCCACTGAGTGTATATATATATAAAATCAATTTAGTAAACATGCAGAAGCTTTAAGAGGGGAAATAATAAAAATGTCAATTGACTCCACTCGAATTTCTGAACATTAAGTAATTCACTGTTGTTTAAATGAAATAAGAGAAGTCATTAAATAAATAAAGAGTAAATGTATCCAAATTTTTTTATTTATCTCTGTAAAATAACTAATAGTGCTAGATTCACCAAAATGTATACAGTTTGTGTGACATAGACCTATAACATGTATATAAATTTAAGGCTCAATCAAATGAGGCATTTAGGCACACTATCACATTTTAAATAATTTCAGACTATAGGCCATAATATTACAGAATTGTTCGTTGTGTCCCTGTAAAAAAACTATAAATTGTTAGATTCACCAAAATAAATCTGCACAATTCATTCGACGGTGACTTATAACATGTGTATAATGTTTCAGCTGAATCGAATAAGGAATTCAGATGCTATCACACTTTAAATTATTTGAGCCCCTAGGCTATAATAATAAAGAATTTATCTTTGTGTCCCAGTTTAAAAAAAAACTGTAAGTGCTTGATTTTCCAAGATGTATACAGTTTGTGCTACGATAACCAGTTATATATGTACAGGGTTCCCACTGTCCTTGAAAGTCCTTAAGAAGTACTTGAATTTCATTTTCTTTTTCAAGGGCCCTTGAAAGTACTTGAATTTTGTGCAAAGTTCTTGAAAATCCTTGAATTTTCCACTCCAGTAGACAGGCTTAGCGCGAACTCTGTCAAGGCTAAACTATCTCCATCTCCACATGTGCACGCCATTGTCTAATAAAATGATTTTGTCATAAAATTCTTATTTCATTGTCTTGCTTTTGCATATAGTTTCAACTTATTTGTATTTTTTGCCAGTCTCATACCTGTTTGATGGACTGGTCATTAATTTTGAGCAGAAAGTGATTAGACCAGGACTCAAACCTAAAAACTTTAGAATAATAATGATTCCAAATCTTAAACTAATCGTTTTTTGAGTCTTGTGAAAGTTAATTTGCTCAATCCATCAAAAGTGTATTGTGAAAACAGGCAAAGTTATTCTAATAATGAAAAAAAATATTACTAATGAAAGTAGTTACTAAACTTTTGTGTATCTGCCTAGCATTCTGAGATTTTCCCCTAGTCCTTGAAAAATTTCAAATAGGCTTTGAAAAGTACTGGAAAAGTCCTTGAATTTTTTTCTTTTTTAAGAGTGGGAACCCTGATGTACTAAATTTTAGCTGATTTGAACAAAGTATTCAGACAGTATTGTGTTCACTCATACTCAGACATACATATACATCATCGTAAAAATAGCAAAAATGAACTCATGGGACCTGAAAACATGTAGATACACCAACATTACAAAGTCATGCTTTCGTCTTGATTACAATACTTTCCTTACCTGTATATTTTCAGAAAGTAAAAATTCCATGAAAGATATGTGAACCATTCAATTTCATCGCACTTAATAACAAATTTTTAAAAGGTATTTATGACTATGAGAGAAGAAATGACAATGTAGTTGAAAACAGTGGGGAAAGAGAGGGGAATTAAAATTGAAACTATAAACTATCACTTTTGCATCCAATCCACCCTTAGAAAAATATAGATTTATTTATTAAATATTGTTAACTTTGCATGTCTATTTCATTCATATCTATTTTGAAGTTTTTAAATTGATTATATACACATACACAGGGTTCCAGGAATTTGTAAAAAAAAATGGTCGCCAACAAAAATTTCTGGTAGACCATCAGCATTGATACATCATTACACCGGCACAACGATTCAGCACCAGGTCAATAGCTTAGGCAAACAGGAGCAGTGTAAACCAATTTCCTAAAACAGTGCAATAACTTAACACTGAGTTCTGATTCATGCACAGAGATGTGTAAGTCCCCTAATGGTGTATTGATTCAACACAGTGTCTCAAAAAGTGGTGAGAGAAGCAGGAATAAAAACAGCAAGAGTTAGCCTACTTCGAAAATAGAATTGGAGCCTTATTCTGGGACCAATTCTTTCACACAAAAAAAAAGTTTAATTTTCTTAAAGTTGAAAACATCACCAGTTAAAAAATAATTGTCGCCGATGGCGACCAGGTGACTATATTTCATGAGCCCTAGACGTATACACATATACAGTGAACTCTCGTTAAGACGGCCCCGTTTAAGATGGATTTCTTGTTATTACGTACAAAAACATAATCCCTGGCTAAGGCCTATAGGAATTGCATGTAATAAACATCGCTTTATATGTACAATTCATTCGTTAAGATGGATATTTTTTCCCCTCAGAGCTTACTTTCTTCAAAAAAGAGTCAATTCCCAAAATCTTTTCAATTTTTTTTTTTTTTACATGAAAAGGTGCAATAATAAAAGGGTTAATCTCTTTCACTCTGTGCTATTATACCGCGGAAGGTAAACAGTATAGATTGCCAGTAACAATCCAAGTCAATAATTTGCACCTGTCTCCACTTACATTGTGGAGACATAGCAAAGGATTTTGGTATCAGAAATGTACCAGAAGAAAATATAAAAGAGTGGAAAGAGAATTTGTGATGCCTTTTCAAAGACTATGAACTATCGATCTAAAAACATATTTAACATCGATGAAATAGGACTTTTTTTAATAAAGCTCAGCCTTCTCCAAGTTTACACTTTAGAGGAGAAAAGTGCACAAGCGACAAACTTTCAAAATTACGCGTTACTGTACTTGTAGGGGTTAACATGGAACTTCAGTTTATGAACTCCTGTTATAATGGACTTTCATTAAAATGGACAAAAATTTCTGCCCCTTGACTGTCCGTTTTAACGAGAGTTCTCTGTAATTAAAAAATAGTTTTATATGAAAAGAATAAAGATAATTTTTAATTTAGTACTCGCAAATAATTAATACAGTACACTCTCAAAAATCCGCACAGCTTAAAACAAAGCGTTTTGCAGATTTTAGAATATTTTATTTACATCTTAGAACCTCATTTGAGTAGCAAATCTTTAAGGAACAATTTATATGTTATACATACAATCCTGAAATAAAGTGTGCCTAATAAAAGTACAGATATTTCATGAAATTTTAATTTAAAGAACAATTTTTATACATCATATTATAGTTGCAATTATCTAGATTTTTGAAAAGTTTAATCAATAGTAGTTTAAGTAAGAATATTCATACATATTTATTTTCCTATAATGTGCGAAAAAGTCAGCAATTCTTGGTCAATCACATAAGTTTGTGCTATGAGAAAGTTTGATTGTTTATCTTCACGAGAGAAAATCTTTCATGAAAACTGTCTTTCTCCTTCTTCCTCTAAATTAATATGATTTATTTTTTGATAATTATGTATAATTACACTTATCATTTCCTCCTCTGTAACATGCTGAGTGATTATGATTCACCACCACAAGTTAATAAGTGATTTATCTCGTAGTACAGCTGAATTTTTGCAATCCGCTAATCTACAAATCAGTTGACAATGTTTGTTTACATTGCAAATGATATGCGGATTTCAGAGAATTGTGGATTTTAGGGTTGTGGATTTTTTAGAGTTGACTGTAGGGGACAAAACGGCATTTTGTCTGGGACGGTTTTAACCAGGTTTTTTCTAGCGTTTTTTTCCACTATGGAAAAAACCGAACAACCCTGCATCTAAATGGAGTTGTATCTCATATTAAGAAAGTTAATCCTAAAATATATGTGCAAGACTGTATCATTTGCTGCATATTTGTGCTCAAAAAACAAATAAAAAATTAGATTGTGATGTACAATCATTACTTGTAGACATTTTTTACTACCTGGATAAAAGTGTATTTTCATGTATGCATGTTAATATAAAAGGTAAATTTTAAATATTTTTGTATGAAATTTCTATTCTTTTTGTGTGTTTGATTGTTAAAAATCAATAAATTTCAGAAAGTAGGTCTTAATGTAAACAAAAGATTTTATGCTTATTTAAGCATTTTCTTATTTTTTAGCGACTGTACTTCATACCTTAAAACTACACTTTTTCTTGTTTTTAAAACTACACTTTAGCACTCCCAGAGGTTGGCAGCCATGTCAACCAGACCCAAACCTGATTGCAGGTCAGGCTAGGGTAAAATTGGTTTACCAGAACTGATGCTGGACTCTAATTCAGATTTTCACTTAAAATTAAATTAATCACAAAGATAAAATAAAAGTTTAAAAAGTTAATTGAACTTCAGAAATTTAAAGCATTTTTTTGATTTATTTTTTTTTTTATACAGGGTGGCTAACATTAGAACTTTTTCAAATTCTCTGACTTTTCCCATGATTATTTTTCAGCATTTTCCTTGATTTTTTCCTGGCTTATGCTGTTTATTTCCTAAACAAATTCACAAAATTAATGAACAATTCAGCAATTTAGAATAACAAGCTTTCAAATGTAGCTTATTTCCACAAAATTTGTGAAATTTCCCCGACTTTACATGAAATTCCTTGACTTTTCCATTATTCCCTGACTAGTAGCCACCCTGTTATAATATAAAACTTATTAACTCAGACGTAAAGGACTAGGTTTTCGCACATATAATTTTTATAAATTGTGAAATAAATTTTTTGACAGAAAGTAGTAGCTTAGTCCCCCCTCACTGTTGCATGCATTTATATGTATGTTGTGTATAATATATATCTACACACATTAAAATAATACAGTTAGAGAAGTCTAAGGATATATATTCAAGAAAAGAGATGAGAGTATAAAGGAACTTGAAAAGTATAAATAATTTCAAATGAATGTGATGGGAGAGAGGTCATTGTAATACTTAAATATTTCAGGATTACCATTTGATTACATGGTTAAAACTTTATTTTTGAAATATGAACATTATCAGAATCAGTGTTTTTCATATAAGATACTGAACATGAAAAAATGTTTCAAGAAAAAATCATCGGAATGTAAAAATTATAAATTTCTAAATATGTTATTTTATGCTAGAAATTTCAGTTTTTCTGGGTGGAAATAAACCCCTTCAGGGAAAAAAAAAACGAAAAAACTTTTTTTTTTCCCCAAAATTTCCGTTTTTTTTTTTTTTTTTTTTGCAGGCCATTCCCATCTGTAGTACAGATAAACAGTAACTTATAAATTGTTTTCTTTGGTGCATTTTTTTGTACATTTTCTTACATTTTTGTTTTTTATTTATTTATTTATTTTATTTTTCAGATTAAATCTGCAAATTAGCTATTTTCTTGGTATCAGAGAAGCAGCTATAGAAAATGCCATTTTATGAAAACATTTGTTTTTCAAATCTCAGAGGATATGCATGTGATTCACAGCCTTACATCAAATAAATATCTTCAGCATGTAGTTTCATCTGTTGTAATTCAATGTACTGATGAGTTATATCTTTTTAATAAAAGCATAGTTATTTTGAATAAAAAATATTAGAATGAACTTTTATGAACCAAAAATGTAAACAAAATTAGTAAGCTATCACTTTTATGTTTTTGACTTCTTGATTTTGACTTATTTTTTGAACTTTCAGTTAGATAGATAGTTAAAAATTATTACTACTTTTTTTTTTAATTTTGAGGCCTTTATCGTAGAAATAAAGTACTTCAGATGCATCTGTTTCTGAATTTAGCATGATGCTGGGAACTTACAGCCAGATTTTAGTTTATTATAAATACCTCATTTCTCAGGAATGTCCCATTTAGGTTCAACTGATCCATGCAAAGGGGAAAAGACTCAGAATTTCATCAGTAATCAGTCTTCACATCCCTATATTAGTAATAATGTTGAAAGATTTGGTTCAGTGGCTCCTGATTGTAATATTAATGAAAATGCATTTGCAAAGGAGCTTGAAGATGTAAAGCGTCGCGAACAAGAGAAATATAGAACTCTCAGTGGTGGATCACAGTCATCTGATTATCTGCCAGGAGAGCCCATGAACCCATCTTCAGCTGTATCTCATCCTGCCGCAGTACCATCTGCTGCGAATGTTTATCCAAGAGTAGCTCTTGTTTCACAGCCTCCTCGAGCAGCTGGTCCACCATCATCACATTTTGAAACATTTGGACTACCTTCTTCACATGTTCCTTCCAATCCTCCTCCACCTTCTGGAAGTCATCATACACCCGTCCATTCTCAAGCATACAGGCATTTATTACCTCCTCATTCAGTATTGCCTGGACAGTATAGCAATTCTAGTTCGTCGCATATTGGCATTGATATGTGGCAAAAGTATAATCCTAATCCATGGATGTTATCACACTATGAAGAACTCAGGATTCGGGAAGATAGGGAACGTGCTATTTCACAAGAACGGGAACGTGATAGGTAAAATAATTTTCTCTCTTTTTTGTTTTTCATATTCTTTAGAAAATTTAATGAAAATATTTAACATAATTATTTTTATCGTTGTTTCTTTGTCTTATAAGAATGCTTTCGCAAGTAGCAGTCAATTAATGTTTTCTTTCATTTTCATTTAATGTAAGATAATAAAATAAATGAAATAGTATTGAATGATAAATTTAAACTTAATGCAGTTTAATTTAAACATTCGCACAGTAAGGACATCAGAATTCAATAATTATGACAGGGGCTAAATTTCATTTCAAAATGGATCAATTTTTTTTTCCCCCAAGAAATTCAATTCACAGTTATGTGTGATTTATATTTACTCATTATTAATATCAGCTACAAAAATTCACATATAAAACATTTTCAAAAGGATACTTCTTTCATTTAGCATTAAAAGGTAAGGAAATCTTCAGTGGGGAAACATTTCAGGGGCTACTCCTGAATTCAGAGTTTTTGAAAACTCTGCTGTCTCTGAATTTTGTGTTAAATCATTTTGTTTTTATAAAAATTTCTCATTTTGAATGTTTAATTTGCCTTGTAATGTATTATGTACTCTGCAAATACCACGTATTATATAGGTAACCATATAATACATCATTGAGAAGTCTCTATCTTCATGCAAGTAACAGGGTCATTCCACGTCAATTCAACCACACCATGACACCCATAGTCTCAGATTTTGATGAAACTTGGTGTATTTGTTCCTTTTATGAATTTAAATAAGGAAAAATTTTTTTTTTTTGCTTTATCTTAAATGGTTTAGGTTTTACAACTTGTTAAATATTTGGGAATTTCACGTTATTTTTTGATCAGGCAAAGGAAACGGAATTTGTTCTTTTATAAAGAATATTTTTTATCTCCCTTATTTACCAACTAAAGTTGATGAAATTTTTTATGAGTGTGCTTTTAATATGTAAGGATTACATAAAAAAATAAAATAAACTTGGAAGTGTTTACTCATAGCCAAGAAAAATTCCTGAAATATTATTTTGAAATTTTTTTTAAGGAAATACACAGTTCCACTCTAAATGGAATATCATCATGAGGGAAAAGGATAATCAAAAAAATATTTTTTTATTCTTTCTCTAAAAGATGTATTCTACAACATGAAAAAATAAAATTAATGGTTTTCTGCATCCTTCATTATTTTTCCTGACTTCAAATTTAAAATTTCCTATTAACTCATTTTCTTAAAATCGTCAAATTGAAAAATCCAATTTTAGTAAAATTGTATAAAAAGTTGAACTAAAATATTATTTAATATGTACAAAACTTTAGTTAAACATCATAAAATGCAAGAATTTGCAACAATTGTTTCAGATTGAAAGAAAACATGACCCTTCATCAGGCAAACAAATTATGCATGAGTGCTAAAAAAAAAAAAAAAAGCAGCAACACATGAAATGTTACTTGTCAACTAATTTCACTTTAAAAAGACCTTTAAAATCAAATAATTAAAGTAAGAATTTTTATAATAAAGGTACATAATTAAGTTACATATTTACAATGTTTTATGAATAGAAAAAGTATTGTTACATAATTAACCATAAAAAATATTCCAAATTGTAAAAAGATTCTTTAATTTTCTCCAGTATTTTGAAAACGTTCTTGCACAAGTAATGTGCATTCTTGATAAAATCATAAGTTCTTCCAGTCATTGTTTTTGGGGGTTCCACGACTGCTATGAAATGAGGGAAGGGTACTGCACATACATCTTCCCTCTTGTGCCAGAAAAATGAGAATGATGGTCCATGATGATGTAAAAACTTTACTGTGACATCTTTTTTCTTCTGAATTCACCATCCCAAAATACCAGAATTCATCATAAACACAAGTGATGAAACACCCAGGATACAAATCTTCTATTTTCACACAAAAAAAAGTTTGTTGCTTGTTATTTAAGTTGAAAGTGAGAGCTGGTTTCTCATCACTGCTGATTCTTCTAACTTCATCATTCCCAGCTCATTTATTGGCTGAAAGCTGTGGAAAGATCATGTACATGGAAGAGTTGTGATATCTTTGAAACGACTTTCCAAAGTCAGCCAAGTTGAATCAACTGCTTTTTTACAAATAAATTGGAAGTTAATATTTTTAATGTTACCATTACAAAACTTGAAAAGTTCATTTGCTGTTAAAATTTGTCTATCCAGACACCATTGAAGGCTTTCCTTTCTAGCTAAATGTTTCACTGTACCCCCTACTCTATCATATTCTGTTTTACCATGACTGGTTGCAAAAAATGACTGATGGCTGCAAATCTATGACTGAAGTAGTGAATATTTGTTATATATGAGTAGTTGTCTTTAAGGCAACATTATCGCCTGAAAACGGAACTATTCGTCCCCATGTTAATCTATAGGGAATAAAATTTGCCTTCTACCAAGTACAATTATTTATATTTTGGCTTGTTTTTTTTTTGTTTTTTTTTTTTTTTGTATTGTATGGGTAAACTCAAGGCTCAGAGGTTTCTGTTATTAAAAATTTTATATAGTTACTATACTGTTCGAATTAACTGGGACAAAAGGAAAAAAAAACGATTTTTTCTAAAACCTTAGGTTTTAATCATTACATACTTTAAGTTGACTCATAAATCTCTATATTAGTACGAAGTATGTCCTCCTTTAGCAAAAATGATCTCTTCAACGCATCGTGACATTGACTCAGACCTAGGAGTGGCTAGCTATTCTAGCTATTTGTCTCTTTTTTTCACATTTGTCTCTTTTTTGTTCAATTAGTCTCTTTTCTAGCTTTTTTTTTCATGCTTTTTCCAATGATATTTTTTCTTTACCCATTTTTCCTCAAAGATTCACTTTCAGATCAATGTAATAGATTTTAACTCTTAGAGAGGGATGTCAAAAGTATTATATAGAATGTAAAATACAGAATTAAAAATAATAATAATAAAAAAATGAAAATTAGATTCAAGAAAAAAGGTTGCACGTTGAGGGCACATCATATATATTTTTTAATGTAAACTCAAAATTGCTATTCTTTTACTTGTGCCACTTTTCTTGTCATGGTGCGATAAGTTTATTCCTTCACCACATGCAGAGGGCAATGAAGTTGTCACGAAATTGAAGTTCGTTTTCTTCATTCAGAATATAAGTAAATCAATTTAACAGTTTAAAAAGAAAAGCTAAGCTTAAAACATATTTTATGTTACTAAATTTCTATAATACTTTTTTTTTTTTTTTTTGTAAATACAAATTGTGCTTATTTTACTAGTTTTTGTTACCTATTAAAGTAGCAAACTTGGACAAACATTTTTAGGTCACAATTAAATTTAATTTTACTGCAGGTTGGTATATAGAAAATTTTGTGATTGGGCATATCATGTATTACATGTAATGTAACTGTTATTCTGTCTTAAGTTTCCAATTTTATATTGCTGGCTGGTAAGATTTTTGGTGAATTCTCCACCTCGTTATATATGTACCAGTACCTTATGCATTATTAAAAATTATTTTACATATAAGTAACATACATGCTATTCTTATTTCAGTATTCAGGAATTAGAATTTAGCAGCATCTGTGATGCATTTTAATTTAGAATTTCCATAGAACAATTTTGTAAACATTTGGATTCTATAAGATTTAGCAAATACTTGTTATTCTGGTATTGCTATAAATTTTGCTACAAAGATAATATTTCTGACATACGATGCAAGCTGACATTCAGTTTTGTAAACAATACATTGTACACATTTTTTTTTCGTGTGTGTAAAATATAAAAAAAAAAAAAAAAAAAAAAAAAAAGCATATCAGTGGCAGATTTACAACTGTAGGAGCCAGGGACGAAATTCTCACTATTGGCCTTATTTAGGATTTGCAGAAATATAAATGAGTTTTCTTTTGGTTTTGGAGTTGTCGCTCTGTGGTCACATTTTGTGTTTTAAAGCTCCTTAGACAGAAACCTACAACTTAAAATGGAATTGTAGAGAAGAAAATAATGGCACGACAGATACATATACTGGATATATATACTTAAAGATTAAGTTTCTTCAGCAGAGACCCCCCCCCTTATGATCAGGAGGCCCAGGGTGCCCACTCCCTCCATCTTCCCCACTGCAGTATATACATTAATTTTTCATCTTTAATTGTAATATTCATTTATTAGGAAAAAACTTGTCTCTTTTCAGTCTCTTTTTTAAATATTTTAGTCTCTTTTCAGTCTCCTTTTTAGACATTTTAGTCTCTTTTCTCTCTTTTTCAAGAGTGTTTTACCACTCCTAGGCTTGTTGACTCCACTAGTGTAGCGCACATGTTCTTGCCTTCATCATCATGGAACCACACTTGTACAGCACCTTTTATCATTTGTTCTGTTGTGCAATTCATCTTAGCTAAACGATTCTTGAGAATATGCCATAGTTCCTCAATGGGATTTAGGTCCGGTGAATTACCAGGCCAATCAAGCACTTTTATTTTTCTGCACAAAAGTCTGGACCAATTTCGAATTGTGACAAGGGGCCAAGTCATGTTGAAATGTTCCGTCAAATGATTCCGTGAATGGAACAATCCTACTGCATAATATTTCTAGAATTCATCATGCCTTTAAGAGGAACTAAACTTCCAGTGTCATTTGTTGTGAAAACCCCCCAAAACATCTGTTTAGAAGGATGTTTTACAGTCTGTTGGACATGATCTGGTTGCAGAGGCTCACCTTCACTTAGTCTAACTACACTTGATTTGTATCCCTGCATAAATACCGCATATTTCCGTGTACAAGCCGAGAATTTTTGGAAATTTTTAGGAAGCTGAAGTACAGGGGTCGGCTTATATACGAGTTCACAAATTCTAGCAGAAAATGTACATTAGAAACAATGATTGAATGCATATATTTTAAGCTAAAAACTATATATAAAGTAAAATAGTGATATTAGACATTATTTTAAAATAATTATCACATATAAAACTCTTAAATAAGTAATTTTAAATTTATTTCTAGAGCAGCTCGATGTAGTCACGCGCGTTTACATTTCTTTTTTTTTTTTTTGACCTGCCGATAGTTGACGTCATCGGCAGATTGCACGAACGGAGTAACTTCTCTGTCTGATTCGGAAATAGTATAAGAGAAACTTGAAAAACAAAACTCCCGATCATATTTTTAATTTATACAATTAAATCATCTCTGTTTGAAATGTTTCTAGGCTTGCACTATCAAAAGAAGTGGCAAATCTTCGTTTTTTTTATAGAAGTATTTTTTTTTTATTTATTTATTTTTTTTTTGTTGAAGATTGCCTTGAGGCACTGCTAAAAATACTCAAAAGTATAAATATACAAAATAATTTAGATACATCATTAAAAAAAATCTACGCAATCTGTCTTTAAACGGCTTATTTATACAAGCATCCAGCAGCTGCAGCATCGACATTAGGCCTCCCAGTATTACGGCAACTATTGTTTTCTGCTGCCGGCACTTGTCCTTCAGCACGTCTTTGAGCACGTCTGTTCGATGCCTGTGCTAGCCTGCCTTCTGATAGGGTTGCCAGAGTTAAAACTATTGCTGTTGGCGAACACACGCCGATCATTTAATGTCATAGCTGAGCAAGGTAAGGAATTCTATTGGATAAGCACGCATTTCGCACAATTTCATTGGACATATTATTATCTTGAAAGTTTTATAGATTGGCAATATTTTCACCGTTTTGGCGATATACTCGAACTTTAAAAGAGTAATTTTTCAATTCTGCTTATATACAGGTTTGCAATTTTGGGCAAATTTCTGAAGGTAAAAATGTACTCTCGGCTTATATTCGGAAATATAACGGTAAATATGTTTCATCACCAGGGTCCGCTTTACCCTTTTGGCGGCCCTAGACAATAGAAATTTGGCGGCCCCCTCTAATACGCCAGGGTAGCTTATATATTTAATGTGACCACAGCTAAATTTTCTGAGACCTCGCGTACCCCCCTCCCTCCATAAAAAAGAAATCACAATAGAAAAAAGCCTTTTGGTTATGAATAACTACATAAAGAAGACTTAACTTATACTAAGAATAAAGTGAACATAAATAGAAAACATTCACGGTTTTTGTAAAAATTCGATTGGAATTTATGAATAACAAAAATAAACACGCTGAATCAAACAAATCAGATGTTCCATCTGTAAGTGCTAAGCGATTGATTTGGAACCCTAACAACACATCTTCTACCCAGGATTTCTTCAAGATATCTTCAGGGTGAAAAGACATCCCAGAAACATCCTGAAGATGTACTGTGGATAAGTGTGCTGTTAGGGAAATTGACTGAAAATTTCTGTATATACAAACCCACATTCTGTACAAGACATCGCATCAAAAGCAGTTTTGCGGAAGTTTTGAGCAGAGATGCAGGTACAGGTGCAGTATATATTCGGACGCACGAACGTACTTCGGGAGAAATTTTGGCCAATTGAAAAATTTTGAAAGTGTATTTTCTTAGAAAAAAATGAAATGGAAATAACAAATTTATTGAAACAATAAACTAGGAGCTGTTTCAATAGATTTGTTATTTCCATTTTATAAGAGCTGTATTATATAAAAAGCACCACAGAACTGGCGTTTAAAAGTAATAAGTACAAAACTTTAAATAAACATCATTAAGTGGAAAAACTAGCAGCAATTCTGCTTTTTTTGCAGCACTCGTGCCTACTTTGTTCGCCTGACGAAGGGTCGTGTGTTCTTTCTACCTGAAACAATTGCTGCGAGTTTATTGCATTTTATGGGGTTTATATTCAAAGTTTTGTAACTATTACTCGTGCCTACTAGTTCGACTGATGAAGGGTCGTATCTTCTTTCGACCCGAAACAATTAATGCGAGTTCTTGCATTTTATAGTGTTTATTCAAAGTTTTGTATTTCTTTTGTAAGCTGTATTCTTATGTTACAATTCGTACTTCTTCTTTAAAACATTTGTTACATGCAATACAATAAATGACTTTGTAAAGTAAAAAAATAATTAGCATTCAAAATAGAATATAGGATTGCAAGAAACGCTCACAATTTTCTGAAATAAAATATATCTTTATAGGAATTCCTCCCATCTCTTCAAATGCATTATGATCAGCGCGCCGTAAGTAATCAAATAAAAAATAATCTGGTGTGTCACTCACACGACTTTCTCTTACCCTGAAATTTAATACAATAAGTACAGGTTGCAGATTAATAGGTAAGATAACGAGTACTGTTATGTAAACCTATGTTAAACAATTCATATTAGGCTTCTGAAGAGTTTTATATGATAATAAGTTCTGTGTGAGGGGGGGGGGCTACCGCCCCCCTCAACCCCCCGTTTCATTAATGCACCTACATTTATATAGAATTTAATTCGGTTATTAAAAAATAAGTCTGTTTTTAAAAAATTATTTATTAAAATTATTATTTAAAAAAATTATCTTTCATTATAATGCAGACGATTTCCATATTAGAGAAGTAGTATAACACCAAATATCTAAAAAAAAGTCCATTTTATTCTCAAAATTAAAAAAAAAAAATACTTTTTTTTTTCGTTAAAAGTAAAAAAAATCGATAACTTTGTTTTAAATTATCGCAGATCGATTGTTCAACCATTCGTTTTAAAGGTATTGGCGAGCTCTTTTGAAAGATACCCATCATGAAAATTTACTCCCCTCGAGGGGGACTTCCCCCCCCCCCCCCCCCAGGGGGGAGGCGAGCCTCCTACATACACAAAATTTTTTTCCCAGTTAACTATCACTATTACAAAATATATATATATTCGTTTCATTTGGTTTAGTGCAGTCTATAGACGTTAAACTCTACTTTCCTGCAATTTCCCCCATAGACGTAATGTATTAGAATTCTCTTGATTGTCCCTGTACACAAACCATTAGCTTGATCTTAACGAAAAGCTTACTGTAGCATCCCTATATGATACGCATTTAGAATACCAAGTTTGAACTTTCTGCCATAATTTGTTTTTGAGATATGCTGATAACAGACAGACATACACACAGACCATTTGCTAAAAACATGATTTTCGTATTCAGGGGACCTCAAAACATGTAAATATAACAAAATCTCGCGTTCAAAAATTTGACCCCAAAACAATACTTTCTCTACCTTATGGGTAAGAGAAAGTAAAATAAATATAGTTTAAAAAAACTGAAAAACACACTTTTAAAGCACATCAAACTAAAAAGTGAAAAATAATTCTTAATATAAGCTGAAAACAATAATGAACGAAAAACACTAGTATAATAGTGAAAAAAGCGTGGGGCGCTTTGTGCCATATTTTTCGTACATCGAGCAACCCACGCTTTTTTCACTATTATACTAGTATTTTTCGTTCATTATTGTTTTCAGCTTATATTAAGAATTATTTTTCACTTTTTAGTTTGATGTGCTTTAAAAGCCTGTTTTTCAGTTTTTTTAAACTATATTTATTTTTCACTTTTTAGTTCGATGTGCTATGAAAGCATACTTTTTAAACTATATTTATTATTTTATTATTTATCACATAAATAGCTACAGTATGTAAGTTTTTGGTTAAAATTTACACACAATCGAAAATATCCCCATTCGACTTGCAGGCCTCTTAAATCTATCTGTACCAATTTTGAACGGCCTAACTGTATTTCTATTTGTTTTTGCCCCATAGCCCCCCCCCCCCCCCCCTTACACCCTCACCCCCCTACCCGCCCCTCCTAATAATTTTACAAATTCAAAAATATCCGCATTCGATTTGTAAGTATCGAAAGCCTCTATGTACCAATTTTGAACGATCTGACACTATTTTTATTTTTTTGCCCCCCCTCCCTCCCCCCCCTTCTTGCCCCTCCTAATAACTTTACACAATCGAAAATATCCCCATTCGACTTGCAGGCCTCTTAAATCTATCTGTACCAATTTTGAACGGCCTAACTGTATTTCTATTTGTTTTTGCCCCATAGCTCCCCCCTTACCCCCTCACCCCTACCCGCCCCTCCTAATAATTTTACAAATTCAAAAATATCCGCAATCGATTTGTAATTATCGAAAACTTCTATGTACCAATTTTGAACGATCTGACACTATTTTTATTTTTTTGCCCCCCCCCTTCTTGCCCCTCCTAATAACTTTACACAATCGAAAATATCCCCATTCGACTTGCAGGCCTCTTAAATCTATCTGTACCAATTTTGAACGGCCTAACTGTATTTCTATTTGTTTTTGCCCCATAGCCCCCCCCCTTACCCCCTTACCCCCTCACCCCTACCCGCCCCTCCTAATAATTTTACAAATTCAAAAATATCCGCAATCGATTTGTAATTATCGAAAACTTCTATGTACCAATTTTGAACGATCTGACACTATTTTTATTTTTTTGCCCCCCCTCCCCTCCCCCCCTTCTTGCCCCTCCTAATAACTTTACACAATCGAAAATATCCCCATTCGACTTGCAGGCCTCTTAAATCTATCTGTACCAATTTTGAACGGCCTAACTGTATTTATATTTGTTTTTGCCCCATAGCCCCCCCTTACCCCCACACCCCCTACCCGCCCCTCCTAATAATTTTACAAATTCAAAAATATCCGCAATTGATTTGTAAGTATCGAAAACCTCTATGTGCCAATTTTGAACGATCTGACACTATTTTTATTTTTTGCCCGCCCCCCTCCCTTCCCCCCCCTCCCTCTTGCCCCTCCTAATAACTTTACACAATCGAAAATATCCCCATTCGACTTGCAGACCTTTAAAACCTATCTGTACCAATTTCCAATGGTCTAACTGTATTTCTATTTTTTTTTTTTGCTCCATAGCCCCCCCCCCCTTGCTGCCCCACCTGGGGGCTGAATTTCTAAAATTCCAGAAATTGGTTTTTAGATAGTTGCCTTAGCTATATTTTAGAGTAAAAATTTCACATATATCTATTTTTTTTGTTTCGGATATATAGGATTATGCGAAATCACGTTTTACGCATGTCAAATCACGTTTTGCCCCCCTCCCACCGCCCCCCTTGGAGACCGAATTTCAAAAATTCCAGAAACCGATTTTTAGACATTTGTATTAGCTATATTTTAAAGCAAAAATTTTACGGATATCTGTTTTTTTGTTTGAGATAGGAAGGATTTTGTGCAATCACGTTTTGCTCCAGGAGAAGTTACAAACAAACATACATACAGGTGAAGCTAATATAAGCGTGTTAAAAAAGGAAGAAGAAGAAGGAATACAAATAAAATTATGTGAGAGCATAATTATCCTGCAAGGTATCTGAAATTTTTCAATAAATATTTCATATTTATTTAAAGTAGAGAAAATAACAAATCTCTAATTCATCGCAAAAGACACATAAATAAATAAACACTTTGATGGCAGGATGCATTACGTAGAGTCAAAGTTCATAGACTCAGAGGAGAAATTATGTTTATTTATTTTGATCGGTGCTGAAAGGGAGTGAAAAGGGAAAGAATGGGATAATTTGATCGTCCCTGTACACGAACCATTTGCTTCATCTCAACGAAAAGCTTAGTGTAACATCCCTATATGATACATATTTAGAATACCGAGTTTGAAATTTCTGCTACTATTTGTTCTTGAGATATGCTGATAACAGACACACATACAGACACACAGGCCATTCGCTAAAAACATGATTTTCGTATTCATGGGACCTCAGAATATGTAAATATAACAAAAAACTCACGTTTGAAAATTTGACCCTAAAACAATACATTCTCGACCCAATGGGTAAGAGAAAGTAAAAAAATCTTCTTTTAAGTCAGCGTATGTGTATATAAAATATATCAATTTCAGAGTTGCTAGGAGCAATGAACATACTTTACCACTAATGTAATAATAATAATAATAATAAGTACTTTGCTAATAGTACCCAGACATAGGCTTTTTTCTTTTGACATTTATGTATTTGGGAAATAAAGAATTTGTAAACTTAATAGTATATGATGATTTATTTTTCCGTTTTTCACTTCTGACGCCAATAAAGGATTGCCTTAGCAGTGAAATATTTTTAAATATATCTGTCTATGTTTATTATAATCATCATTAAATCGTAATCGAATGGCGCCATTTTATTATCACGTTGCAATTTCAAATTACTTCAAACCCCCTCCTCTTTTCCTCGTAATTTAAAAAAGATCTATTCTTCATTCATTATCGCAATACAATTCAAAGCGTATATTTATTAAGTGTAAATATTTTAGTACCTTATGGTGTTTTTATGCTGTGTTAAAATCATCAAAGAATGCTACTTTTAATTTACAATTTAATATGCATATATGCCTTAAAAGAGAGAAAGCCAAAAATCAGTTTATGATTAACGCTGCCTTTTTTTTTCAACGTTTTTATGCAGTGTTTTAAGTTTTTTGGCGGCCCTACCTTTTCAGCGGCCCTAAGCAACCGCTTAGGTTCGCCTAATGGTAAAGCGGGCCCTGTTCATCACTGAAAATCACCTTCTTCCAGTCGTTAACAGTCCGTGATCGTTATATTTTGACCCAAGCTAAACATTTTTTCATCATTTTTTGAGTTAGAAATGTTTTTGCCTCGGTCTTTTGTTGCCTTATGGCCAACTTCCAGAAGCCTTTTCTGTACAGTTGAGGTACTCATTTCAACACCATAATCCAATAAATCCCTTTGAAGGTCTGTGCTTGTCTTTCTTGGATTTATTTTGCTATTTCTTATTAGAATTTTATCAGTTCTTGCAGTAATTTTTCGTTTGCACCCACATTTTCCTATCCTTTTTGAGACGATTATGCGAAATCTTGAAATGTTCTTAAAATTCTTGAAACACTTGATTTGCCCACACCAAATGCCGTAGCTATATCTCTCACAGTCATAGAAGTGTGTTCATTAAGCGCTATTATCTTAGAATGTTTCCTCGGAGCAATATATATCATTGAACAAGCAAAAGTTACACGTGTTACACGGAACGTAAAATTATAACCACCAGCTGCCCCACTGAAAGGCACACAACTGGAAACCTGATACACTAAACACCAGTCAAAGGAGTAAATTATAGTCAAGGTTGATCCATCACACTACCTCTTCTATGCAAACATAACCAGTTTTAGGCTGTTCGGGACATCACTGGTAGCCACATACCAACTCAGACGAGAAAAACATGTTTGTCCCAATTAATTCAAACAGTATAGTAATTGTAATTTTTTAATTATTAATCAATGGTCGAAAAAAGCGTATCTGATAACATGCCATTTTAATCGTATATAGTATATATTGTTTAAATTATCATAGAGAAATTTTTAAAACAGGAATCTTTTCTCTAATGTATGTAGTTTTGATTAAAATAAACAGTATTTTTTTTTTAATGGAAATTGATTATTGGTACAATTTAAAGTTGTATCAAAATTGGCAAAGAAATATTCACAGCAAAACGAAACTCCTAATTTGACAGTTTGACAAATCACTTCACACTACAGGAGGACTGAGATAATGGGTTTTCTTCAAGCAGCGGAAACCAGTATTTATCATAAGGTAGGGGACTATGGTCAAATTAGTAATTTGAAAACATACAAATGTCACAGAGAAAAAAAGCAATATTTTTTGTGTTCATCTGAATATTTTTGAAAATAAGTCTCTGAAGGTATTGTAGTAAAACACATGTTTGTGTATTGGTCTGTTTTAATATATTTGATTTGCTTTAAGTTTAAACTAATTAAATATTAAAAATTTATTTTTATTTTACATAAATATTTTATATTTTTCACCAGAGAAACATATTTTATAATAACAGATTTATAACTGTATAATTTTGCATTTTTTTGCCTTGCAGCTCTATAAAATAAAATAATAATAAAATAACAATTTGCTAACATATTTACTTATAATAAAATACTGTTAAAAAATGGTGATAAAGCAATAGAGAGAGAGAAAAAAAAAGTAAAGTCACAATAAACTGAAACTTTATAATGTGTAAAATTTTTGTAAATCAATAAACTAAAATTTGGCTAAACCAAAGAAAAGATGAAGTAAGGAATTGCAAGTTTCAAAGTTACAATTACTTAATTAAGCTAAAAACACTGTTTTTATTTAAAAACTTTTATGCATGGCTATTACAACAGAAATTAAAGGGGGGACTCTGATTAAAATCAGTACACACAGATAAGTAGTGTAAATTAAAACCGATATATATACATACACACACACGCACAAATATACATAAAGAATTAATAAAGAATATTCATAAATTTTAATAATTAGCTGTTTGTATTTAACAGCATAGTAAGCTGTAAACATTAAAGAATAAATATTTCTAATATTGTTTTAAATTGAAGGTCATTTGCACTTTTTTTTAACAAACAGATATGTAAAAACTAAAATTTAAACTTTGAATCAACTGCAAAACAGAAAAATTTGATGTGTTTAATTATACCGTCAACGATAAGTAAGGGAAATCTGGAAATGAATTAAGGATGACATAAACATAATAATCTGGTGTGTTATTCACACGACTTACTTTTATCCCACTTTTTAATACTATTGAGATAGATTGCAGGTGAAGAGGTAAGATAACAAGTAGTGTATATGGACATACCTTAAAAAAAATTTAAATAAATTTAGGAACAGTTTTATTTGAGATGTAATTCTGCTGAGAGTTACCAGTTACCATGATTTTTACCAGTTACCATGAAAAATTTTATTTTCGTATTCATCGAATTCCCCATATCATTATTCCCCATCATACTGTAGGTATGGGGAACTTAGGTAATTATGTAATTTTTCGACCTCTGTTTTTCGGCTTTTTTACATGTTTTCAGGCATGAATAATCCGAAAATGACAAAAATTGTATGGTAGACAATATTTTCCCTTATATTTGAAAGTTCGTTTCAAAACTTTTATTTTCCTTTAACAGTTAGATTGTTTTGTGTATAAAACATGAGAATATATGACATTTCACAGGTAAGATTTCTACTTTTGGAAAGCACACATGTAAGAAAAGTATTGTAATCATGACAAAAATTCGATTTTGAGATTTTCATGTTTCTATACATTTTGAGGTCCCTGAATTTAATTTTGCTATTTTTACATTGAGGTATCAATATATGTATATGTGTGTGTATGTGTGTGAGTAGTAAACTACTATGTTGTGGCCACCATAAGACTTTCTTCTGTATTTTTCTATACAAATTCACTCAGTACAAATAATTTATTAAAACTATTATTTATTAAGATTATCTACCATGATGAATGCAGACAATTTTCATCTTAGAGAAAACTAACATTAAATATCCGAAAAAAGACAATTTTTTTCTTTAACAAAATAAATAACATCTTAAAAAAATTCGCTTTTATAATGGTTACCTCACGTATCAAGTTTTGTACAGATCTATGCCATAGAAATTGAGATATAGCCTTTCCATTCTTCGAGAAAATTGTAACATGACAGCGCTATTTATTGACCGATATGGTCGCAAATTGAATTAGTATAATGTCTAATAATGGTCTTCTCACATATCAAGTTTTGTTTGATTTTACGCAATAGAACATGAGAATGCCTTCCCTTAAATTCCAGAAATCGCAGTATAGAATAGTACCATCACCTGTTGACATATTCACATCAAAAGTTGACAGGCACTGATTTACACCAAGGTGCACGTACAGTCGGGGAAAAAAAAAAAAAAACTCAACACTCAGCGTAACTTTGTTGCTAATCAATGTAGAAAAATGTAATAGGTATCATTCGACGGGAAATTGTGAGTAGTTTTAGAAAATGAACTGAAATTTTGAATTGGGGGTCATCTACATATTAAAATGCACACCAACTTTGATTTTTTCAATGGTAACACCCTATTTTTATTTTATATTTGAATTCCTGGGATCGCGACAACACGAAAAAGTATATTGGTTGTTTTTTTGTTTTTTTTTAATTTTTCAGAGTTATAAGCATTCAAAGTTTGAAGGTGCTAATGTTAAATTTATATTTCAAACTTTTATTGATATTTAATGAAAATTTATTTTTTCCCGACTGAGTGAAAATAATGCCTGGACCGGGAGTCGAACCCCGGAACATTGACTTACAAGGTCAAGGCTCTACCAATTGAGCTCTCCAGGCGAACAACTGGACCAGGCATTATTTTCACTCAGTCGGGAAAAAATAAAATTTCATTAAATATGATTTTCTTCCAATCAGTTGATTGTTTAAAAAAAAAAAAATTTATTGATATCTTCACAAAAAATAACTTGATCGATATAATTTTTTTTTTAAACAATATATAGTGAAGAAACCCAAACATAATCCATCATTACTTTTGGTTCTAAAAAATATTTTTAATTCTGAAAAATTAATAAATTCATATTCATAAAAATTATGAAATATGACCTATATTAATTTTTACATAAAATGAATCCTAATGCTGAAAAATATGGGTGTGCAAATTTGCAGCTCATTCCAGTTATTAGTTTTCGAGATATAAAT
Source organism: Salticus scenicus (assembly GCA_963930645.1). Taxonomy (NCBI): domain Eukaryota; kingdom Metazoa; phylum Arthropoda; class Arachnida; order Araneae; family Salticidae; genus Salticus; species Salticus scenicus. The sequence goes on from OZ005657.1 coordinate 276,083,491, forward strand.
AAATCTTTCTTTTGGAGTGATTTAGGGGGCCATCTCTTATAACGTTTTGTATGAGATAACGAATCAAATCTTAAAAAATAACAAAGAAAATTAAACAAAATATTTCTATTTTTTATTCACGGGTCAAATTATATAACAACATCATCAAACGCAAAGAAATAAAACAAAAATGATGATTTTTAGACATTAGTGTTAGCATCAAGAATTCCTGTTTTCTAAAGAAGACAAACCCCGCCCCGCCTTCATCGTTCTTCAAAACAAAACAATACAGAAAAGAAAAGTAAATGTAACATTGAGTGATGAATTCGTGTTAAACCCCTTATTTTATGTTGACAAAAATATGCACAAGTGGTATTTACTTCATCGATTACTGGTGATAAATTTTGAATCTTTTAAACGAACACTAGAAGAAAAAATTAACTAAATAGGCGGGGTTTACTGTTTTAAATAGAACAAAATTACAGAACATGCTTTTATAGAAATGTGAACTAAAAAAGCACAAAATATCTATCTTAGTATTAAAATGCAGGGTAAGAGAAAATCATGTGAGTGACACACCATAATATTTACATGCATTTAAATCTTTAATTAAAATAACTTAGAATTAAACAAAAACCATTTTTAAAAAATCTCCCCTGACTGGGATCGAACGCTGGACCTTTAGGTTCCTAGCGCGGCACCTTACCTCTACGCCACATCGTTCACATAGGGAAAGTATATTTTTATAATATAAATTTTTTGTTTGCAGTTACAAACATACATAGATACATACAGGTGAAGCTAATAAAAGCTTGTTAAAAATAGGTTTAATGTAAAACATGTCATTAAAAAAAAAAAAAAAACGAATGTAATTAGAATGGAAGGCAGACTTGTAAAATCGTTTCTTAACTACTGTCATAGTTAAAGTCATTTGCTTCATATATTGACTTTATTTTTATTTTTTTATCTATTTATTTTGTAGGTGGGAGGATTATTATTTTAAAGATACTTTAGTCTTTAAAATTTTATTAATATATTTTAACTTTATATATTTTTAAAAATATACTTTGTTTTATAAATATATTTTAACACTTTTTGTGACCGCAGGATTTTGTCTTTTTGACAGTAAGATCCGTCTACGGGGTGGATCAATTATTTATGCGTTCTCTCAAAATAAAATATTTCAAAACAACTTTTCTGTATTCACAATTATATTACAATTGGATATACATTATAATTATATTCTTTCTAATCAATAGATTTCTATCCATAGTATATTTTATTGCAAAAATATGAACACTGCTAAGAAATACGCACCACACAAATTACGAAAGAAACTCCCACTAACAGAGTTACGGATTTTCAAATGACATAAATCTACGTCAGCAGTCGAGGAAGGGTTAACTAAGAAATTAAATTTTCATAGAAATTATAAAACGAAACGTACAGTTCCAAAGAGTTCAACTGACCCAAAACTGGTATGTGCGATTAAAATTGTTTAATATTTACTTCATGAACCCTTACAATAATTTATCCAAAAAGATTCAGTTTATGTGTGGTATTTATATTATTTCATTTCGTATATTATGTTACACCTACGAAAGAAAATTTAAGCTTTATTGGTGATCAGTACAGCCATAATAGACACTTTTACTTTAAAAAATATTGCACTTTTGGAGTACTGTCTCAACCAATCGCAAGTGTAATGTATTTAAATAGACCTAAAATTATCTAAATACGTACTGAAGTATATACAAATCTAAAAAACTGAATTCTGGATAATTAAAAAACTGGGAATAGTAAACTGTTTTATTAATTTTTATAATTCTTTTTTTCCTGAAAGATTTCCGGTGTGAAACATTAAAATTTTGTTTACTTCTTATAGGATCTTAATTTTATTTTTCTACATTTACAGATAACCCCCTAACACATTTTTGATTATAACTCTATAAATACTAAAGTTAAAGTATACAAACAGTATACTTTTCCGCACTACCAGACTCTCAGAAATTCGAATATGAAGTCAAAATTGGGTGTTGCTATTGAAAAAATAGTTGGCGCTCATTTCAATATGTAGGTGACCCCAATTTAAAATTTGACGACATTTTCACAAAGTACATTTAATTTCATGTTGAATTGTGTAGTAGATGTTCCTGCATCAATTAATAATGAAATTACAGCGGGTGTTGCATCCCCCCCCCCTCCCCCCTGTTGCCTTTAAAGAAGCTGTTTCCTTTAAATTTTTAAAAAATGAACATTGTGATTTTGCAGTCTATGAATGTGGTATTAACGTGTTCAGTTTTTCTCCTAACAAATCAACAAACTCACCAACTGAGCTTGAGCAATGTATCCTTTCAGTTCTATCAGTTTAAACACACTGATTATACTCGATTGAGTCTTTATCATCATAGTCCTCAAATTTTGATTGTAAAAACTATACTAATTTATCTTTTATGAGTATCTATTTTAGCACTCGTGCATAATTTGTTAGCCTGATGAAGGGTCATGTTTTCTTTCAATCTGAAACAATTGTTGCAAATTCTTGCATTTTATGATAAGTTTTGTGCTTATTAAATTACATTTTAGTTCAATTTTTTATATATTTTTACTAAAATTGGAATCTTTAATTTGGCAATTTTAAGAAAATGAGTGAATAGGAAATTTTTAATTTCAAGTCAGGAAAAATAAGGAAGGATGCAAAAAAAAAAAAAAAAAAAAATCATTTTATTTTTTCATGTTGTAGAATACATCTTTTAGAACAAGAATAAAAAAAATATTTTTTTGATTATCCTTTTCCCTCATGATGATATTCCATTTAGAGTGGAACTCTGTATTTCATTAAAAAAAAAATTTCAAAATAATATTTCAGGAATTTTTCTTGGCTATGAGTAAATACTTGCAAGTTTAGTTTATTTTTTTTCTGTAAGTCTTACATATTAAAAGCACACTCATAAAAAATATCATTAACATTAGTTGGTAAATAAGGGAGATAAAAAATATTCGTTATGTTATATAAATATTTAGTGAGGTCCCTAAAGTCCCCCAACTCTTTTCAGGTCCCTAAAAGTCCTTTTTTGCCAAAATGCTCCCTAAGTCCCTTTTTTTTTTTTTTCTCCCTCTACTAAAAGTCATAAGAATTTTAGCTATGTCCCAAAAATTATTTGAATGCGATAAAGTCATGTAGGCACATAACTTATAATAGAATATTAAAATGGTTAACTTTTGGCGGCCAATGATCTGATGTGTAACAAGAGGGGGTAAAATTTGTTTTTTAAATCTAAAATAATTTTCATTGAGAATTAGGTTGTTTACTGTTATGAATGTTGTGCTGATTTAGTTTTATCTATATTTCTTCTTTTCATAATTTCATTTATAATTTTGTTAAGGTTTGTTGATGGGAACATTTTAATTTCTCTTAGTTTTCTTATAAAGTTGCCTGTAAAACTTAGGTTATTGTTTGAAGGGAGGATGATTTCATGGGAAAAGGCTCTCATATATATTCTGAAGGAAAGTTTGTCTTTAGCTTTTATTTACTATTATTTAGTCAAATTTAGGGTAATTCTTATGATCTTTAAATTTGCTCAACATACGTGCTGTATTAGGTGCATGATTTTAAATTTTAGATGGTTTGTTGTTCATTCATTTTTTCTCAATTATTAACTTTTTATTTTTCTTCTGTTAGTTTCTTTTTATTTTGTAGACTATCACACAAGCATTGAGGGCAGCCGAGCCCTTGGCCGGAAAGCTTCCATGTAAAACTTCAAATAAAGCTTATAATTTATTAAAACATGTTTTATTTGTCATTCAAACTTTTGCAGACATATACTTTTCCATTATTGCTTTCTATGCAAAACATGGGCTGATGCATGTGTTGCAATTCTACAAAAATGAATTTTAAAGCAGCAAGCCACACCAGTTGTTTAAAGATTCTTTTCTCAAAGATGGGGGAGGAGAAATTCTGGATTCATACTCAGGTCACACCGTGAGCCTAGCTATTTAAAAATTTGTTTTATGAAAAACTCGCATAAATATAGGCTAACAATTCTTCGAGAAGATCCCCCATGGAGAAAAGGGGGGGGGGCATACACATTCAATGCAAAACACACTTAGAATGCCAAATTTTGATGACAATTAATTCATTGTCAGATAAAAATTCATTTAAACGTAAAATCTGACATTTTTTCATTTTGCATTACAAAGAGCAGTAAAAGTGATCCCTTCTTTAAAACTACTGGAGATGGAGGAGCCCAAGCCCCATCTTATGATATATCTTATCTTAAGGTATTCAGCAAAACTGAAATAATGTGGCACTAACTCTATATATTTTTATATTTTGCCACAGACTGTATATATTTTTAAATTATTTGATTTCAGGTATTACTCTGGGTTACACATGGTAGGGGATCGTAGGAAAAAAAAATCAATGTATATACAGTCGACACCGGTTATAACGTACTTTCAGGGGACCAGAAAATATGGTACGTTCGTTATAAGCAATATTTCCAACAAAATTTAGTGCCTAACGAAAGAAAAAGGTGCATAATAGCACTCGCAATAATAGAGATTTTAAATAGAAAGTTTGAGTTTCTCAAAAGAAAAAAAAAAAAAAAAAACTACTACTTACATGTTTATTTGGAAAAATAATCTGTTATTTTTCGTTGTTTTCTTTGATTAGATGACACAGTAAAAGTTACATTTTCAATATTTATAATGGAACTTTGCAGAGTCTCTGAATAGTCAGTGTGGAATTCAACGAACCACAGTAAAGTTTTTATAGCACTCAATGCTTCAGATACTTTTGGCACCTCCTCTTCATATTAATCTTCATTATCATCACTTTCACTGTCTTCATTGATTGATCTAGAGACTGATGCAACAATCTCGCTATTGGATGGTGTTTTGGATGTCGTCAGATCATCATCTACGGAAACATATGAATCAATGTCCTGTTGAGGAACAATATTTTTGATGTTCTGTATTTTCAACCATTCTGATAATGGTATGTTTTCTTCATCATCACTTGGAGTACCAGCAGAGAGATGCGTATGATGAAAACAATTTTTAATTGTAGCTGATGTGACACATTGCCAAGATTTATTTAGCATTCTTATCGCATCTAAAACAGAAATGGTGAATTTTTCTTTATTTTCTAAAGCCAGAATGTAATGCTGTATGAAATATTTTCTGAAATGAGATTTTAGGCTTCGAATCACACCCTGGTCCATGGGTTAAATTTTTGCAGTCATATTCAGTGGAAGAAACATTAGTTAGTGGAACTTAAATTATCCACTAGTGGATGTGCAGGGCAATTGTCCAAAATTAAGAGAATTTTTCTTTTCTTTCTCTGCAGTTCCTTATCCCATAACTGGAGTTCCTCACGGAATATCTCGGATGTCATCCACGCTTTCCGATTAGCAACATATCGAACAGGCAGATTTTTTACATTCTTGAAACATCTCGGCTGTTTTGCTTTCCCTATGACCAACAATTTTCTTTTTTCATTGCCAGTCATATTTGCTATTTGCACACAAAAGTACTGTCAACCTCTTCTTAGATTGTTTACTGTCAACACATTTATATCTCCTTTGAATTTTAGAGTTTTCTCTGGAGTTAACTTGTAGAATATACCCGTCTCGTCACAATTAAAGATGTCTTCGGCATATTTCTCTTTTTTTTTCAAGCCAGACTTCATTAATCCATTGTTCAACAGCTGTCGTTGACAATTCAGCAGCTTCTCCAGAAATTTCACCACAAATAATATTATGGCGTTTTTTAAATCGTTCCAACCAGCCTACTGAACAAATAAAATCCTCATTAAAGAGTTTAGCAAAGTCTTCTGCTTTTGCTTGTAACACTGCTCCTGTAATCGAGATATTCATGCTTCTTTGTATCGTAAACCATTTTAACAAAGCTTTATCTATGTCTTCGTGAGGAGTTGTCCTAAGTTTTTTTGTTTTACCATTAACCCTTGTCAATTCGTCCTTGAAGGAAGAAAGGCCTAATTCTCTTAGCGGGAGAGAGGTAAACAATTTCCCCTCTTCATTCTAACATGCTCATTTACTCCCCCCCCCCTTGTTCTCCCTAGCAACTGGAGACATCGAAAGACGGTATCCAAGAAAATATACCGATTTCCAAACCAGAAATGCAAGGTTGACATCCAATTTTGGCTTTTCGTTCCAGTCTAAAAAGTATGTTATAACCAGATTAAGGCTTTTGCATAGTCCGTTACAGCCGGAGATGTAAACCATTACATTATATAGGGTTTCATTCAGGACCAAGCATCTGAGTATGTTATAAGCAAAAGTATGTATGCTATAAGCAAAAGTCCCAGGTATGTTATAACCGAACCGGTATCGACTGTGTGTGTGTATATATATATATTCCAGAATATGTAAAACAAATAGGTCCCTAAATTCCCTTTTTTTTTTTGGGGGGGGGGTCCCCTAAAGTCTTAATTTTTGAGAGAGTTGTGCTAAATGTCCTGTCTTTATGAAAGAACAAATTCCGTTTCCTTCGCCTGATGAAAAATATCGTGAAATTCCCAAATATTTAATATGCTGTAAAACCTAAACCATTTAAGATAAAAAAAAAAAAAAAAATACTTATTTAAATCCATAAAAGGAATAAATACAATAAGTTTCATAAAAATCTGAGACTATGGGTGTCAAATCATCTTTTTTTTTTTTTTTTGGTTAATTTGACACATAATGACCCAACAGTTTTCAGGGTTTTTGCATGTTTCAATGTTTCAGGTAATTTTACCCCTGAATTTCGCAAAATTTAATGGGTAGAGATTTATGAGTCTCATGCACCCTCCCTCTTTCTATGTCCCAGTCATTCAGTTACTATATGTTACTTATAGGGTCAGGTGGTGTAAAATAGGTCAAAAACAGCATATTTTACATTTGCACTTAAACAGCAGAAAATGAATTGGTTCTATTTGTTAAAAAATTGCACAAAATATGCAAATGAACATTCCTTATGACATTTTAAGAGAAATATCTCTGAAAAAACAAAAAATTTGTACTGAAAAATAACTTTTAAAATATGCTGTTTGTGACCTATTTCACCCCATGGGGTGGGGTAAAATAAGTCATACAGGGGGTAAAATAGGTCATGCTTTAAAGCTGTTTTAAATTGTTATACAACTTACTTCATGCAAGTAAAATTACAAATACTCTTTCCTTTTTCTGATAAAAACTTGATTTTGTGTTCTTTCAAGGAAAAAGTCTCTATGGTCCATCATTAGTTCGGGAAGAACATTTAGAATTTATGATGCATCTACATCAGAAATATCTTTCTCTGGAAAATCCAATAGGAACTTCAATTTCCATTTTTTTTTTTTTTTTTTTTTTTATCCCTTCAAAATATTCATGATTGTGTGAAAGATTGATGCCATGAAATATTTTCTTTGATCTTTTCCCAGGGAATTCTACTTTAACACATTTTCCAACTTTTATGAATTGTTTTGTATTAATGCTGTCCTAATTTTCTTTTTGAGAAAGACTTGGTTTTTTGTTTCTTTTAAAGTTGATGTTTCTGTAATTTTAGCATCTCTGTTAATTTTTACGCAATACAATAAATTGAAAAATAAGTTGGTTGTTAAAATTACTCCTGTGTTTTCTGTTGTGTATGGGTTCTTTTTCTGTCTGCATTTTTCAAAGCTTCTTTAGAAGACAATGTTTGATTGGGTGATAAATTGTTTATAATAGCAGATTTTATGTACTATATAAATATATATAAAGGATATATACAGGATTATATATACAGGATAATATATAAATATTATCCTGTTCCATGACTGTTGAAGTCGAACTAGAATTAATTTGTCAAATTGGTGATTGATGATCTAGATTCATCCACTCTTGCATTTCAAGTTGATGCTAAACTGCAGAGTTTCACTCAGAGAGTTTCAGGAGAATGTTGTGTCCTGCCTGCCTTTTGTATAAAAAAATTGGCACCCGTCTTAAATAAGATGGAATGAAACAACTTTTTGAATTACACCTACAAACTGAAGGTTTTGATTCAGCTTTAGTATGTATTGTCTTTTTTTTTCCTCTTAACATTAAATTATTTTATATCTATGTGTATGAAATAGCTCTAGAACAATATTATAGTTTAATTTTAAACTAATAATTAAAAGAGAACATATGGAGTTATTTAAAACATAAAAAATGCAATTAGTTACTTTATGTTTGCTAAGTCTAACATGATTTAACACCTGACCTATTTTACCCCACATGCATATTTTACCCCACATGCCCCATAATATTTTGGATTTACTCCAAAATATTAATATTTTTTCTCAGAAAAATTTAGGAAATTTATCTTAAGAATGTGCTTTTTGAAATATCATAAGAAAATACTGTAAAATTTGTTTTTGAATTAGTTTAAAATTTTGCATGCAAAATGAAGACTAATATAATTAATATATAAAACCAGCAAAATTGGAATTTAAAAACTGTTTGGATGTTTTTTTAAAGAGTTTTTTTTAAACTGACCTATTTTACCCCCTGACTTATTTTACCCCACCTGACCCTATGATATTAATTTTAAGACTAAAATGTGCTATATAGTTATTAATTTAAATGAGTTTGTTTTCTGAAAATATTTATACTTACATATATTTCACAGAAGGGGGGAAAAAAAAAGAAGTGAAATATAGATTTCTGATAGTTATTTTTAGTATGGAGATTTATTTAGTACTACTGCACTTTAGAATGTAAAAAACGAGTGGAAAAAAGCAAAGAATCCATAGAAAAAGCATGGGATGAAAACCAAAAAACCTCCCAATGTTAAGTGTGTATATAAAAAAAAAAATTAATTAAAAAAAAAAAAAAAGGCTAACATTGGATGAGATAAAAAGACAAGTCATCAAAGAGCAGGAGAGGACTCGGGTTGGGGCATTAAGCCTATTGTCCAGGGTTAATACATCTCACCTATTATTGGAGATGTCATTTTTATTTAATTTTTCCAAAAATAAAATTCAAGTAAAAAGTCATAAATTTAAATAAGGATGATTCGAGTGAATATTTTTCAGAAATCACAGCTTTCCCTTTCCTCCTCCCCGTCAATTTTACAATTGATAATTATTTAAAAAAAAATAATAATAAAGTATAGCTCTCTTTCTTAGTAATAAACCTTTTTACAAAACCTTTTTTTTTTTTTTTTTTTTTTAAATAAATTATGACACTTTAACACGTTAATCGCCATGTCAGTCATATGTGTCTGATGCATTTTTAACATGCATTTTTAACTAGGAAATAACCCTAAAAGGAATATGATATACGCCGAGTAATTATTAACACGTTAATTGCCATGTCAGTCATATGTGCCTGACGCATTTTTAACACTCATTTTTAACTAAATTGTCTAATAAAGTTACCATGGCCCATGTGAAAATTTTTCTGATATTATCGTGTCGATTATCGTGTTAAATAACATATAAAAATCTATTCGAGGATACTGATGGATATGAATAGACACTGTAAATTTTAAATATTTACTTAAATTAGTGACACAAGTAACCACTAAAGAAAATACACAGGAAGTGAGAATTTAGCTACTTTAAATATCCCACAGTTCTATAATTTTAATGCATTAAATTAACCCATTTTTCGCTGGTGTTGCATCCATACAGCACCAGATGTAATTGCGTTTAACAGTTAACTAAAAAAGATATTTTATATTAAGTATTGTTTTTAAGTAAGGAAAGGATAGATGTTTATTTTATTACAAAAAAAATTTGATCTGAAAAGAAATTTTATATTTAAAAATAAATTTCAAATTTGAAGCACTAATCAATCCAAAACTTTTGAAAATCTTCATATCTGAATAAGTGTACATAACTTAAAAAAAAAAAAAAGTTTTATAATAACATAATTACTTGTGAAGTCATCTGTAATTTTTGCTGTTTTATGCTCCCTCGAGGAAATTTTCGTAAACATTTCTTTGTATTCATTCTATACTCTTAATGCACTGAAGTTGTACAAATACAACACCCTGTATTTAGTAAGATAAGACTAATTTCAACAATTTTATTTTAAATTATTGTTATATATGATCAAAATAATGAGTATTATTGTTTGTATTTAGAAAAAAATCATTATTTCTAGTTTTGGTGGTTAATGGGTTAAAACATTTTCTTGCTAAAAGTTCCATTTTATATGTGCTTTCTTTTGTATTGTCCACCATCTTAAAGGATGGCGTTACGCAGCCCACTCTCTATTGGTTGAAATTTGGAGAAAAATTGTTCATACATCCAATTTTTTATGGCATGTAGGAAGAAAATGTTCAAGTTTAGAATCACTATCACACTGGGTGTTGAAGCAATTTATCCTAGAAAATTGACACAAAATAAGTTTTGGGCCAAAAGTTGCTCAAAAAATTGTGTTGCCTGAGAGCAGCTTAAGGCACCCTTCCCTATTTAATACTCCTAGAATAGTCTGTTCACTCACCTTGCAAATGACCCTTAAAAATTTTGACCATATTCTTGTGACCCTTGAAAAATATGACAATAGCTATTTTCTACTCAATGGCAACCTTCCCTTGTTTCAGTCACGTAGAACAGCATGTTGGCTTACTATTAAAGTAACCTATAAAAATACTTACTGTAGCAAATTCCTGCTCTGTGGTGGCTGCAGCATCCTCCTTCATTTTTAGATATCTATAACCTACTCAAAGTATGTGCATTCGATTCTTCATCTCCAGAAACCTAAAAACACAGTTTGTTTGTCTAAAAAGATTTCAGCAAGAAAAGGAATTTAAAGAAAATTAGTGCATTTTTCAGCATATAATGCACACTTTTAATACAAAAAATGAGGTTGAAATTTAAGGGTGCACGTTATACGATGGATATAAAAATGATAGATTTAAAAATAAGGAAAAGATGAGCATAAAAATATTAGACTTCTATATATTTTTAAATGTTTATTTAAAAAGCCTTTAGGTTTTCAATATTGGATTACATGAAAAGTTCTTCATATTAGTCTTCTGTTATATCTTCAGGCACATCGTTGAATTCTGTCTCATCTTCCCCATCACTGTCACACTCTGATCCATAAATTAATATCTTCCGACTGAAGCTGCAGTTAGCAATGTTATAACTCGTTTGCAAACTGTAATTTGTGGTGACGACAGAGACATAGAATAAGATTTATATGCCTGTAAACATTTGCACACTAGTAAAGTTTTTCATGAAAATGTGTGATTTGGTCACACACAGTGCCCTATTGACAAATAGTTTAATTATTATTTTTTCTTTACCCCCCAAAAAAAAAACCCTTCACGAGAAGGATTTTTTTGCAAACTGCATTCAATTCTATCAATTCATTCAATAGTTTATGAATTTTTAAAATATCTACAGACTTATGGTACACCTTTTATATTTATTTATACAATTAGTTTATTTTATGCCATGTCTATTGCCTAAAGGTGAAATTAGTTAAGGTTTGATTTTAACTATTTCTCGCTAACAATTTTTATTTCTCGGTGATCTCATAAACAAATTAGTGTTTTAATTTCATTGCTAACAGACATTGAATTATCTATCAGTCTAACAAGGGGACTCTCAAGTGCTAATCACCAATTTTCTTGAAAAAGTTACAGGAAATAATTCACATTATACTTGATTTACTGCTAAAGGTTTTTACTGCTGAATCATAGCAGAAAAAACACAAAAAATTGTTAAATTTTATATTTCCATGTCAAATATGAAAAAGTCATAGCGAAATTACCTTAACCCTTGTTCAGTGATGCTAAGGAACTTAAGACATGATGAGGTGAGTGAGTTTGTCACAGTATAGCTGTGCTGTGAGAAATTGATGATGGTCTGTGATATACCCTAGGTATGGGAGAGTGAACATGTTTTATGTTGCACTAGTGCTAACTTTGGGCATTTAGTTGTGGCATGGATACATGCTATTACAGCTTTGGTAACTACCAGAGGTATTAATTTTGGAACATGCAAGAGGACATTGGAAGCACAACAGATTTGGCATGTACCAGCCTCCATCAGTACATATAATACAATGATCTTTGGAATCCACACCAAGGTGGTTGTTGTTGAATGTTGAATGGGTTTTATTTTCCAATAGTTCTAGGCTATGCGCAATTGGTGGCGGTCTGGAACTCACCTCTTGGGATGCTCCGGAGACATGCCATCACAATTTTTATCTATTGCAGAGGAATGCCTCCCCTGCTTTATTAATTTCGGAGCATGGAGGACATTGTGCCATCATTGATTTTACTTGCACCAGCTACCATTTAAATATACAATGCTTTTCTGTTGATTCGAGTATTGAACCTACAAACTTCAAAATGTGAGCTTGGTGGTCTACCAACCAGGAAAACACAGCCCCTGTGTTTGTATCTTATTTCGAATATTTTTATTAATGTTATGCATCCCCTACATGGAGAATTAAAATTGTGTTGACATGTTGCCTTAGAGACTTTAGTGGCGAGTTGTAGACCAGTACCAGTTGCCCATAGTGTAGCACTTGTGTGACATAAAACCCACTCAACCACATCGTTTATTTTATTTTCCATATTGCAAAAAAGGCCACGGCACTCTGGTTAATAGACTGCTGAGCTCACTAGTGGGAGATTGTGGGTTGATGCTTAAACTGGCCGAAAACTGTCATGTAAATTAATGTTGGCTGGTGCATGTGAAATTCATCATGGTCACAATGTTCTCCATGCTCCAAAATTAATACCTCTTGTGGTTACGTAAGGGAGGGGGGCCCATCATCTACATGGAACAACAAAATTTTGATGGTATATCTCTAAACGTATCACTAGTGTGAGGTATATGCCACTCAATATCAATTTTCCAAAGATTTAAAATAATGCAAATTAAATTTTAGCTACACATTGGGTAATGATCTGAGACTCATCCCTAGGGACATTTACATTGTGATAAATGTACTCGGCATGTGCGCTTGTATTAATCTATAGAGGATAAAATATTTAAATCATTCATTATTTGATTAATTTATAATATTTAAAATCGGAAAGCATATGTATACACTTCTGGCAGCATATTTTATATAATTTTATGAACATTAATACCAAATACTTTGTAAAAGTCTGCATTAGAATTTTATAGAAATATTAATTGCACTCCCAAGTGCTGAACTTCGTGTGGAGTTTGTTGGGCTGTCCAAAAAGAAAGATGAACATCTACATCTGATTTAATGTCTTTGGCAATCATAAATATTAAATAATGTTATCTAGAATTTCAGGTGTTGCAGCGTCTGCCCCTCATTAATCTCTTGTGCACTGTCAAGTGTTCGACTTATTATGGAGTTCTTTGGGCCATGAAAGCAATAGAACATCTACCAGGCATGTGATTATTCCACGAATCCATGGAAATCGAAATGCGTGCATTTCTTTTCATAATTCGCGGAATTCCGCGAATTCTTAAAAAAAAAATAAATACCGGAAATCGTTAATTTATATAAAAGAAACCTTATTAACAATCGATGATCAAATGCTATACAAAAGCCTCCCGATTCCCAATCTTTTTCCATCCACAATATAAATGTCAATATTCATTTTAAACATGCTTTATGAGATTTTAGAGCCTATAAAGAAATAGAATTGTTAAATATTTCTTGCTCATGTAATTATTTTTTGTCCCTCCCTCCTTTTCCTATCTCCAAGTATTGATTGACGATCAAATGTTCTGCAGAAGCCTCTTGTTTCCCAATCTTTCTCTATCCACAACATAAATGACAGTATTCATAACTTGCTTTATTAGTTTCTAGAAGTAAAATTGAAAGAATGTAGTATTTCTTACTCATGTAATTTTTTTTTTACTCCTCCCCCCTGCTCCATCTCCAGATAGTTATCAATAATCTATTCTAGAAACAATAAAGCAATAGAAGTGCAAGTAGGAAAATTTTTTCTAAATCAGTTTAAGAAAGTTAATACTCAGTTTGTTTTATGCATGTTTGAAACTGATAATTTGCCACTGCTACCTTTTTTGTATATATATAATTAATGTACATACATAAAAGTCACATTTTATATTAAAAAAAAAAAAAAAAAAAAAAAAATTCTCTTGACATAGAATTTTAATAAGATTTTATGTGTATATAAAAGTTATTGCAGTTATACTGTTAAATAATTTTTTTATGTTAAAGAAAAAAGACCTGAAAATGTTTAATAATGTAAATAAAAGCTATATATATATATGAGGGGGAATTCAAAAAGTAAAGGCACATATGAGAAAAGTTGTACTTATTCTAATGATAGAAAACTGAAACATACTTTATTTTTCCATGTAACCTCCCTTGACTTCAATGCCCTTTTGCCTCACCATATTCTCCTCAGTGGTTGACGTCGATGGCCTGCCTGATCTTACATCACATACAGAAATTCTTCCCTGTTTGAAGCACTCTGTCCATTTGTAGATCTTTCCTCGCGATAAACAGCATTCACTGTACTGTGCTTGCATTCGATGAATAATGTCCGCAGGTTTCACACCTTCCGCATACAAAAAGAAAATCATTGCTCTCATTTCCTTCTTGGTGCAGATCGCCAATGGAGCTGCCATGTTTAACGGTCTGCTACAATCCAATGACTAATGCAAGAATATGAGCAACACGCTGTCTCAAAGTGTTGTCAACTACACTCACTCAGCACTGGTTACTAACAGTGTTGCCAATCCCTGGAAAGAGAAATTGCAAATGTGCCTTTTTTTTTTGAATTCCCCACATATACATATAACTGTTTAGGTAGTCAATTTATTAAGTGACAATATCAATTTAGTCAATCATGTTAGTGAAAAAATTTTCAGATAATTTTTAATTTTAGCAATCGCATGTCAGATCAGATCTACATTGTATTTATTCTTATAATGAAAATTGTAAAAATGGAACCACCAAACAGACACTTATTTGAAGATATTGCAGACATGCTCTCATTTTTAGTAATTTTTTTATAGCTTTTCTATAGTGACTCAGCAACTAGTACCTTAGGAAAATACTATTTAGGATTAAATCTTATCCCAGTAATTTTTTCAAGAAAATCAATGATTAGCCCAAGAAAAAGTCTCCTTGTAAGTTTATAAAATTTAACTAGTGTTTCTTGATATGAAATAGATCTTTAATTACTGGAAGCTTCGAAGAGAGAAGAGGATTTTCAAAACTCCCTTAAAAATCTAATCTTACCCCTTCAAGTAAACCATTGAGAAATTGCATGGCCTGTCAGGGAGAGGTACAAAAAGTAGTGGCCATAGGGACTGACCATAGGTACTTCATATTGCTGTCATTTTAAGACATAGCAATTCAAAAATTATAGGAGGGGCTCAAAAAATTGCCTTTAAAAAATGGTGGAAAATTAATCTTAAGAAAATCAATTAATAATTAGATGTTAATTAGTGTACATTAATTATTACTATTTGTTATACAATATCACTAATTATGAACATTTATAAGACATTAATTTTGGTTTTAACTTGGTAATAATTCTTTCATTCGACATTAAAAGGAAGTTTCATAATAATGAATAGGTGGAAGCTCGAGCCCCCCTCCCCCCCTTCCTACGTCCCTGAGTGGTCATTTGGCAAAGGAAAAAGTAACATTGAGCTTATAGCCAAAAATTATCAAACGAGAAATATTCTATTTTTATGAGAGTGATTTTTCAAAAGATTTCATTGTATCACTAAATTAAATTTGACATCAGTAATTAAAAGATTAAACTTATTAACACCAGACAAATTGGTACCGTACATCAGTGTTGGGCATAATTGAGTAAAAAGTAATTGAATTACAATTAAATTACAATCATAATTATTTTACTGTCAATCGATTAACAAGTAATTGATTACAAATAAACTGAATAAGTAATGTGTTAGTAATAGGAGTTCTTTTACCCTACCTTCAAAATTAGAGATTGAGTATATGAGTGTCATTTTGAGATGAGTATTGAATGGGCACCAAACATCAGATTTCCCTCTAATAAAATTTTCAAGCTAAGCTCCTGAGTATTTGCTCACTGAGCATCTTAAAAAAGGACTAAATTGTAATGGTATAGGTGATTTAAGAAACAAAATGGTAGTTTGAAAAAAATTCATATTGCAAAAACATTTAGGCCCCTTACTTTCTTTCTTCTTGTTAGAGTGAGGACTTCATTAGTTTCAAACCATATTTTCATGTACATCAACCATTTGGTCAACACACACCAATTGCTGCTGAATAGAACTTTTTCTTCCAACTTAATTTACCAATATTAAAACTTTGAACTTTTTTTTTTTTTTTTTTTTATCAAAATGAATTATGGCTTATGATGCTCAGGAATAGTATAGTTTTTTTTATTAGTAAAAAAAACAAAAACAAAAAAAAGATATTGTAGTTCCAGAAATTATCCTCTACATACAAACAAAATTTACTTCTTTATAATATCATCTATAGGTTTTTCTTCACAGGGATTAGTCTGAGCAACTTTGCTGAGAATATAGGATTACTATCAACTTTTGGGAAATTTGTAAAATGAAATGCTACTTTTAATTGTCTAATTAATTAAGGATCTAAATTACATTCGTCAATTTATACATTTAATTATTTATCTTTTTTAATATCATAGCTGCAAACTTTTATTTATTTACACACCATTATTCCTTCAAAAAACTTGAAAAATTTCCCTTGATAAATTTTAAAATCAAAGTACACTGGATGTTTCTTACCATGTTATTAAATTACACAATTGTGATAACCATTTTAATTCTTCTCCAAAATGACAAAAAATATTTAAAGTCGCCAATGGAGTCCCATACTAAAACTGTACTGTTTAGTTGCATCATATATTTTCAGTGGTGACCTTCCGGTATCACAATACCAAATTTGACTTCATATTGCTGTCATTTTAAGATCAATTGAATTATACATAGGTAAATGAAATGTACTCTATAACAAAAAAATCGACGCATCAAGGAGTTATCCAAATGAGACAAAAATTAGTAGATGTGATGTGCATGTGAAGAAAAACAAATGATTATAGTTTCAGAAAGTTTGGATGGTTTATAATCAAGAGAAACGGTCTCCTGACATGCCAAGTCTCCTGCTTTTTGCTTGTTTTTCTATGCTCCTGATTTTCCACTCATTTCTCCTGCTTTTCTGATGTAATTTTTATCGATCCCTCTTAGCATAATTTATGCTTAAAATTTGTGGTATTGGGTAAAAAAATTTGAAAGAAAATTGAAATTTATCTTGCCCTGCAATTTATCAAGTTCAGTTTGAATGTGAATTACTATACAATGCTTTGAAACAAATTTTTGCTAAGAATAAATTTTTAACTTTCATTTTTGCATAATAAAAAATGTCTTATTATCAAAAGTTTTTTTTTTTTTTTTTTTTTTTTTAAATATACCATAACTATTGAAAACTTAAAGAATTCAAATTTCATTAGAATATAGCTGATATTTTCATTTCTTTATTACCTTTTCTTTTACAAAGATAATTAAGATCCTTATTGTTTTATATTAGGCGCAGAATGATCAAATCTGTCTATTTTGACTTAAATTTTAAACAAATGTATGTCTGAGGTTTTTTTTTTTTTTTTTTAAATAGTTTGTTTTACTGCAAGAAACATATATTATTCATTTAATTTTAATACTGATGCTTTGTAAATACCTCCTAATCTTATAAAGCTTTACTTAAAATTAAATTTGCATTATTTTACTCATTTTTCTTACAAACTTTCTTGTTGGAAAAAGCCTCATGATTTCTGTTAAAAAATCTCCTGCTTTTTTGTCATTAGAAGTTGGCATCTCTGGGTCTCAAAAAAGTCAACAAGTCATTAATGCATTGGTCCAGGGTTTAACCTGGCAAAAAAATTACTTTAGCATTTTAGCGAAAATAGGCAAGCACTATTTTAGCTTTTTCGAAAGTTAATTAATTCTTTGGATACCATTGATTTCTTTTACTTACACAAGGAACATCACCCAAGTGTCCGGCTCGGATTTCAGTGAGAGAGAGGCGTTTCTTTTCTAGAGGCGTTTCTTTCATATTTGATATGCTATAAAATTTTACTCAAAAATATGTGAAAAATTTGTATTTATACAGCAAGTGAATACTCAAGTGAATAATTCAGTTGAAATAATTTTCAGTACTATGTAAATTTTCATTTGTAACTTAAACATGAAAGCGCAAAATCATTTTGCTAAATCATTTAATATTTTTAAGTCACACCCAAAGGCGAAGCTTACTGTTGATATGTGGTTTTTAACATTTTAAAAATTCAATAAATATACAAAACATGGACGATAGCAAAAATTTTTATGATAAAAAATATTTGATACATGCCCTCTATCAGAAATTAAAATTTCATTAAAATTGCAGCCGGACACTTGGGTAATGTTCCTTGTAAGCTTTGTTATCCTCAGTTTTGTTTTCTATTCCTTTCGTTCATTGATGATTTTAACCAAGCATCCATATTTGTGACTTTAAAAATATGAATCTGAGAAACTATGTTTTGATTTTAACAATAGAAAAAGAGATACTCATATCATATGTGTAAAATGAAAAAGCAATTTAAAAATTAAGTAAAGTGTAGTGGTAGATAATCGTGAAATACTAAGTGCTAAGAATGCTTCTGTGAAGCAAATTCTGAATTCTGACATACTTTTGAATGTTTTTGCATTTAAATTCAATCATTAAAAATAAAACCAAATTGCTATATAAATAATGGTTTCCAAAAATTTGTCCTTTCATAGTTTTTGCCTGTAAATATAACCAAAAAAAAAAAAAGAGAGATTTTATACAGTTATCCAGTTTTAGCTTTTTAGCGAAATTCTGACCAACATGTTTTAGCAAAATGCTAAAAGAACTAATGGCAGTTTAAACCCTGCATTGGTCCACTTCTGACCCTTATGTAAGCAGTTATTCGGCTTGGTATTAACTGATAAAGTTGGTAGATATGCTACTGTGAGATATCATGTTAAATTCTGTCCAATTGGTGCATTAGATTGGCAAAACGCCGAACTGGTTGTAGGACCCTTTTCATGATGCTCCAAACGTACTCAGTAGGAGAGAGATCTGGCGACTTTACTCGCCAAAGTAATGTTAGGCAAGCAGGAAAACAAGCAGTAGAAACTATCTCTGTCCGCGGGTGGGCATTATCATGAAATATACTGTCAGGATTGCGTGATATGAAGGGAGACAAGGGGCTATGTAATGTTATATGCATTGAAGTAAAAACATTCCTAAAATATCAGTAATTTTTCTAATATCAATATAATGTTGAATCGTCACTTAAAGCTGGGGTTATATACTGCGATGTAGGAATTTCAACATCACCTAGTCCTATTTTATAAAAATATTTCTTTAACATGGACCAATTAGAAAAACACTGTGGATAATTATCTATCTATATGTCTATCTATCTATATATGTATGTATATATATACGTATTACACTAACATATTCAGCACCAAAATTGATGATATTTATGTACTGATTGACTGTAACTGAATATAAATAAATGAAAATTAAATTTTAAAAATTGAAGTAAGTATTTATCCATGCAAAGCTGATCAGTTTAGGACCATTTGCAACACAGTGAAAAATTGAGCCAAATGTAAGCAATTGCCGGGGGGGGGGGAAACTGAAATTCAAATATTTTTATTATTATTGAATATTTTGTGTTAAATTTTGGTATAAAATAGCTGATTATTAATTAGCATTGACAATTTTCCAAAAAGTAAAATATGTGAATTTTGCAAGTGCCGTTTAAATGTAGCAGTGCTTTAAAAATATAAATAGAATATGAACTACTGTTACAAACTGACTAAAAAATGCAATAATTAAAAGGATAATCAAACTAGGTACACTAAGTTTTTTTTTTTTTTTTTTTTTAATATTCTGCCTAAATAAAAAAATAAATAAAAGTGCATCGCCACTGTGGCGACAAATTTAAAAGTCACTATATGGGTCCTATGCTAAAGCTGCGCTGCCTGAGAAAAGTGTTATAACTAGTTCTAGTAGCATATCAAAAAATAGAATTTTTTTTACTTGTTCATGTCTATAACACATTTCAAAACTTCAAACATGCTTTTCTCATTTTTTTTTTTTTTCTTTAACGGCGCACAGCATAAATAACTTTGAATCTTTTGATTCGAAAATTTAACCACAACATTTCAAAGTGAACCACATAGAGAATTTTTCGATTAGTTAATTTAAACAATATTTATTAACAAATAACTGGCCTTTTATTTTATTTATTTATTTATTTATTTTGTGTGTGTGTTAATTTAATGACTTTATTACTTTATTCAAACACTCAAAATACTTTACTTTACACAAAAATCTATATTTCTAGAATCCTCTATGTGGTTTACTAGCTGCACTCATGATTACATAGATGTTTTTTTTTCCAGTTTCAAATTTGCACCAGTTGTAGTGCATGGCACAAATTGACTCAAACTTAACATGCCTCTGGAGAATCGCTGTAGTGTTGTTTTGTTTTATTTTCTAACAAAATTTTTTTGTAATATACTTAAATATATGCTCAATAACTACCCAAGCATTATTTCTCTATCTCCTTTCCTACCACACACACACACACCAAATATATATATATATATATATGCTATAGTCAAGGACCGATTTGCTCACTTGCAGGTCCAGGGCAGTTATGTTTTTGGGCCTTACTCCTTGTACTTTAATATTTATAGTCTTATATTCTATTAATCTACACAGAAAAAAATATTTTTTTTCTGTGCATTATTATATATTTTACCAAATGAGTAAACACTGATTGGCTATCCTTAGATAACTGATAATTTAACACATTATCATTTTACAATAGAGTATCTATTGTTTGAAAAATGTGAATTCTGAAATACACAATCTCATAGAAAAATTTACTTGAGTTATAGTACATTTTACAGAGTTAACTATGATTTTATTTGCCTTAATTTTTTAGAGCTTAGTGTATAAATTTTTAAGAATATTTGTATTTTTTGAACTATGGAAAAGTTGTAATCAAGGATTAAATTGACTGTAGTAGTTGTAAGCATATATTACAAACAATTTAAAAAATAATCTTAATTTTTTTTATGACATATTGTAAGTTTTAGTAGCTTTTAGCGAAAATATCACAATTCCTCCCATAGGCTTATAGATTCCTTGAAAGATCATACCGTCGATTTATAAAACAGCATAGGAGTATCATGAAAAAACAAAAAATATCGATCATGATAAAAAAAAAAATTTGGGGAAAATTTTCATTGTAACTATTTTATAAAATATATGATGGAATTTCTTGGGGACCCTTTCAGTGTGCGGGTCAAGGGCACGTGTCTCAAATGTCCCGACGTAAATCAGGCAATGGTTATAGTGGCATTACCCTTAACTGTCATTAGTGTTATTTCCCACCGTTCTGATAATTTGGTTCTTGAATTAAAATTTTAAATTGGGTGGGGAAATTGGTTTAAGATTATATAAATTTCAAACTTTAGAGGTAAGCTAGAAAAAAAAAACTGAAAGCAAAAAATTTGTACGGGATTTCTAGCATGAAATATAATGCGTAGATTCCTTGAAAAATTCTGAAAAATATTTGAACTTAAGTTTAATATATAATATATCTGTGAGAGAATTTTTCTATTTTATTAATGTATGTGTAATACTGTTCATTTGGGTTGAGTATTCACAATGTCTTTATCTTGACCTTAGTACCTTAAATCTTGAATGTTGATAAATATTCAAGAATTATAATTTTTTTCCCTCTGGCTCCAATTTAAAAAAGAAAAAGGAAAGAAAGTGAAATGCGCTCTAAAGCTTAAGTTGAAGCACAAAATTTCATCATTGTATCATGAAAAGTTCTAGCGATATTATTTTTAAACAAGTTTATTATGGAGTGAAAATGAAAATTTGAAGTGTACATGTATTTATTAATTTTTATTATCACTGTTTCACTTATAATTTTTGTATGACCCTTGAAACATGCTCTATTAGTATCACCTGATTTGCTTTTAACATCAAATAACTTATTTGAAGATATTAGAAAAGTGTTTAAATCAGCTTTTTTATTTGGTCATATCTCTAGCTTTTTATGATAGGTTTTTTTTTTTTTTTTTTTTTTTTTTTTTTTAATTTTGTGTAATTCTTGAAACTTAGTTCCCTGAAAATTTAATTGAATTTGTTTAAATTCTGTACTTTTTTATGCAACTTTGCAATTTACAGTATATGTCTGCAGGCCATATTTAAAAAGAATTAAAGTTCAGATCATGTTTTTTTTTTTTTTTTAACTCACACTATATACCGTAATTTCGCATATATAACCCGCAGCTGAAGGTAACCTGCAGCATAAAAAATTTATTTAAAAATAATTATAACTGAAAGATACCCTATTTAAAAATAATTATAACTGAAAGATACCCCGCACTTCTAAAATCACATGGTCGGCAATCGCCGTTTATAATTTCAATACTAATTGCTAATTGTTTTAATAATAAGTAGGAAAAGATACAAATAATAAACAAATTTACGACTAAATATAAATAATAAACAAATAAATTTACTTACCTATAATAAAAAAGCAAATAATCATAACATAATATTAATCTTTCTCTCTATATAAAATAATATAAATTGGAGTAACTTCTAATGATTAACACCTTTATTCAGTTTATAAGAAAAGATTAATAATAAATTTATTTACAAAATTCATTCAAATCCATTGAAATTGGATTCTTCCATATCAGAATTAAAATGTTGCAATATTGTTTCGGACAGTTCGTCTTCATCATCCGTATTATCCTCCTCATCAAGTTCTTTTTCACTGTCTTCAATTTCATCGTCATTATACATTAATAATTGAGACTTCCAAAATAAAAATGAAATTGGTGTTGATTTTCTCATTGTTCGCGATAGATACCCCGCACTGAATGATAGCCCGCAGGACATACAAAGTCAGGATTTTTTTATAGATTAGCCGTGGGTTATATACACGAAATTACGGTAATTAGTTTTACATGATCACTGATACTTGGATCCACATCATGTTTTAGTATTATTGTTTTATATATTATAGGGATTCTGAAAGAATTGAAAGGCAGAAAGAAGAAAGAGCAGAGAAAGAAAGGCGAGATTGGCAAGAACAAGAAAGACTTGAGCGTGAGGAAAGAGAAAGAGCTCAGAGAGAAGCAGTTCAACAACATTTTGAGGAATCATTACGTTTAGCTTTACAAAAGGTAAATTGATTTTTTTTCTAAATGTTGAAGATGAGGGGTTGTGGGGGGGGGGGATAGTTTTATTATTTTTTTTTACTACATATTTTTATGAATGGTTCAAATTTTGACTGATAGCTTCTGTGCAGATTTTTTTTTTTTATTATTATTATTCAGAATAAAGGATTTTTATTGTTTTAATTATTACTTTTTAAATATTATCTATAGTTAAACAGTAGTTTATGCCAATATTACATTGAGTTTAGTTACATATAATTATAGACTTTAAATTCTGATTTTATAGTACATGGTGTTATTAAAATACCTCTAATCTAGGGTTTATCTGTTATTCAAGAGGTTAAAACCACAAATATCATCCAAACTAAGGAACAAAATAAATGAATCAAAATTAATTAATGTAAATGAAATAATACAGCACTGCTTGTATTTCAGAAAATTAGATGAGCATATTCATTTTTTCTTTCTTTCTTTTCTTTTTTTTTTTTTTTTTTTAATCCTAATTTTTGCTTAAGGTATTCTAGGAAAGAATATGTTATTAAATAAGCAAAAAGTAAAAACAAAGAAAAATAAAATTTTGAATACAGAGTGTGAGTGGTTCAACTCTTAAAATCTCATAGTGTAACCACATTTCCTGAAACTAGCAATGAGAACGAATCCATATCCTTGTAGGGGTCCCAAATTTAGTGAAAGGTTGGGATTTGAAAAACATCCAGTCATTCGGTGCTCTCTTATTGCTTTTTTTCCCCTCTATCACCCCTATTTTAACAGTGTACTCGTTGAGTCAGCAAATGTGTAGAAGATTCGATGGTTTTAAGAAATGTGGTTAAAGAATACCCTTGTGCACATTCATGATCTAGTATGTTTCGTTACTAATTCTAATTTTATATACTTTTCTACTATAGCTCAAAAAGATATTGGAAACGTAGTTTCCAGGCATTCTTTAACAGCATCAATAAATATGGTATTTAATGTTACCTGTTTGTTAGATTAACTGTTTAGAGATTGATAAAAAATAAATCTTAAAGTTCTTTAAAAA
Organism: Salticus scenicus; assembly: GCA_963930645.1. Taxonomy (NCBI): domain Eukaryota; kingdom Metazoa; phylum Arthropoda; class Arachnida; order Araneae; family Salticidae; genus Salticus; species Salticus scenicus. The sequence continues at coordinate 276,107,697 of OZ005657.1, forward strand.
TAATACTAAATGAATGTTTAATTATGCACAGCTTATATTATCTAATTATTTTTTCAAAATATGCATGAACTCATTTAAAAATATGTGTTGCTTAATGTTTGTATTATACTTGAAATTGCCAAATAATAATAATGCTTAATTACTCATTAAGTAGAATCATACATAATTTAGTTACTCGCTTATTCAAATATTTTGGTAAATACTAAGTTGTAAATAAGTAGTTGATAGAAATATAATAAATTACCGTAAAATCCCGATTATAAGCCCCCCCCTCGAAAATAAGCCCCTCCCCACTTTTAGGCAATTTTGGATTTTTTGCATAATCCTGAAAATAAGCCCTCTCTCCATTTTTTTCATTTTGAAAATATTTTTTATTGCAAATTTTATTAACTCCCTTCTTCTCCTTCTGTTTTAACAAAATAACAATGAGGTGGGAATGAGAACTATGAAATAAGTATAGATCTATATTCATTGAAATTGTAAACCTATTTTCCGATAGATGGCAGCACCAGTCTTAATTCCAAAAAATGTTTTTACATGCTTCCTCAATATTCATTAAAAAAAATAATAATTAATAAATAAATAAATAATAATCGAATATATAAGTAAACTTTTCTTTATTTACCTTTCATATACTAAAGAATAGAGTTCTTTTAAAATTTAAAAGTAAAGTTCTTAAGTAATTAAATTTAAGAGTTCTTTTATTTACTTATTTAATAAAGGTTATATTTAAAAAAAATTATTAGCTTTTAATTTAATTATTTCAATCAAAAAGATTGATGTCATATTTTTGTAAAATGTTATGTTTAACAAAAATATATATAATGAGTTTTATGCATTTAATATTCACCTAAATATATACTCTTATTAATTTATAAACACTAAGATTTACCTTGCCTTTACTTTACCAAAATCAGTCTAATTTTATTTATTAGTCATTCATATTAACCATATGAAAAAATTAATTTAAATTACCAATTTAAATTAATAATAAAATAATTTTAAATTAATAATTTAAGATTTATTTCTGTAAGTTACATTCAATTCTGGATTAGATAATAAATATTAGTTTTATTCTCTGATGGTAGATGGCGCCACCACAACTTTTTAAAAAATAAATTTCTAATAATCCTGATTATAAGCCCCTCCCTACTTTTTAATGGTTTTGCATTTGAAAAACGGGGGGCTTATAATCGGGATTTTACGGTATATTAATTAAATCTGCTGATATTAAAAAAAAAAAAAAAAAAAAATCTGTTGAAATATTTATATGTTCACGAAGTATATTTTTATTCTTTACATTTCTTCAGCAGCAACAAAAAAATGTTGGTTGGAATCCTGTAGCTACAACAAAATCATCAGTTAAAGGTAGAGAAAGTAGCCCTACTATCAATTTGCCTTCTAATCAATCTACTCGTGGCTTAGAAAATGAAAGGTTAAGAGAAAGAGAAAGAGAAAAAGAAAGGTATTCTTTTATTTAAAAAAACTAAACTATTTTAGTTATTAAAAATTAAACTATTTTAGTCATTATATTTATTTTTAACAGTTATGCTCATTCAACACAGCTATTTTTGAAGTAATATTTTACCAATAGATATTTAAGAGCATAAGTTGGAAAAATATGAAAAGCCTTACATTGTCTAATGACCTGGGATTTGTGAATAAAATAATGATAGTAACTTATATTTTGATTATGGAATTATGCATTTTTCTCTTTGAGTTCATGTATTCTTATGATCCCTTGTTGAACCTAAGATTGAACCTAATTTTTTGTACGTAAAACTAAAAATGACTTTTTGATTTTCTCTTCCCTCCCCCCTCTTTTTTTCCCTACTTATTTGTTATTAATGTATAAATTTGTTTTCTGTTTTGTTATCTGATTATTACATACTTTTGCAGTTATTTTATATTTAAAAATTTATAATATAAAGATACCTTTGTGTGATAGTCTTCTACGGTGTCTCCTAAAAAGGTAAGATCTTACTAATTTTTTTAATTAATAGTCATTGGTACTTCAAAATATTTATGGTAAGTATGTAAAAGTATAAAGTTTGCTTGATCATTTTGATTTGTAAGCTGCCATTTTTATGTGTTTATTTATTTATTTATTTATTTTTAAATATAAACCTAGTACAAAGAAGTAATTAAAATATAAGATTTTATATGCAACTTATATTATATTGTTATGTTATTCATATTTTTCCATTGTGTGTTAAGTGTAGATACACAATTTCTGTCTGCAATTTTTCTTTTTTATGCTAAATTTCTGTTGAATTTTATGCATGGGATTTAGATAATTTTTATGCATATGATTTAGGTAATTTTTAATGTATAATTTGAGATTTCTTCAGCGATGTTTTATATAGGTATATGCACATTGATTATTATAAAAACATTCTCATTCTTTTATTATTTTTTTAACTCCTTGCTTGTTTACTGAATATATATATATATTCTCTAATCACATGCACACATACATGTATATAGGTAATGTAAGGAATCAAAAAAGGAAAAAGTTTACCAGCTAAATCTGTATGGCAGCATGATTTTACTTTAACTGTTATCAAAAATTTCATATTAATTAATCCCTTGATATCTAAAACTCGCTAAACTGTCAATCATAAGGTTAATAACTATTTAGAACTAAGGATTTTTGGAACAAAAAGCCAGAGCACAAACAGAGCAGATTATCACCATGTAAACATTCTTTAACAACAAATCCATGGTACTTTAAGTGCTGAAGAAAAATCTTGAAGCTACAGTGAGTTGTCTTTGCGACTGCATGGTGAAGCTTAACAAGAGTAAGTGTGAATTAATCACTCAGGTTGCTATTAAGACAAAAAATACCTTAACAATAAAGATAATAAATTCTTATAATAAAGGTTGTTTTCTTATATAAAAGAAGTGGTCATCTATTTCCTAAGAGACAATTCCATGAAGTCATTTCACGCACATGACACATATACACTGATGGAAAAAAAAATCCCAACACCAAGAAAAAATTATTGTACAGTAATGAAATTTCAGCAATACATTTGTCTAGGTAACATATTTAATTGATTAAAGTTTCGAGATCACAGGTAGAGCCATTAGCGAGAAGAGCCATTTCAAATGTCAAATATTGGTACATTAGTAACCGGTGTAACCGCCAGAATTTTGAATGCAAGCATGCAAACGTGCATGCATTGTGTCGTACAGGTGTCGGATATCAGTTTGTGGGATGGAGTTCCATGCCTGTTGCACTTGGTCAATGCAGGGACGGTTAATGCTGGTTGTGGATGACGCTGGAGTTGTCGTCCAATGATGTCCCATACGTGCTAGATTGGAGAAAGATCTGGTGATCTAGCAGGCCAAGGCAACATGTCGACACTCTGTAGAGCATGTTGGGTTACAACAGCGGTATGAGGGCGAGCGTTATCCTGTTGGAAAACACCCCCTTGAATGCTGTTCATGAATGGCAGAACAACAGGTTGTATCACTAGATTGACGTACAAATTTGCAGTCAGGGTGCGTGGGATAACCACGAGAGTGCTCCTGCTGTCATACGAAATTGCTCCCCAAACCAGGAGTAGGCCCTGTGTGTCTACGCCGCAGACAGGTCGCTAGCTGGCGTTCACCTGGCCTCCTTCTAACCAACACACGGCTGTCACTGCAACCAAGGCAGAACTGGCTTTCATCAGAAAACACAACAGATCTCCACTCCGTCCTCCAATGAGCTCTAGCTTGACACCACTCACGTCGCAAACGGCAGTGGTTTGGAGTCAGTGGAATGAGTCTGGCTCGGAGCTGTCCTTGAAGTAACCGATTTGTAACAGTTCGTTGTGTCACTGTGGTGCCAACTGCAGCTCAAATTTCAGCTGCAGACGCAGTATGATTAGCCACAGCCAGTGGCGGCTCGTGCAAATTTTCACAGGTGGGGCCCGATCCATCGTATGATGCGTAATTTAACTTTAATTACATTCATTATTCAAACATGAAAACAAACATTATTAAAATGGGATGTAAAATGAAATTTTGGATTTTTATTTATTTTTTTCTTTCTATGATGACGAATTTCAACACTATGGAAGACATTGCATAAAATTATCTCAAAAATAGTTTTATAAATACAATTGAAAAATTCTGCAATGTTCTGATCAATGGAATATCAAAATCTAAATATCTGGAAGCTAGTAGACGGAAATTTCCAAGTTCCATACTAGATCACTTTCGTCAACATATACATTTGGAGTTTACTATGGTTTTCTCCAAAACTCAAATAAAAAGGGATATGTAATACTTAGAAACACTTTCTACAGAGAGTACACCACTCAGGTCTAGGACCCTCTTTTAATCAACTGTCTTTAACCCTAACACTACACACCATTAAAATTTAAATTCAAATGTCTCTGAGTGTAATATTATTTAGCTTACGCTAATTATATCCCTAAATCTTTTAATTATAGAATTCCAAGTGTTATATTCATGTTTCTTATCTATTTGAATTTAGAAAGTCATGATTAATGTAATGTGGATACATATAAAAAAAAAAACATGTTTCTCATTTGAATAAATAAAGAAAGAAAAAATAAGGAAAAGAAAATAAGGAAAAAAGAAACATATTGCGGATATTTCTGTTAAATCGCATTTAAAAGAAAAATTCTTTAATAATAATAATAATAAATCACAATTTTATGCAGCTATTTAATCCATTTATCCATGGAAATCCATTAATTATTTATCTAAAAATTTTACAATTTATTTACATAAAAGTTTTAACACACTATTCTGAAAGAGAGAAAAAAAAAAATTGCATATTATTTTATTCCCCCCCCCCCTCATTTAAATTCAAAACACTTTAGTTAAAGAGGTCTTAAATTCTTATACAAGCTTTTATCTCAAAGGCTAGTCTAGAAAATATTTTTGACTATTACCAGATTTCTTTTTTTAAACACTAAAATTTTAAACTGTCATATATAACTCTAAAAAATTCACCGAAAAATCAATGAGGAAACAAAAAAAAAAAAAAAAAAAAAAAAAAAAAAGAAGAAAAAAGAAAAGAAAAACATAATGCACAAGTCGCCAAATATTACTCATGGTTAACAGACAGTTTTTTACCCTATAGTTTTGTTCCAAAGGGCCAGGACTCTGCTGGCCCAACGATGAGAAAATTACAGCGTGCTTAAACTGATAAAGCAATTAGTCGCCAAATATGTCAACCCGATCTTCTAGTAGAATAAACTGTACAAATAAACACGCCGATTTCGGGCCGGCTGAAAAAGGCCCTATTCTCTTAGATAAGGAAGGGGAGTCATTAGTGATCTGTGACAGCTGAAAAAATAAATTGACAAATAAATGATAATGAAAGAAGAGTAAGAAAAAATTAGATAGAAGTAGTTATTTTGTATACATGTTTTTGAATAGTTATAAAAAATAAAATTATTATTATTACTATTTTAATCGAGAAAAAATTTAGGTGGGGCTGTGCCCCGCTGGTCCTTAATGTAGAACCGCCACTGGCCACAGCCATACGCCGAACACGGCGGTCTTCCCTCTCAGTAGTGCCACGTGACCGCCCGGAACCCGGTCTTCTTCAGGCAGTACCTTCCCTTGACCACTGCTGCCAACACTCATGCACAGTGGATACATTCCTGCCAAGTCTTTCTGCAATATCGCGGAAAGAAAACCCACCTTCTCGTAGTCCTACTACACGACCTTGTTCAAACTCAATGAGCTGTTGATAATGGCTTCTTCGTCTTCTTAGAGGCATCCTTGACTAACATTAACCCACTACGTCAAATCTCAACTGTAAATAACGATCACGAACCTTACAGCGCTTATTTAAAGCAAACCTCATTTGCATGATCATAGTGTCGCTACTAGCGCCACACTTATGCGCGTAGCTCGAAATTTGAATCGACGTCATCTTTCAGATGTATAAACACGCCTACCAAATTTCGTTTATCTAGCACAGCTCCTTCCTGCTGTTGGGATTTTTTTTTCCGTCAGTGTATATTGTTAGTACTGACTCTAGGCTAATTTTGCCAAACTTGGTAATTTTTACTAAACTTGCTCCACCCAGCCCCTTTTAAACACATTTTAGCACTCGACAATCCTTTAAAAAACATATTAATACAAAGTGGCCTTTTCTAATACTTTAAATGTTCAGAGGCTTTAGATACTTTTCTTCTTAACATGCAACATTCTAGCAATAGTTTTACAACATTTCTGGAAGAACAAATGTATATAGCTTACATATACACTAAAATTAGTAATTTACTTTTGTATCATACAAAAATCACAACATAGAAAACCACAAATTATGCAAATAATGCCTTTTTTGAAAATAGGTTTCCCTTTCGTTGAGTCTCCCCAGTGACCCTTTTATTCTAGAGTCAGTACTAATTATATTTAATAAAATTAAACATAATCCACACATCTCATTAATATAATAAAACCAAAGTAATATTTCAATTGAGATAAAGAATACTAAAATTTAAAGAAATACATTTTAATTAAAAAGCAAGACAGACGTTTCGGCTAAACACTAGCCCTCCTCAGTGTCAAACATACAAACCACAACATTTACAAAAAAATTCTTAATACATCAGAACAAGAATATGTATTCCAGAGGAATAGCTTTAGCCTTGTTCAAGGCAGAATGTCGTAATTTAGTAAATGCGCCCTCTAGAAAAAGATTCATATATATTTACATTTGAAGCTAAAATTTTAAAGTTATCAAAATCAGGAATATGATCACTGGTGAGAGAATGGATTATGAGCTCACCTGTTTTATATGAGTGTTCATGTTCCTTTAATCTAATTTCACCTGTTCTGCCAGTTTCACTGATATATGTAGAATAGCAATTTTTACAGGGGATACTATTGATTACATCTAAACGTTTAAGGGGGGAGGGGGGACAGCCGGGTATAAAGTTTGAGAGAAAGTTACTAATACGGAGTTATGCTTTAAATAAAGCTAGTAGAGATATTGACCGTTCTAAGCAATTTAGAGATATTTTTGGATATACCTTTATAATAAGGGATAGTAGTATGGTGAGTGGACTTTATAACTTTAGGATAAACTGATTTATATCAAAAATAGAACTCTTCTTTATAAATTCTTTTTAATAAAATGAGGGGATAGCCATTATTTTTTTTAATCTGAAAAAATTTTGGATAGTTCAATCTATAATAATAAAAGGAAAGGTCTGTCTGTTCTTCTATACGTTCAGCCCCTATTGAAAGCAGAAGTACAAGAATTGACATACGGATGCTCTGGAGCCTTTCCAAGGTCCTCCTGAAAACAAAATTAAAAAATTTTAATTAGTTGTGGAGATATTAATTAAAATGTCGACTCATGTCTAATCAAAAAGCGATCTCAATGACTGAGAATTCACCACAATTGCATGAAAATAGATATTTTAACGGAGTTAAAAGCAGAAAAAGTGGGAAATAAATTAGAAATATTAGTTTGGTCGTTACAAATTTGGTACCAAATGAAAGAGGCAATTTTTCTGAATCTAAGAGTGCAAGCGGCTTATCGGTACAACACTTAGATTTTTTTAACCTTTTCCTTATGGTGGGTCCGACAGTTGTACCCCAAACTTCATGTAGACCAAAGCCTGGCTATGTTACAGCAGTTGTACCCTAGATTTTTCTTCCCTCTCAGAGAAACGGTGCGTCAATCACTCGTGATGGACAAAGCATTCTTTATTATTCCTGCGGGAGTGTCACAACGCCTACTGTCTATCGCGATGATAACGAAATTTTTGCGTTTGGCAGTGTGGAGAACTCTTGGTTTATTTATTGGCGACATATAGGCTTTCCTTTTTTTCTGCTGTTCGAAATATCTTTCTTGTTCCTTATTCTTTCCAGATTTTAGACGTGTTTTACTGCAATTCATTTTCAGTAATTATAATTTTATTTCTTTTATAACTCTAAGATTTAAGGGTCTTATTCAGAGGGGGGAGTAGTACACTTCATTGAGATTTTTTACAATTTTTGCACATAATTTTTTTAAATTAATTATTTATTTATTATGCATAGATTTCTGTTTCACTTTCTTATTTTTTTTCTTTCATTCCAATCCCTGCGTTCCTTAGCAACAACTGTTTTACTATTTGTTTAATTGTTATTGTTTAATTAGCTAATTTCTTTAAAAGATGAATTTTTTTCTTTCACGTTGTTGTGTTTATCGAAATCAAACTACAATATAGCCGAAAGGATTATAAATTTATTAAGTTTTAAATTTAACTAAAAAATATAACAAATAAATTTATGTATTTTTTTATAATACAAGTAATAGTAATAAAATTATAAATTCATTGTAGCTGTAATTTTATTACTGAATGAGGGCTGAAAATCCATATTATTTTATGGTTTCAAAACTAAAATATTTAATGGATGCTATAATATCGCCACCTATTGTCTGATAAATATCTAAAATAATGTGCTCGGGTAAAAGGTTGCTGAAGGTAGTAGGAATCCGGACCTGAAGTAGCGAGGGTGTGGAAGGCAATACAGACAATAGGTACATAAAGCAAAATTCTAAATGATTTCAAAGGCTTTTTTTTTTTTTAATTGTTATTATATTATATTATATTTATCATTATTATTATTTTGAAGTTTAATAATATATAGTGGTCAATGAAGCTGGTAAAGCTTGTTAGTATAAAATAAAAAAATTGTAATTAAAATATGCAAATTTCATAATTCAATTATAATTTTGATTATGTAATTTTTAAGGCAAGCCACTTTACTGCAGAAAGTCTGTATGAACCTAATAATAAATTTAAGAAATTTTTTATTATGTATAAAATTTCTAACCTACAGAAATTTATTTTTTCATATTAATAGTTGTTTTTTTCATGTGAACAGTTGCTGAGAGGTTCTGCTTCCAAAGCTGATAGACGGGAGTTCTCAGGTTCGATACCAGGTCGAGCTCGTCACCTTAGCAGTTCGCATTTTTCCGTGGTTTTCTCTTAAACTTGCTTAAATTAGGCTATGGTCCTCTAAACACATTCCCAAGACTAGAATCCTACCGTCCATAACCCTAAAACCAACATCATTTTTTTCCTCTTATTTTTAATGAATTTTGTTTTTTAATTTCTTTTTCTTTTTTAATTTCTTCTTCTTATTTATTTTATTTTATTTTATTTTTTATAAATTCTTGAAATTTCTCATTAAATATTTGTTTTTGGGATTGCTTTGATGTTATAATGTATTAATATGATTATTATTTTTATTAAAATTTTTAGTAATGCATAGAAACTCTGAAAATACAAATCGGGTTGTGCAAGATTAAATGCGAATTATACAAGCTGATCGTAAGATTATTATTGCTTTTTATTTAAGTTGCTTAACTTTCCATTATTAACAGACATTTATATTATCTCACCTCCATTCTCTTCATATCTAGCATATGTGTATCTTATATAAATTTACCCGCATAAGGGAAAACTTTGCTTGAAAGAAGAAAAAAAATTAAATGTTTAGTTATTATATAAAATTATTGTCCTTTCAGTACATCTTATGTAACAGCTTATAATGAATGTAAGATAGAAGTGCAAATGAATAAATGGTATATGAGGCGACAAGAAGTTCTTAAAAATATAATTAAAATGATTTAAATTATGTAAAAAAAATAGCCGCATCATAAATATTGTTTTACTTTTACCGACTATGCCAAAAAAGATTTATCTCAAAAACTGGTGTTATAATAACCCCTAACTTTCCCCAGAATTTGCGAGGGTCCGCGCCAGGGTTGACCAATTTTTGCCGAAGTGGAAAAAACCATGGTAAAAACCGTGGAAAAAACCGCCCCGGCAAAAATAGTTTTCCACAATTTTTGCCAGTGGCAAGAATTATCAGTATTTCAAACAGGGTTTTAAGGATTTTACTGTTTAAATCATAATTTTAACAAATTAAAACTGGAGATTTAATTACACTCTTGGTAGACTGATTCTTATGTAAATCATTAAAATATTGCATTCTAAAATTTTTTTTAAATGAAATTTTTAACATTAACAATTAACATGATTTTTTTCATTTTTAAAAATATTTAAATTACCTATCTAAAAAATATTCTTCAATAATTAATTACTAGAATATTTGCGTTTTTCAATGTATTACATATTTTTGTTTATAGCGGGGGAAAGTCAAATATTCAGTCAATTATTGACTCAGCTGTTCTAAAATTTCCCAGTCAGTCACTGATCATGCATTTTTTGGAATTGAAATGTAAACTGCAAGTAAACTCTCTATTTCTCTCTGAATATGTTTTATTTAAGATTTTTTTTACTTCAATAAAATAAAAATATAATTTTGTAGTTTTATTTTTATGGTTATGTTCAGAGACTGACAAAGTTTCAATATCTTAGGAGCCAGAAATAGCGAATTATTTCTATGACAATACTCACAGCAAAACTTAATAATATTTCATAATTGTATAATTAATGCACGTCATTCACATATTATTTTACATTGAATAAAATGAACTTTTCAGTTAAAAATGTGAACTAAGGAAATTTTTAAGAAAATAACTATTTTTTATTTATAGAGATAAAAACAAACTATCGGGAGAAAAAAATCCACAGAAATAAATGTTTTTACCTTTAATATAATCATTAAATATATTGAGAGTGTTTAAGTTTTGGCTTTAAAATACTATTTGTATATTAATATTTCAGGACAGAATTCCTTTAAAGAGAATCCATTTGATAAATATCATACTATTTAAACGTTCTCGTTGTAAATTCGAACATAATTTGTTTTAGATAGTGTTTATGATGCCTTAATCTTGTATAACACAAAGATGTTGACATGGAAAGTACCAGTATAGTAGTAAGAAGATTTATCAAATATGGGAAATTATCTTTAGTGGAAAAACATCTTTCAAAAACAGAAATAATTGTTAAATTTTTCAGAAAACATTAAACTCATACTATTCATTCAATACATCAGCAATGTCATCTTTTATACCAAGACAAGAAGGTGGGAGGAAAAACAAAAATATACATAAAAAATATTGTAAATGTATGAGATTTTTTTTTGTCAGTATGTCGTAACTGGTCACCAATGGATATTTATAGTCAGCCTGGCACCCGGAATTTGTCGGACACTGGTTATATATTATATTAATTAATTATAATTACTTTTTAAATTAAAAAATCTTAAAACATTTTTTTCATTGAAGTGCCAAAGTGTAAAGGGTGAAAATTGAAAGGGTTTGTGTTGTTCTAATTTTATTTTTCCACTTTTCCTAATTTTTTCCATTTTTGCCTCTTTTTGCCTGGTTTTTTCCACTTTTTGCCGCTGTCCTGGCAAAAATGCATTTTTCCGGCAAAAACCCAACCCTGGTCCGCGCGTTTGAACAATAGGAGAGAAAATTTCCCGTGCACTTTCATTTCTAGAAAGGGGGGGGGGGGAATTCTGAAAATAATTCTGGAGTTATACTTTCTCAGATTCGTGCGGGAACGAAAAGGTTAAAATTACTTGAAGTATGAATTTTTTGTGGCAACATCATTTCAAGTGTCTGAGATGAAAAAGGAAATGATTGTAACTGATTAAAATGTCACGTGTTTTTTATAGCGGGGGGAAAAATTGTAATTTTCAAACTTTTTCAAATTTTCATTTGTTACATTTGAATTAATATTCAGAGTAGACAGTATATTATAAAGCTACTGCTCAATTTTCATGGAAATATGTGAAATAAAAAAAATTACATTTTTATTGGGAATTATATTTATCAAAACTCATGTGACCAAAACATAATGTAAGATTAAGTTTTGTTTTATATTTTGCTGTATTTTAAATTGAGATATGCCTTTGAAAATTCTTAATATTTGGTTTTAACGCCCGATAATTTGATTGTGAATATTTTTGAAAATTTAGAATTATTAGGAAGGGCTTGGGAGGGGGGGGGGCAAAGGGGTAAAAAAAAATAAAAAAATTACAACGTTTAAAATTGGTATTATTAGGTTTTAAGGCAAGATAGATCGATTGCAGGTATTTTCAATTCTAAAATTATTAAAAAGGACAGAAGGGGGGTGGGGAAGGGGCAAAAATGTTTAAAAGGAACGGTTGTTCCAGAGAAAATGATAAAAAACCCAGAACGCTTTTATTCTTTTATATTTTGGAGAGTTTCGAATTCTGATACTCCGTTCACATTTCATACTATGGATTTTTAAGAGTATTTAGCCTGGAATTATGCAAGTTTTGGAGAAAACGACGAAAAAGTCAGACATAAATCTTTTATAATAATGTTTATATCATTTGTGCATCTCAGCTTCTAATTAGCTTAATTTCAAAAGTAATATGTAATTAAAAAACTTATTTGAATTTAAAGAGAAGTCGCCACAAATTTCTGTCGCCTTCCATTAACCGACTACCATAGGTAATGGAATTCGAGATTTCACATGATTTATATGTTTTAAGGTGGCCTGATTAGGTTTTCTTTTGTATCTCAGCTACTAATTAAAATAATTTCATAAGCAATACATCATTTGAAAGCTTTATTGATTCAGAATTGAACAGTAGATTACAGAATTTTCTACTGCCAGATGGCACTGTAATATCTTAAAATTTCAATATTTCAAATTCTAATTATGATTAAATCATAGCTGCCAACTCTCCCAAAAAATTAGGGAGACTCCCGAATCTTGAGGCAATCTCCCAGACTCCCGAAAAACATTAATATCTCCCGAATTTTTCAAAATTTTCGTCACGCGCCTCACATAATTTTTTTTTTTCCCACTCTTGTCCTCCCCGTGCTAAGGTCTCAGGCATGTGATTTTTGTCACGAATTCTCAGAAATATGCAAATTTTTATTTTTATTATTATTTTTTTTTTTTAATTGTCTAGTTTGCGGAAATCCACAAATTTATTTCTTCCATTTTTAAAAAGTCGCGGATATCGTTAGTTTTATAAAAAGAAACCCCTTGGAACAATCAGCTATCGAATGTTCCACGAAAGCTCCCGATTCCCAATCTTTCTTCATCCACAACATAAATGTCAAACTTGCTTTATGAGAATCTAGGACCTATAAAGAAATAGAAGTGTTAAATATTTCTTGCTCATGTAGTTATTTTTCACCCCCCCCTCCCTTTATTTATTTCCAACTAGTAATCAACAATCAAATGTTGTTTGCTTTTTTTAGATTCTACAAGTAGAATTCAGAGAGTTTACTATTTCTTTTTCTGTAATTATCCCCCCCCCCTCCCCCCGGCCTTTCCCCCATCTCTGGATAGTGATCAATGATCAATTCTAGAAACAATAAAACAATAGATGTGCTCAATATTTCTCATGTATGTAATTATTTTTAGACTTTATTGCTGAAGTTAATGAATCTATATACTCTTCCTCAATTACATTAAATATCTATATGTCATATCCATCTCATATGTTTAAACAAGGGAAAAAAATGAAGACAAGATTTTTTAGGTAGGAATATTTTTCCCAAGTCAGTGTATGTATATATAATTTCAGTATGGTTAGAATTTAAATATAATCTAGTAGTATTTTAAATTCAGTATGTTTTGTTTATTTTTTCTCATTATTTGCAATAAAAAGAAAGCCTCTGGATATTGCAAAATTTCCCTTTTATATGCTCCTTCTGTTTCCAACAATTACTGTGCTGTTAATGTTCTATTTATGGCATAAACTACGTCATATACAAAATCTTCCTAATTATGATTCTCAAAGCTTGGAATCTCCCTAATTTAGATTCTCAAAGGTTGGCAGCTATGTTAAATTATTTTTAAAACATCATTCGAAAGATATTTTAAGGTACTTTCATATTATCGAAAGTGGAATTCGAGATTTCACCCGATTTACACGTTTTGAGCTGTCCTGATTAGGTTTTCTTTTGTATCTCAGCTACTAATTAAAATAATTTCATAAGTAATACATCATTTGAAAGCTTTGTTGATTTGGAATGGAATCAGTAGATTACAGAAATTTCTACCGCCAGATGGCGCTGTAATATTTTAAAATTTCAATATTTCAAATTCTAATTATGATTAAATTATTTTTAATACATCATTTGGAAGATATTTATAGTGATTCATTTAAAAATAGTGACCAGCGAAGCGGGCATAGCCTGCTAGTATTTAATAATTCAGAATTACTCCAATAATGCTTTGCATGATATAAAAGAGTATGAGTAACTGCAAGTTTATGAGATAAAGGATTAGCAGAATTGAAGTTAAGATATTAACCGGAGAAGGTGGGTTTTTTTATAAACTGAAGTTGAAAAAAAAAAATTGACCGTTTTATGCATTATAAGGATGTCTAGAAAGGGTAGTTCATTATTAATTTCAATTTCAAGGGTAAACTGGATAGCAGGACATAAAGAGTTAGCAAGATGTAAAATATCGTTAAGAATATGTTGGTGCCTCGTTGTTTACCTTTTTTTATTTTATTTTATTTTATTTTATTTTACTTTTTTTGTGTGTGTGTGTGAAATTTGAGTTTATGCATATTTTTAGACTTTTTGTCCTTTTCCCACTCTCATGCCTGCATATAAAAAAGTAATTAGCAATCTGCAGTGGTTTTTCTGAATCTGGGAAAAATTAAGTAAAGCACTTCCAATTATTACATTTAAAAGAAAAGAACATAATCATTAAATTTTGTGTAGTCCTCTATATATATAAACGGCTAAGAGATTTTCTTGGACTTTGTGTGTTCATGCAATTTGCTACCAGATTTTCATGCTTAAGTTAATTTTTTAAAAACTTAATTGTCCTAAAAACCTAAGTTAATTAATCTAATGGATTCGGAAAAATTGCCGAAAAGAGTTTCCTTTAAATATTGTGAAAGCCTTCGTCAATTAAATCCTTTTTAAATTCATAAAATCAATGAAGGTAGTGATAAGTTAATTAATCTGATGGATTCAGAAAAATTGCCGAAAAGAGTTTCCTTTAAATATTGTGACCTGCAAAATGGGCAAAGCTTTCGTCAATTCACTACCTTCATTGATTTTATGAATTTAAAAAGGGTTTTGTTAACAAACTTTGATCTATTGGCATGCAAGCAGCATCAGGCCAAGTTTTGTACATTTCGAGTTTGATTTTGAAATATTTCCTGCATTTGGAATTCGGTTTGTTCCCGAACCAGGGCTTTTCTAGTTGTCTCTAAATTATATACATACAACACAGTATACTTAGATTAAGTATGGTATGAAAAAATACAACGTAACATGAAATACAATTTCAGCAATTTCAAAGTATTATTGTGTGGCCCTGTAGACAAAAATAGTAAATGATTTTCATATCATTTCCTATACTGAGCATGCTTTTTTGCACATAAAAAATATATTCTCATTTCATTTTGTTTAAAGCAGTCTGAAGTTGTTAAACTACCAGAAATTTCACCCATAGACTTGATGTATTTGGATTCTTTTTTATGTCTCTGTTCATGGATCATTTGCTTGATCTCAACTAAACTTTTAGTGTTGCATAATAAATAGGAAATATGTATATGATACAAATTTAGACTATCGAGTTTGATTTCCTGCTACTATTTGTTCTTGATATATGCTGATAATATAGAAATATTTATTCCACTTTTATATATGCTGTTAATAATAATGATATAGTAATAAAATATACTTTCAGCATATCACATATTTTTTAAAAAACTTTATTCCGACATTTCGGTTAAAACTCATCTTTAACCATCTTCAGGGGAAAATTATGTTTAAAAAACTATAAACATAGACAATTTAAGCCATTCTATGATACAATAAATACAATTCTCAATGAAATTAATAGGTGATTACATAAATTATAAAAATACACTATATACATTTTAAAAATGAGCTAAAAACACAGGCATGAGAATTTTCCGCGGATCCGCGATTTTCCGCTTTTTTGTGATTTTCGTTTATTTTGCAGTTTTTTGTTTTGTTAAAAATCAAACTCCAATAATGATCAGTGTTCAAACGCTCAACAAAAAACTTTAGATTCTCAATCTTTTTCCATCCAAAATATAAATGTCAATATTCATTTTAAGCATGCTTTATCAGATTCTGTAACATATAAAAGAACAGAATTATTCAATATTTCTCACTCATGTAATTTTTTACCCCCCCCCCCCCCCCCCCCCCCGGCCCACACACACACACACACACTCCTTTTTCATCTCTAACCATTGCCAATCAAACATTCTGCGGGAAGCCTTTTATTTTTGAATATTTATCCATCCACAACAAAAATGTCAATATTAATTTTAAACTTACTTTATGATATTCTAGAACCCATAAAGAAGTAGAATCATGGGTGAAAGTTTTCAGTCTATTGAATGAATTCAGTCTTTTTTTATGTGTTATAATACAGATAGACCAATTTTATGGAATTAATCTTGGTTAGGGGCAAATAAAGGTCCCAATTTTTTTCTGAATCAGCCCCTATTAATGTTAATTCAATTATATTAATAAATAATTTTCCTAAGTTTTCATACTTATGCTTATTAATGTAACCCTTGAAAATGTATGTTTTGAATATCTACATACATTATGTATGAGTTTATTATATTTTACCCAATATTACAAAAAATATATATATACTTCAGTCCAGCGAAAATTTTTTACTTTCACCCATGAGTAGAATTGTGTTTAATATTTCTCACTCATGAACTACTTTTTACCCCCCCCCCATTTTTCACCACCAGTCAATGTTATTAAATGTTGATTGCTACCTAATGTTTTTTTTTTTTTCTTAAACACATGTTTTATTGTGTTGATGTGTTATTCTTTTAGTTTAATTTGTCACTTTGAA
Organism: Salticus scenicus; assembly: GCA_963930645.1. NCBI lineage: Eukaryota > Metazoa > Arthropoda > Arachnida > Araneae > Salticidae > Salticus > Salticus scenicus. The sequence goes on from OZ005657.1 coordinate 276,124,454, forward strand.
AATATTTTGTATAGTTTTTTCCTATGTGCATTATTTTTCATCTGAAATAAATTTTATGAACAAATTTGTATAGTTTTCCCTGCGCGCATTATTTTTCATTTGAAAATAATTTTGTGAACACGCGTGTTTCCTCTTTTTTCAATTTTTTGCACTCATGCCTGAAAACACTTAAATAAATCATAATCATGACCATTACAAGAAGAATAAAACACTTAAATAAAACGGAGCCAAAGTATCACACTGCGGGGTTGCCAGAACAAAAGCAGGGTTACCATAAATCATTTCAAGTTTAAGAAATGAAGCCAAATTGAGGGGGGGGGGGGGTTATGGATAATGAATCATTACAAATTTCGGATTTCTTTTTAATAATTTCAACAGTTTCATAGAGAAAAGCTTGGTTTCTATTGTTAGTACTATAAATTATCCTGGCATTTTCAAAATCAGGTTCGATGGGATTAGTATTATAAGTACGTGAAAAAGCTGTGCAGGATCTGTTATATTTTAAATCTGCTATATGTTCCCTCATTCTATCACTAAAAGGTCTGTTGGTCATTCCTATTTACACAAGTTGATTATTAGTGTTCCCCCCCCCCCCCCCCACACACACACCAATAGTGCCCGTTCAAAAATCAGATGGGAAAATGTGAATTTGTGCTGATTTTTCGCAAGCCTTAAGAGCGGACAGTAATCTTGCCGACAGCCATGGCCCATGTTGTTTTATGGGAAAATGTATTTTCATAATTACTCATTACCTAATGTATTTTATATATATATATATATTCGGTTTTCACATTCACAATCGTGAAATTAATACTCGTTTTCCAAAAATTGAATTTTTAAATTTTTAATATTTCATTTTGCACTTAAATGAGAAAAATGCACTTAATGAAAATTCACATTTTAAAGCTCAAAATTTAAACTAAACATGAATAAATAAATAAACTATTTTTCAGTGTGCGTACCAATTGAACAGTCATGAATTTTCTGAATGTGAAAACAGAATTAAAAAAAAAATACATTTGATAATGAGTAATTATTGGAACAAGTTTTCCCATAGTATAAAAGGATTCACAGCTGTTGCCAAGATTAGGTATTGTCCCCTCTTAACTCTTTCGATACCAGAGAGTGCCTGGATGTTTTAGTCCTCATTTCTCTTTTTAGTTTACCTGTCAAAACGGTTCTTAAAGAGCGTATCTGAAAGATAGTCCTCTCTTTGTTAGCTTCTTCTCAAAAAGGAAAAAAATAAAAATATTTGTTTCTAACATGTTTTCTTGTTCTGTTTTTTGAGCTATTGTTGTTTTTAATTGTCATGTTATTTCACCAATTTGGATAATTTAATTTAAAATATAATTTTTATGTAATTTATCTTAATTATGTATAGTAGAAGGAGAGAATTAACCATAGAAGAAGCTCTTCAAATGGGTTTTAATGAGGAAACGGATGAATCCGATTTTTCTAAAGATGCAGAATTTGATAACGAAGATTAGCTAGTTTGTAATGATTTATATATAAAAACAAGAGGTGAATTTTATTAATAAAATTTATATTTCCCAGAATGTGAAGAAAATAAAATTATACTAATTAAAATTTAACAAACTGATAAATATTGCTAACAAATTGTTTTCTGAAACAAAATGCCTCCAGAAGTATATTTAATCAATAAATGAATTAATGTATAAAAAAGTAAATAAAACTTTACTTTTAATCAGAATTTTTTCTCTTAGAAAAATAGTAAAGTGTGTGTGTGTGTATATATATATATATATATATATATATATATATTTCCTTTTATTTTATTTTTTCGTGTTAATGTGAAATATTAACAATCAAATTATTATTAATATTTTTGTTTAGAAAACCAAATAAAACCTTTATATTTAAACTCTATAATGACAGACAATATACCTATTTCTGCCAATAACTAACATTTTTTTTTTTTTTTTTTCCGAAAAGAAGAAAAAATTAATTTCTTCAGTTCAAATTATTTCTGAAACTAAAAATATGTATAGCCAGATTACTTTTAATTTGATGAACAAAGTCATGTTAAACAGACAATGTTATATTTTACTTATTTTATGGCAATCTTATTTTACTTTTTTTTCAAACCATATTAAATTACACGATTTTCATTTAGTAAAATTCTGATGGATAATGGATTCTCTTTTTCACCGTTTATATGGATTATTAATTGCTAATGAAATTCCCCCCCCCCCCCCAAGTGAGGCTATGTTTTTTATTTAATTTAATTTTACTGATTTTTAAGACTATGTAAAATGGAGCTTTTCTGTAACATTAAAAGAAGTAGTAATTAATCAGCATCATTAGTATGTTATTCGCAAAACAATCAAAAATTTCTTTTAATATATATATATATATATATATATATATATATATATATATATATTTTTTTTTTTTTTCCAAATATTTTTTAAGATATTTTTTTAATGTTTTGTTAGTTACAATAATTATTCAACATAAAAAGCAAATGCATGTAATATATGTATATCAAGTCAGTATCGGTTATATGGTCAGTCCTTTGGTATAAGAAAGTATAAGTGGGGACCATTTATACAGAACAATTCTTTTGCTCAAGTAGTTTTTCTTTGTCTCTCTATATCTGAGTGCAATCGTATTTTTTAACAAGGAATATTATCCTCATATATCTTTCCTACCATTCCATAAAATATTTTCCATGTAAATTTCGAGAAGACTATCATTTTAGTCAATAAAGAAAACTTGCAAGGAACAAAATCACTAAATCATATAACAATTAATAAAAATAAACAGATATGGTATTTCATTCTTTCTATGGTAAATTACCCCCCCCCCCTCCCTCCTTCCCCTACATAGCACATACCAAAATTCTTTCAATGATTAACATGATTAATCCTGGAGGGTTCAACAAAGGCTTACATCTGTCACAACAGCACAGATCTTCACAAATTCCACTTTGTGCCTTAGCTTAAAAATTGTTTGAAGTATAATATCTAAGAAAATAGCTTTGTTAATTGTAAAAAGTAAAATTAACGCTGTCTTTAAAATATGAAATAAAAATACCTAATTTAGATTTTTGAAGATGACAATATAACCGATAATGAAGAAAGAAAAATGACTATATGAGCAATGTGATAATGCAGTATTCCAATTAAGTTAGACAGGTCTTTAAAAAATTGACCTTATAGGGGGAAGTGGGATTTCTTTGTAAACAAGGGATCATAAATCCATTTCCGTCTGTGTATACAATATGGTTAATGAAAATGAAAAGGTAATAGGAAAAGCATATCTATAATAAAGATACATCGATTAGTTGTGTACAAAATATTTCGAGAAATCTCTTTATGAACAACTCTTTTTGTTGGCTTTTATTTATTTATTACACATTCAATGTAAAAAAGTAGAGATTGCTTTTTTTTTTTTTTTTTTTTTTGTTAGCTAACAGTGGAAGTGATTTGAATTTCATCTTGATAATAATATAATTAAACAAAAATGAAATGTAATGAAATATTTGTTTATAATGATTGTATGAGTTTCTGATAATTTTTTTGCAATGCAGCAATAGTATGCATAGAATCTTAAAAAAATATATCTGATTCTTTAACGAGTAAAAATTGTACTAGCTTTGAAGTAACTTATTATGTGAAAATTAAGATTCCGAGGGAGGGGGGGGGGACTTTTTTGACAGTATCTGTTTATTTACTATTATTTTAAAATTTTAAAGCCATATAAATATTTTTTACTTAAAATTTATTTTGAAAAATAAATTTATCTTTCTTTTATAAAGCGTACCTTTTAATGCCATCAGAATGATTTATTTTGGATCACCTGAAAAAATTTTATTTTTTTTTAAATTTTTGTATTCTTATTTTTCAATTTAAAATTATGTTTAGAATTATACTTTCAATACTTAAACTAAAATTTTTAACATTCTTAGTTTCAAATAACTTTATGTTCACTGGAAAATGCTTTTGTACTTATATATCCTTTTCACGCTTTTGTATTTTCATATAGTATTTTCTATGTAAAATATTATTGCAAGCAAAACTGAACATTTTCTTAGAATCTGCTTTACAATATGAACAAGAAGTTAACTATTTACACTTGCAATAGATTTTCTAATCTCTTTTAAGAAGTTTTTTTTTTTCTCCTGCTAGATACAATTCTATGGGAACAATTTTCCTCTAGATCTACTCCAGAGAAAATGCTAACACTCTTTTGATTTCCTCCCTTTCGAAGACTGATTACTTTTGCTTAGACATTAGATTCGAGAAGAATGGGGAAATAAAATTTTCTGGCATTTTAGAGTCATTCCTGAATTGAAGCTTTGGTAACAAAAGGCTTAAACCTACAGATTGAAGTACCTCAATGTCCTGTTCACAGATTTGAAAATTTATTTTCAAAATTATCTAAAGGTGGGGTTGGCAAGGATTCAGACACTATGGTAAAAACCACAGTATTAACCATGGTTTTTACCATACTGTCCAAAACCCTAGTGTCCTAAACTGTGCAAAACTATAGTTTTTAGTAGAATTATATTTTATAAAAAGATACAAATATTTGAAAAAAAAAAAAAAATATTATTATAATTATGTTTGCATATAATTAGATAATTGTTTTTCTCTCTCTTTGAAGTATTTGTCATGTTTTAATAATGTATATAGTGAAAGACAGTTGCGGTTCTACATTGAGGGCCAACGGGCACGGCCCCACCTAAATTTTTCTCGATTAAAATAGTAATAATAATAATAATTTTGTTTTTATAACTGTTCAAAAACATATATACAAAATAACTACGTCTATCTAACTCTTTCTTAATCTTCTTTCATTATCATTTATTTGTCAATATATTTTTCCAGCTGTCACAAATCACTAATGACTGAGAGAGAGACCGCTGCTTCCCTTTTCCTTATCTAATACAGTGGGCCGTTTTCATTCGGCCCGAAATTGGCGTGTTTATTTGTACAGTTTATTCTACTAAAAGATCATGTTAACGTATTTGGCGACTACCGTATATTTCCGTGTATAAGCCGAGAATTTTTGGAAATTTTTCGGAAGCTGTATTATAATGGTCGGCTTATATACGGATCTACATTTCTAGCAAAAAACGTACTTCAGAAACAATGATTGAATACATATATTTTAAGCTTAAAAAGTATATATAAAGTAAAATAGTTATATTAAACCTTATTTTTAAATAATTATCACATATAAAACTCATAAATTAGCAATTTTAAATTTATTTCACGAAACGCTCGATGTAGTCACATTTGTTTAAATTTCTTTTTGCCCTGCCGGTAACTGAAGTCATCGGCAGAGTGCACGAACGGAGTAAATTCTCTGTCTGATTCAGAAATAGTATAAGAGAAACTGGAAAAAAACAGGACTCCCGATCATATTTTTAATTTATACAATTAAATTTAAATCATCTCTGTTTAAAATGTTTCTAGGCTTACACTAGCAAAAGCAGCAAAGCTTCGTTTTTTTTATATAAGTATTTTTATTTTGTTGAAGATTGCCTTGAAGCACTGATAAAAATACTGAAAAGTAGAAATATACAAAATAATTTAGATACGTCATTAAAAAAAATCGATGCAATCGGACTTTACACGGCTTATTTATGTAAACATCCAGCGGCGGCATTGCTTCATCGACGTTAGGGTTAGGTGTACCAGCCCAGTATTACGGTAGCCATCGTTTTCGGCTGCCGGGACTTGCGTTCGCGTCTGTGTTTGCCTCCCTTCTGATAGGGTTGCCAGAGTTAAAACTATCGCCGTTGGCGAACAATCTGCGAACGTTTTACGTTATGGCTAAGCAAGGTAAGGATTCTATTGGAATTAAGGATTCTATTGGATAAGCACGCATTTCGCGCAATTTCATTGGACAGATTATCCTGAAGGTTGTATAGATTGGCAATATTTTCTCCATTTTGGCGATATACTCAAACTTTAAAAAGAGTATTTTTTCAATTCGGCTTATACACAGGTTTGCAATTTTGGGCAAATTTCTGCAGGGAAAAATGTACTCTTGGCTTATATACGGATCGGCTTATATTCGGAAATATACGGTAACTGCTTTACCAGTTTAAGCATGCTGTAATTTTGACGTCGATGGGCCAGCGGATTCCTGCCCTTTGGAACATAGGGGAAAAAACCTGTCTGTTAACCATGCAATTAACAGATAATATTTGGCGGGTTCTGCATTACGTTTTTTTTTTTTTTCCCCTAATTGAATTTTCAGTGAATTCTTTAGAGTTATATATGACAGTTTAAAATTTTAGTGTTTAAAAAAAGAAATCTGGTAATAGTCAAAAATATTTTCTAGACTAGACTTTGAGATGAAAGCTTGTATTAGAATTTAAGACCTCTTTAACTAAAGTGTTTTGAATTTAAATGAGGAGGAAAAAAATAAAAATAATATGAATTTTTTTTTTTTTTTTTTTTTTCCTTCAGAATAGTGTATTAAATCTTTTATGTAAATAAATTGTAAAATTTTTAGATAAATAATTAATGGATTTACATGGATAAATGGATTAAATAGCTGCATAAAATTGTGATTTATTATTAAAGGATTTTTCTTTTAAATGTGATTTAATAGAAACATCCACAATGTTTCTTTTTTTTTTTTTTTTTAAATGGTAGCCTGTTTTATTTCTTTATTTATTGAAAGTTAATTTAAATTATCTAAAATTAAGTGAAACATGTTTTTTTTTTTTTTTTTTTTTTTTTTAAATATGTATCCATATTCCATTAATCATGACTTTCTAAATTCCAATAGATAAGAAACATGAATATAACACTTGAAATTCTATAATTAAAAGATTTAGGGGTATAATTAGCATAAGCTAAATAATATTACACTCTGAGACATTTAAATTTTAATGGTGTGTAGTGTTGGGGTTAAAGCCAGTTGACTAAAAGAGGGTCCTAGACCTGAGTGGTGTACTCTCTATAGAAAGTCTTTCTAAGTGCTACATAGCCCTTTTTATTTGAGTTTTGGAGAAAACAATAGTAAACTCCAAATGTATATGTCGATGAAAGCGATCTGGTATTGAACTTGGCAATTTCAGTCTACTAGATTTCCAGTCAGACTCCGATTTCCAGTTAAAGCGTTATCTGACAATAAAAAATTATTAGTCTCAGAATCATTACAATTCTTTAAGGAAAGAGATATTCATCATCTAACTTCTCTTCCTTATCATGCTGCTTCAAATTGTTAGCCTTTCTATTTATTTATTTAAGAGAGAGAGAAAGAGAGATTACAAATTGTTAATTGTTTCAAGTTCCTACTAATTTAGAAAGACTGGGAAATTTAAACATGTTGTACATCTTTTAGATTTTTTTTTTTCTTTCAAAGACGTGTTTTTTTTAATAAAAAATATTTCTGTAAGAAATAAAAGATTATCTGATTTGTAGAGAAATAATTACGTGCTTTTAAACAAGATGATAAATATATCTCTATGAGGATAGGGGAGCAGTGACAGCAGGGCCTGACAAAATACGGGAACCCGGGACTCATGCCCTGGGTACAAAATGTCTAAGGGCATAAAATTTTACTAATGGTTAAAATACATGTTTTAAATCTTGCTTACCTCCCCCCCCCCTTTTTTTTTTCTCTTTTCTTACCTCTGGTAAATTACACCTATGATATCTAGAATTTATGTTAGCTATCAAAACACTAGTGTTTAAATGCTTTTTAATTGCTAATGAATTACTGCTGTTTTAAATGCTGTTTAATCACTAATAAAATACTTACAGTTTGCATTAATAACACAGGTCGACATGTAAAATTTGATTTTATAATTTTGACTGATCTCTTTTTTTTTTTTTGTGTGCTGAAACCAAAAATGAAGTCAGTTTTTCTCTATCACATATAGATTTTTGTCAATACAGGGTGCCTACCTATATAATTTTTTTCATTATGCTTCTTCCACCAATATGATTATATAGAAAGTTTTATAGTATGTTTTCATGATTAATTAATCATTGATACCGATTGTTGTAATAGCGTAGCACTAGTCCAACATAAAATTATACCAACCAACCTATTGTTATGATGACGTATATGTAAAAAATTGTGTCGGTGAGCACCTATATTGGCAAAAATCTGTATGTGATAGAGAAAAATGGGCTGCATTTTCGGTTTCAGCACATCAAAAAACATAAAGTTCAGCTAAAATCATGAAATCAAATTTTGTCAACTTCAATTTTGTAGGCCTGTGTAATTGATTTACTGTAATTTTCGGCGTATAATCTACAGTGGCAGATAATCCAAAGCTGTTATTTTTTAAGAACCTATGAAAGAAATATTCACGGGTAATCTGCATTAGCAGGTAATCCATGGATAATCTATTACTGGGGAAAGAAATGAAAGCCAAATTGAGCCAATAGGTATCTGCAATAAAAAGTAAAATTACTAGCATTAAAGTCTACAGAAACGATAAAATACTTAGTCCTTATGTTAAGATCATTTAAGATAGCTATGTTCTGGTTCAAAAAAAGATTTTTTGAGATGAAGTGACCCTTGTGGCAAAGCATATGTCTCAATTTTTCACCTACCTACCTACCTATCTAAAACTGCATTTTTTCAGCTTTCTTTTTTATCTTTGTCAGATAGATCTCTTCAATTTGTCCTGTGTGATATGATGCTTTACTAATGAATTATTGTAAATGAGCGTAAAAGCAGACAGTATGCATTTTAATCAACAAATAAGTATCTACTTTTGAACACCCAATAAAATTAACACATAAGTTCTGCACGAGATAAAGGAAGAATATCACAGTGTTTGATGGCACCACCATCTGTAGAGTGAAAAATCAAATTTATGTTTTATTTTTTGTTTAAGTAGAATAAAAAATGAAAGTTACAACTATGGCTCTGGAAAAAATTTGACAGATAGTACGCATCAGCAATGCACACCTCGTACATTTTCATCTTTTTTATCAGATAATCTACAGAAAATATGCCAAAAGTTACTGTTATATGAACCAAGTGTAATTAACAATTTTTTGATAAAAGCTGGGATTGAAATTCATTCTTACTGATGTAACATGTAAAGTAAATGTGGGGTTTAATTATGCTTTTTTCTCCTCTGTAAGGAAAAATGAATTTCAAGCCCTATTTTAGATAAAGCAATACCAGCCTACATTATGAGATCATTGTAATGATGCTTTTGCTAACATAAAGCATAGCTGCCAAGTGTTCTGATTTCCACGTATTGGTTCCATTTTTAAAATTTTGTTCTGGAAATCCAATTTTATCCGTAAATGTTCAGTTTTTTCAGCTTCATAACATTTAAAAAGAAATAAAATGATCGGTGAGCAATTGCTTGCAATTTTCAGTCTTTCTCCATCCACAGCATTAATGACTATGTCCATTTTAAACTTGCTTTATTAGATTCTAGAATCTATAAAGAGTTACAATTGTGCAATATTTCTTACTCATGTTCTTACCCCCCCCCCCCCCACCCACCCACCCACACATACCTGCTAATGATCAGTGATCAAATATCTCACAGAATCCTTGCTATTGTCAATTTTTCTCCATCTGCAACAAAAGGGATCAAGACATAATATCACAGGACAAAATCCCACCAGACAAAATATCACTTCAACTAAAAAAAATATAACATGATCTATTGATCTATTTCACGTGTGATCTCTAGCGAGGGCCATAGAGCCTTATAGATAGAAATATATATATATCATGGAGTAAAATTTGATTATTTTATCTATATTCAATTTTAAGTTATTTTATCATTTGCTCTTCATCATTCAAAATACATTTTTAAAATATTGTACATTACTACTGACAAAGCTGACTGCTGTTCACAAAACTAAATTAAAGTTATGAAATTAATAAGCACAATTGAATTTATTATGACTAATCTTGACAAAAGTTACATAGTCTTTAAACTCTTTTAAGCAATATTTATAAAAAAAAATTGTGATGGGTTTGTTTGTATGTCAGTACTCTAAGTTAAATATTAGAGATGGAACGAAGCTTCGGCAAGGCCGAAGCTTCGGCCACTTTGCCGAAGCTTTGGCCTGGCCGAATAATGAGCGTGATTCGGCCGATTCGGCCTATAACAATTTATGTTGTGAATATTCTTTTAACAATTATTATTATATGAAATATTGCCATTTAAGTTATGCACAATGGTACCTTATAATAAAACATAGTAGAAATTTATGTTTAATTTAAAAGTTTGTGTGCATTGACTCTTTTGAACCATAAATCATACAACAATTAATAATATATTCTATTTAAATAGGAAGTTGCTAAGAAATAAGTTACATTACATTATATTTAGTTAACAATTTAATTATACGAACAACTTTAGTTGCTTTAAAATGAAGCTATTAAAATATTGCATGAAACATTCTTTAAATATTTCTAGCTTTGAAACTTAGTCATAGTCATGTATAGTCAATAATCAAAATTAACAATATAGTCAATAATCAAGATTAACAATAACCTAGGATTATAAAACATGCAGAGAATTGTTGAAAAATAAATAAAAGCTGAATTTTTATTTATTTTTTATAAACCAGAATATGAGGAGGGTGCCCATTACTTGCACATCCACCCTAGATCAAAATTCTAAATATTTATTCCAGATAATTAAAGTTATAAAATTTATTCTAGATTATTTATTATCACATGATAAAATGTTTTCTAGGTTAATAACTGGCATACTGTAAATTGTTTTTTATGTTTATTTTCATCATATTACATACAAGGTTAATTAACCTTACTTCATTTTATCATTTATCGCACAATTTTAAATTATGATGCAAAAAAATCAATGTTTTTGCATTTTTAGGAAGAATTCTATTCCTTTTTTCCTCATACACATTTTCAGCTTCAGAAAATAACCTTTCACTATATATACTGCTACTTGGAGCAGATAAATAGCGTTTGGTCGAATCAGATAATCTGATAATCTTTTTTTATTCTCTCTCCATCTCCACCAATTTCAACAGACAATGTGTTCTATTTAAAAGCGGATTGTTTATACAGTGGAGCACCTATTATACGTTTCTCATTTATACGTTTTTCTCATTTATACGTTTTTCGACTTTGGTCCCAAATCATTCCATTGAATTCTAATGTTAATATATTTCGTTTATACGACACAAGTAAATTCTTAATTTCACTTATACGTTTTTTTTTTTTCCCTCCTTGTAGAATGTCAAGTTTGAGTTTCATTCCAGGATTAAAAAATAAAAAAAAAAGATGAATGCTCTTTATGTTTTATTCTTATTTTTTTCGATTAGTTTTTCTTAGAACTATGGTAACAAAGTGCGGCTATAGAACAAAGTGCGACTTGCATCGATAGCCTGGGGGGTTAGAGAAATTTTCAGAGATAAGCCAAGTAGCCAGTGACCACTTGAAGACCTCCCACTTTCTCTTTTAATTGATTCCAGGAATGGAGTATGAAAGGAAAAAAGCCCACAACTTTTATAGGCATTTTGTAAACTTGAAGATTTATTACTCACTTCCGTAGAAGATTTTCTTATCCTGTTTATTTGACATTACGGTTGGATAAACATTTTTATTTTTCTTTCCTTCCTTTTAATCGTTTGCAAAAATGTCATCTTCATTTAGAGAACAAAAGGCTTTGTCTTTAAAGGTAAAATCGAAATCTTGAAAAAAAACTTCTGAATTTCTGTATTTTTAATTATTATTTAATTTTTATTCAACCTTTTAAAAATATTTTAAATATAATTAAAATATATCTTATTCGAATAAATGTAAAGGAAATCATGAAAATTGATTAGACTTATTATTAATATGATATTTTATTGTGTATTAATGTTAAAACGAATTTTCAGTTGTACGTTTTTTTCAGTTATACGTTTTTTAGGAACGGTCCCTTGAAAAACGTATAAACGGTGCTCCACTGTATATACTTCCAGCTCTTTAGCCGATGAATTTTCAGAGTGTTCTGTGAGTAATTCATTGTTTATGACTTCTGCAAAACAATCCCACAATGATGCCGGAGCTTCGGCCGAAGCTTCGGCGATTATTTGGCCGAAGCTTCGGTATTCGGCGCTTCGGCCAAACTGTGCTTCGTGCCATCACTATTAAATATACATGTGCTATCATGAAATTTTATATAACATTACTAATAATTATCAACTCATTCAAATCAAAGCTTGTCATTTTATTTGTATGAACACAAATAAAATCTCTCTCTATATATGAAGAGCTTGTTTCCAAATGGCGTTAAGTCAATTTTTTCTGTTCTTGAAAAAACGCGATTTTGTTATGTAAGATTTACTATTGAATTTAAGGAAAAGATAATTTTTCCCAGTAACCTATGGATGATAATAATACTAAATTACATGTTTAAAAAAATCCTGAAGGTATAGTTACTTAGAAATAAAAAAAGAAAAAAATGACTTAACCCCTTTTGGAACAAAACTATGACTTACACCCTTTTGGCACAAACAAAAAACGAAATGAAATGACTTACTTCCATTTGAAAGTAATCAATATTTTTTTTTTCTCGTGTAAATACAGCATAAATTTTAGCTATACAATTTTGGAAGGCAGTTAGTTACTACAAATCTTCATTTACAAATTCTATTTCTCCATCTTTATAATTATTTTCACTTATGTTAGCGTTAGCAGTATCGTTGCAAGATTATTCAAAAACTAAAAACATTCGTTCAATTTGTTAATTTCCAAAGCGTTAAGTAATTTTAAAACAACTATTTTTTCTTTGCTTGCTCCATATTGTTTTTTCGTTTTATTTCAGAAGGGGAGCATGTAAGAATTTTTTCCCCCTCGTTTCAGGAGCTTTTAACGGCAAAACGAACCACAGTACATTGTCTTCATTACCACATCTCGCTTGGTAATTTCCAGTATTTTTGCCTCTGGAATCACGAAACCTTGTTCGCTTTTCAGACGACTATGTGCAAATTTTTTCCAATCTAAAATATTCCACTGCTTCTTATACTCGAAAAGATTTCCAACCTTAGAGAAATGTTCAAAATATTCCTTAGAGAGTAAAATTGTATCCACTTTGTTTAAACTAGTTTGTTCCACTCTGCCGAATGTTCTATCTGCTGGTACGTAGGATTGACCACGCACTGGTAAATAGTATATGAAGGTGAGGTCCTTTTGAGCAGTCACTGCTTAAAGCATTCCTAATATGGTATAATTTTTATATGTGTGGTATTTCCTGATTTTGCATCAGGTCAAAACATATTGTAATTTCATCTTCTCCTATAAGCTTTCCCCCTAAAAGTGAACATTTTTTTTTTTTTTTTTTTTGCTCCGGTGTTTATGAATCAAAAGTTCTGTTAACAGGGTCTTTTCTTTTTTCTGTACATTTTTCTGAATTCATTTGTATTTTATTTTTCCTAATCAGAAGGAACCAAATTCTTTTTTCAGGGTTCCAAAACCAAGATTAAAATCTTTTACAAACATATGTTAACATATTATAATAAAGGTTATAAGTACATTCCTCTTTATATTTTTCTGAGGGGAAAAAAAAATCTCAGTGTGACAATCTACAACAACATTCTTTTCTTTACTTTTGACTTTTCCGCCAAGACCAGACAAACCACATGATCTCAAGGTACGCTACAATTGGTTAAACTTGACTTAATTCCTTTTGGCACAAAACTTACTTGTGACTTAATTCTTTTTGGAAAAAAACACGGATTTAACTTTCTGTTTTCATTATGACTAAACTTCGTTTGGAACTTCTACTTAATGAAAATATATTGTTAGACATGTGCTGCGACCTTTTGCCTCGAAAAGTCATTTTTTGAAATTTTTGACTTAACGCCTTTTGGAAACAAGCTCTTCATATATTGTAATAAACAAGGAAAAAATGTATGGCGTATTAAATATTATTGTAATTTAAAAATTAAAAAACAATAAAAAATATTTTTTTTTAATCTGGTGCATAAAATGAAATTTGCTTGTTATGATATAATATGATAATATGATACTTTTTCACTCCAACAGGAAAGTGCTAAATAATATTTTTTTCGAAAAAGTGGAAAACAATAATTGTTATTGTTATTGCTGCTTCTGTTATTACAAACGAACGTTATTACTCTGTTGTTATTACAAACGAAAGAAGTATGCTTAATTATTAATTATTAATTGACACAATTTTATTAGTAAATTAATGTTCCTTTGTTAATGAATATATTAGTATTTTTAAAATTTAGTGGGGGAAAATATGTTTTTGAAAAAGGTTTTTATTTTTTATACTACTTCTGAGAGATTTCCTCATAATATACTATGATGTTGAATGATTTCATATATATCTATATGTATACGTACATAACATATGCACGTTTGAAATTGGTAACTGTACATTTCTAAATACAAATGATTATTCAATATATAGATAGAAAAAAGCAGTTAAAAATTCCCTTTTAATGAGATAAAAAAAAGCGCAGATTTAACTAAAATTATTATTATTATTCATTTATTTTTAAAGAAAAGCATACTTATTTAATTTTAAGTTAATATATACCTTACATAAGCTTTTCATCGTTTTGGCTGATTAATTTCAGTCGCAATCGCGACCATCCTCAGAGCCATGACAATCGTTTACGTCCTTCTGTTTATAGTTCGGCGGTTTGCTGTGGCTGTTATTTCGCTTCACTTCATATTCCTCCAAGATGTGTTGCCATGCAGTAGGGATGATGGAATGTTCTCTATTGTTTACAGTGTTGGGGTTAGTAATAATTTCAAGTGCCTTCCGTTTTAGAGCATAATTATGGTTATTGTAAGGTGCTATTTTTTGGATGTTAATGGAGTTAATGTTTATGGGGTTATTATTGTGGGTAGTGGAGAAAGCGGTAGAGGTTTTTCCTAATTTAAGGTCTGCACGGTGTTCTTTTTCTCTATCGGTGATTTTTCGCTTGGTCATCCCAATGTAGCTGGCGTTTTTACCGTTGATATGTTCGAAGTTGATTTTATAAATCCCGGAGGTGGAGTTTGGTGGAATGGGGTCTTTTTCGTTTCGGATATGTTGAAAGATATTTTTGTCTGGTTTTATTGGAATGTTTAGGTTATTATTTTTAGCTTCATTTTTTATTTTAATGCTGGCGCCGTTACAAAATGGGATTGCGGTGATGAAATTAGGTTTAGTTTTTTGGGCATTATTGATTTTGTTTAAAGATTTTAGGCGTTTTTTGTATAATTTATTTATAAGATTTTTAGAATAGTTTGCTTTAGTAATTATGATTTCTTATTATAGAATACAACAGATATAATTTATTATAAAATTATTTCAGCCAAATTATGTGAATTACTTATTATAGATTTGTAAAGAATGGCATATTTTTATTCCTTGTTATGTGACTTTTCTGCAAAAATATTTAATTATAATGCGATAACTTTTAACGTTGTTTATTTTTCAGAAATGTTATTTTAAATAAAATTAAAAACAGACAAGACGAGTGATAAATTAGTGACTTTGTAACTGCTGATTATATGCAAACTAATGCAGTTATATACAATGATAGTTTTTGTTTTTCTTCTATAACTCACAACTTTTAATTCCAAAACCATGTATTGCTTCCAGTGACGTAACAGAGCTTGCGTCTTTTGTAATAAGTATCCTATTTTAAAGTGTCACCCTTTTTTTTTTTTTTTTTTTTTATAAATCTATTTGAAACACTATGCTCAATGTGCATTACGCTTTGAGTGCGTCTTCATTAACCTATTGAATTTTTATTGAATATAGATACAATAATCAAATTATATTTAAAGTGCGCATACATACACACATTTATATGTATAATTTCTCCTATGACAGATTTGATAATCTGTCATAGGACATTTGATTCACTCCTGTGAAAATGAAAGATTTTGCACCTCTAAATCTAAGTATGTAAGTATATGCTACTTTGGATTGAAGTTATAAAATCAAAATATTTCATAAATATTGGATTTAAAAATAAATATTAAGTCATCCGTCACATATCGTTAATTGCGAAACAGCAATGCGCAATGTCATAATGAGTAGGATTTTTGTCTGGTCTTAGCTTGAATGTCTACCTGGTCGATTTTGTTCTTGTGAAAATCTATTGAAATTTTCTATCTAACGATCGAATAGTTCACCAACATTTGAGAATTAAAACTGTTATAGGATGAATTAAATTTTTTGGAGTTTTTAATTTTCTTTCTTAGAAAGTCTACTCTGGCCTAAACTTATATGAAATGCTCTCCATGAGGATTTTTCTAAAAGGTGCTAGACCGTATTTACGCAGGTTACTGAGAAAACCTCGAAAAACTCAGAACAGCTAGTCTGAGTAGCGTGACATGGAACCGAACCTGGCACATCCCATCTACCAGCTTCAAGAGAAGAACATTTCGAGCGCTGGTGGGGCTGAGAAGTTTAGAGATCCATACATATCAAAGTAACATATTTTATTGCGTGTAATAATAATAATAAAAAAAGTATGCAATGAACAATCATCGCAGCTTTGTTTTATATCTTAAGGTGTCTGTTTGCAAAACTCTTTTCCTTTGTTTTATATCGTATTTATATCTTTATATATGTAGGGGAAAAAAAACATGCTCAAAAATTTGTTGAAAATAGAAATGTTGTGCAATGGAATAAGATTTTCAGCATTTCTATACCAATCACAAAACATATAACTGTTATGCGCATTAAAAGGTGAGTTCGGACTCTATTTTGGCAATCCGAGCCCGCCCGGGCCCGAAACATTTTTGAACTGAGCTCGCCCGAGCCCGAAAAATTTTGTGTGATCAGAGCCCGAGCCCGATATTGAAAGTAGTACGCTATGCAACGCATACACAATAGTAAAATTAAATACAGTTTTCATTTTCAAATTAATTTTCTTATTACCAATCCTCAATTTAAATAACTATTAATGTTATTATAACAATTTATAATATCTGTGTCTCTGTATACACGTATATATTTATATAATATATATTTATAGTGCAGCCCATTGTTTATAACGCGCCTATCGGGGACAAAAAATTTATCCAAATGAGTGATATAATGAGGCACAATATAACGAAGGAGGAAGGATTACTTTATAACACTATGACATAATATGCATCCCGTTGAAAAAAAGTTCTATTTAGAAAATGGAAAGTCAAAGCTACTAAGGTTTGCAAGATTATTTTGTGATTTATAACCTATCATGACGATTATGGCATTACTAAAAGTGCTCTCAAAATGAACAATTTTTTTTTTTTTTTTTTTTTTTTTTTTTACATTTTCCAGTTTGTGAAGAATAAAATAAACGGAACTTCTAGCTTGAATCCGAGCCCGCCCGGAGCCCGAAGACTTGCGTAAGATTTGAGCCCGATCGGGCCCGGGCTCGGACTCGGGCTTACGGGCTCGGGCTGAGCCCGTCTCATCTCTAATGCGCATTCGTTCCATGTACGAAAATATGAATTACTTAACATTTTAAATTAATAAATAAAACACGTATATAAGTTTTAAAAACATATATTCAATTAAAAGCCGCATATTTCAAAACTTTTCGCTACAAATATATGTACCATAAATCAGGTTAAAGCTACAGTTATATCGCTACTTTAATACAAAAAATTTTTTAGTTCAGTGGTAGGAGCCATTCTGCATTTCAATCAATGAACTAAAAAATTTTTTGTATTAAAGTAGCGATATAACTGTAGCTTTAACCTGATTTATGGTATATATATTTTTAACACAGCTGCACATTGTGTGAAACCATATGTAGACTTCCCGATGATGCCCAGATTTTCAGAGCGAAAAGCTTTGAAATATGTGGCTTTTAATAAAATGTTTTTAAAACTTATATACGCGGTTTTAAAAGTGTCTCTATATGATATATATATATATATATATATATAATATTTAACATTTTAATTAAAATAGAGTACTTAAAAGCAATGTTTGTAAAATCCATTTTTTTTTTTTTTCATCTCAAAACGTCATTATATCAATAAAATGTCAAAAATGTAGTAATATATACAATAACTGATGAAGATAAATTTGGATAGACATGTTTTGAAAGTAATCGTTACAAGAATTACCCAGATTTTAATGAAAGTAGGTTTTTCAAATCCTTTAATGCAATATGACATACAACTGATATGTGATTTAAAAATTTACTATAGCATTATCACTACAAGAAATTGCATGCTCGCTGTTTATAATTCTTATACAGAGAAGCACAATAAATCCGGATAATATTTATCCGAATTATTTTATGGTTCCGTGTAACAATTATTGTTCCATATTGCAATTTATTGTATAATCACTCAAATTTAATGAAAGTTACACAGTCGCCGTACTGTATCTTTTATTTTTGTTTATTTACGAAAATAGTCAGATTAAAATTTGTTTATTAAACACCCGTTAACTAATAAATGTAAGAAATATTGAATAGAATTACCTTAGATTTAAAGTCATATAATTTTTTGTTGTTTTTATTTTCTATTTTAGCAATTAAAATGTTTTTTTAAGGAAAAAAAAAATAAACAAAACTTTTTTATTGTTTCATATTAGAAGAGATTACTTAATAAACGGAAAATTTTCATATTTTACTGGTTTAAACAGAAAGAGGATATTAATTCTTTTTATAAATTATTGTCTTAAATTTGCATTTATATACGCTGAAACATAAAAGAAAAAAATATCATTTTAATTATTAAGTATTAGGATTTTTTAAACTAATAAATTAAAAATATATTTATTATTTTATTTCTTTTCTTTATTTCTTTTTAATGTCTTATGTGAGTAATACATAACAATATTTCAGCATATATTATTAATGGATGTTTAGCAAATATTATAAAATAAAAAAGTAATAAATATTTGTAAATGAGAATTTCGATCAATTTATTATTTTCAAATCAATCATTTAATATTATCTTAATTTTTAAATATTTTATGTGATTTTTAAAAAAAACTTAAACAAAAAAGTTTTTTGTCTAGTAATACTTTAAAATTTTCAAAACGTGTAAATTTAACGCATAAATCAAACTTATATTACATATTTGATATTGCGCATAGTTATACCTCTAAATATTTTTTATAACAGTAATAGAACATTATAAATTGAAAAAGGATAGAAATAAGTAAATAATTTCACTGTAAATAAGTCATGTGAAAATATTAATTCCTTTTAAAGTCACGAACTATTCTTAACTTGCTTTAGACTGCAGTTAACCCCCATTAAAAGTTTAATAGGGACAAATACAAACAGTAATTATCTCTTTCCCATTATCTTCGTAGCTTCGACTTTCTTATATTTTCTATAATCTTCAATTTATCGCCTTCATTTTTTTGCCGAGACATAAAAATTATCGCCAAAATGAGAGTACAGTAAATGAAGGTGACATTCTGTCCGGAAGTATGACCACACAGGGGAAGAAGTTCCTGGAGCAAGCGGGGGGGGGGGGGGGGGGTCTATGGCGGGAAAATAAATGGTTGGATTTTCGTTCTCTCTGAATTAGGGCCTAATGTCATGCTTGGGGTATTTTTCGACTAATTGATATGATACATTATTACGATATTCTGTCGATGTCTGATTTTCAGGTGAGCATAAGAGATCACTATAAAAGTTCAAAATGATATTTTGAGAATATCCTCAAATGATTAACGACCATTTTCCAACAATTCTGATGAGCGGCCGACGTGATATCGAGATATTTTGCTGTCTGGGTAGTAATGACTCTTCCCTTTTTAAATTCTCGTTAGTAATTTATAGAACTTTTGACGAAGTGAGTTCTGCATAAGAAAACAGTAGATCATTCCAGAAAATTCCAGAACTAGGTTCCTACTGAAGTTAGAGCTTCCAAACACTGGCAATATTAAATCGCCATTTTTTGCCAAATTTTACGCCAGTTTGTCAACTTTGTCATCAAAGTATTCATTCACTTTGCAACAAGATGTCATCTGTGTTGGTGACGAATTTAGTGACATCGCAAGATTAAGAGACCAAATTTGGCAGAAAATAGTTCAGGATTGCCAAAATCAGTAAGCCTTTTTTTCAGTTTTATCGGAGTTAATGTTTTCTGTATATATTGTATTGTTTCTTGCCACTAATTTTTATCAATGAGTACAAAAGTAGGCTATCTGCACACAAGAGAATTATGTTGAACTCTAAGCTGTGCATTTGCCATTGAGATATTCTGTAAAAAGCTGTAGAATATTATTTCTGAACAAACGATATTTTTGCTTTGTGGTATATATATAATCCTATTATCATGAATTTTGTGGTTCTAATAATAGTGTCCTTGAATTATATCCGAGAATTTCATAGACTGGAACCTGCCTGTCTCTTGCCTGCAAAACCTCTTCTTGCCTCGGGTGGAAAAAAATCCTAGTTTCAGCCCTGGTTAAAATAAAATTATATTGAATAATAATTAAAAATTATTTAACATAATCTATATATTGAATAATTTTAAGTGTTGACAAACCTCTGCATATATATATATATACAGGGTGCATAGGTAAGTCCCTTTAACCTGAAAATACTTGCGAACGGAGAGTGCTACAGCCACACAAGTGAGGTAACGGTATAGTAAAGCAACTATGCCCGACCTAATGCAAACGACAGCAGCGCCCCTAGTGGTGAAATTTGGAAGTTAGCCATTGCAAATCGAAAATGAAAAGAGATAGAGCAAAATTTCCAATTAGAAAATTTTAGAGCATCAATTAATTAGTACGAAACGATATTTGGTTTACACGGATAAGATAAATTGGTGCCTGTATACCCAAAAAATATCCAAAATTGATGCACTCCATTTTGTGTAAATATTTAAAAGGAATAGCCAGAGGAAAGAAGAAATATGCACAGTTTAATGAATAAATACTATGTACTTACATCAATACATTTTGATAACATCACACACAAAAACAAAATAGGTAAACTAAACTCTAAGTCTCATAGTGATAAAAAGTTAATGTTGAGAATGTTCGAAAAGTTCACCATTGCTCACAATACACGTTTGTATTCATATGAGTAATTCTGCATGCACATTTCTCAGTATAGAAGGTGTTACACTATTGAAAACATCTGTAATATGATGACTTAGATCCAGCAGACTTGTATGTGGAGTTGCATAAACCTGATCTTTTATGTAACCCCACAGGAAGAAATCCATCGGAGTCAGGTTTGGCGATCGTGGAGGCCATTTAATACTACTACCATACCCAATAAATTCTTGTCAAAAGCAATCTTTTAGAAAGCTTCACACTCCAGCTGGCTGCTGTGCAGGAGCACCGTCATGTTGGAACCACATGTCCCGTAACGCGGACAGGGGAATATCATCCAAAAAGTCAGGTATGATATCCTGTAATAGTTGGAGGTACCTCTGTTCGTTTAATGTGCCTTCGTAGAACACAGGTCCCAGTAAGCGATCCTTCCAGATACTGCCCCACACATTAATGGACCAGCGTACTTGGTGTTTTATGGATAGTCCCCATGAGGGATTTTCCAGTGTCCAGTAGTGAGCATTATGTCGGTTTAGTACTCCGGTACGCTGAAACAGTGCCTCGTCCGACCAAACAATGTTGGACAAAAAATCTGATTTATCTTCAACATTATTTAATGCCCAGTTGCAGCAATCAAATCGACGCTCATTATCCCATGGCAACATTTCTTGCTGCAGAGTGACATGATAGGGATGTGCATGTTGACTATGCAGTATTTGCCATACTCGGGCCCGTGTTAAGCCACAAGCCATGCTGATTTCTCTTGTACTGCTGTGTGGATGGGCTAGTGCATTTGCCAAAATACTCTCTGGAGGTATACGCATACCTGCACTCACTGGTCTGCCAGAACACGGACGACTTTTAGTGCTTCCTGTCTCCATGAGCCGTCGTACTACATTTGCGATGGTAACTGCACTTGGATGTGGCCCACCTGGAAAACGAACGGCATACTCCCATGCAGCATGCGTTGTGTTTCGTTGGCATTCGCCATAAATAAGCACCATCTCGCAATATTGAAAGTTAGTGAAGCTTGACATTCTCACACAGCTCCAAAATTCTAAATCCAAATGTTTATTTTTAAGAAATGTATCTTTTGTTGGATCTCATTCATTTAGGATC
This sequence comes from Salticus scenicus, assembly GCA_963930645.1. NCBI lineage: Eukaryota > Metazoa > Arthropoda > Arachnida > Araneae > Salticidae > Salticus > Salticus scenicus. The sequence goes on from OZ005657.1 coordinate 276,146,511, forward strand.
ATTCAAAATTCCATTTGTTCTGTCACTTTCAAAAAAGAACACATATTTTCTACCCGTCGCTAGGCAATGATTGAAATTGCCACAACACAGAAAATAAAATTTTTTAAATGAAAGCGCTCGCACATTAGGAATAAAATTATCGTCTGCCATCAATAATGTTATGCTATGAGATTATGTTGTTTGTATCAAGTGAGCGCCAACACCTTTTAAACTAAAATTTTAAATGCTTTGGAAATTAAAGTTTTCAGACATTACAGTACAGTACAAAGTCACAAAGTGCATTTTCACACTGCTACATTTCCGAAATGTGAATATGTAGAGTAGAACAGTCGCGCATAGATTATGGACATTTTTGGGTATACAGGCGCCAATTTATCTTATCCGTGTGAACCAAATATCATTTCGTACTAATTAATTGATGCTCTAAAACTTTCTAATTGGAAATTTTGCTCTATCTCTTTTTGTTTTCGATTTGCAATGGCTAACTTCCAAATTTTGCCACTAGGGGGCGCTGCTGTTTGCATTAGGTCGGGCATAGTCACTTTACTATACCGTTACCTCACTTGCGTGGCTGTAGCACTCTCCGTTCGCAAGTATTTTCAGGTTAAAGGGACTTTCCTATGCACCCTGTATATAACAACATGTAAATATGACAAAAGAAATTGGGAAATCAACCTTCGCACAAAGTATTCATATTTTTATTCCTGGTGGGTTGGCTAGTGTAAGGAGGATTGCCTTTTATTTTTAGTGTCTGAATAGATTGTTCAAAATGTGAATTCTGAGTTTATCTGTGTGTTGCTATAAGATGTAATTAATGAAATAATATTTGATTTGATAGTTTGATTCAGAGAATAATTTTGAGCTACACAGACATTTACTGTCAATTTTCTAGCATATAATATTAGCATAAAATATGTAATTTTATGTGATATAATTGAAGAAACCTTTTTAAGAAAGGTCATGGATTTACATTAAGCTCATACTTAGAATTGAATAACAAACGGTGATAATTACTAAAACGTAATTTTTATTTGGTATTTAAGACTTCTTCACATATTCACCATTCATTTCTCTTAGCATTTCTTATATGCCATGTGGTGAGGATGTAGTTATCACTCTGATCTTCAGTTTCTAGGTACTAGGTTTAAATCTCTGTTGAGGCATAATTGTCTGTGGTTCAGAATCTATTTTGATCAATAGGTCCTAGTTTAATGAGTTTTAATAATAACAATAATAGACCCTATAGCAATAACCTAAACCTAGCGCTTCTTTATCATTTGAAGATCATCATTGTAGAACTCAACATGTATTGAAAATAAGGTTTCTTCAATCGACAGTTTTCTCAAAAAAAAAAAAAAAAAATTAATCAACATTAATAACTGTAGTTTACAATATTATATGCATCAGTTCATATGCAGAATAACTTTTATCCAGATATCTCCATTATTTCTTAGTAATAATTAAAACTTTATAATACTCCCCTCATGCATATATATTATGTCACTTTTCAAACTTACAAATATATATTATGATTACTTTGTTAGATTATTAAATTATTAATCCACCTAAAATGGAAAAAAACATTTATTCTTTTTCTCATTTAAAATATATTTTAATGTATATATATATATTTTCTTTCCTTATTCTCCTCCCTTGAAAGTTATGTGAAATCAACAAATTTTTCTTTTGAGGAAGTTCTTAGCTGCGTGTGCATATATGAAAACAAATTTCAGATTTAAAAAAAAAAAAAATCTGCATCTTAACCTCAACTGCTTACTTAAGATAACTATATCATTTGTTTAATCCACCTGTTTCCATGATCAGAAAATTTTGATTTCCAATGGTATTAATAAAATGTTTTTGGGTATACATGATTTCTAGGCTTTAATATTGCAGGAAAATTCAGGATTTGTTGTGACTCATAACTTCATATTTATTAAGGGTAAGCTTAGATGTGAAATAAGAGAATGGGGAAAAAAATATGGACACTTTCTTTTTTTGTCTCCATATTTATTAGGTGTACAAATAAGTTTTAGGACACTTCGATTTTGTATCATAACAGCTATTCTAAATTAATTCAAAGGTCCCGCTCACTTATCATAGATGGCGCTTGATATGTAGTATCGAAACGTAAAGGAGTCATAAACATAACCTATAAATTCTGTAAATTAAACATGCAGACCGATAAGCTATTTAGTAGACACTGCATTCTCTATGAATTCCATCAAGGAAAAAGTGTTAGGAAAGCGTGTGAATCGATATGTTCTGTTCTTGGAGACAACATTGTATCTAAAAGTACATGTGAGTATTGGTATAAGCGATTCAAAGAAGGTGATTTCGACGTTAGTGACCGTGAACGCACCGGGCCTCCTGTAAAGGTGAATGATCAGGAACTGCAAGTGTTGCTGGATGAAAACTCTTGTCAGACGGAGAAACAACTTTCGGAACAGCTTGGAGTAACTCAACAAACTGTTTCTTATCGTTTAAAAGCAATGGGTAAGATTCGAAAAGGAACAAAGTGGGTACCACACTTTCTGACTCAAGAAAATAAAAACAGCCGTCTTAACATTTGTGTGAGTCTTTACAACAAGCAACATAGAAAGTCTTTCTTGTGGAAAATTGTGTCCGGCGATGAAAAGTGGATTTATTTTGATAATCCAAAACGCAAATTTCATTGGGTTGACCCCGGCGAGCCGACAACATCCACGCCAAAGCGCAATGTTCATTGTAACAAAGTCATGCTGTGCATATGGTGGGATATGAAAGGCGTACTACACTCATGTCCAAATTTATCTTTACGTAAATTCGTAAGGCTTCATTTTTTTTTTTTTTTTTTCTTTTCTTTCTGAGCTATTCCTTTTCTTTTGAACTTCCTTTGACACATATTATTAACATTATTGTGTTATATGATCCAATTATATGTCATATGCAGTGCCCTTAATTTTTTTTTTTTTTTTTTTTTTATGTCTTTATGTGTCAAAAAATTATATTTCCCAATTTCTGAAAAATCCACAAATTTATGCATGTAAAGATAATTTTGGACATGAGTGTATATTATGAACTTCTCAAACCTGGTCAAACAGTTACTGCCGATCGCTATTGTCATCAATTGATGCAAGTGAATCAAGAAATTGAGAAGAAACGTCCATTTTCTGGTAAAGGAAAACGTCCAGTAAAACTGCTCCATGACAACGCGCGGCCTCATGTGGGTAAACCGGTCAAGGATACGTTACTAGCGCTTGGATGGGAAGTTGTACCAGACCCATCGTATTCACCAGACTTAGCCCCATCCGATTATCATTTATTCCGGAAAATGCAGAACGATTTGTCTGACGTGCGATTCAAATTATTTGAAGAAGTGGAAAAATGGGTCGCTAAATTTCTCACCTCGCAAGACGAAAGTTTCTTTGCGAAAGGCATCCACGAGTTACCTGAGAGATGGCTGAAGGTCATTCAGAGCGATGGAGATTACTTCGATGAATAACTGTGTTTTACTTCTTTTTTAATAAATCTTGAATTTTTTTGAAAACTGTCCTAAAACTTATTTGTACACCTAATAAATAACACAATGTACTTTTTATTTATTTATTTATTTTAATTTTATTTTTTCAGATTCCAAATAGGTTTCCATTTTTTCCCCCTTTTAATTTTTTATACAGCCTCTAGTATAGATAAAACTTCTGTTTTAAATACCGTATATTCCCGAATATAAGCCGAGAGTAAATTTTTCCCTGCAGAAATTTGCCCGAAATTACAAACCCATGTATAAGCCAAATTGAAAAAAATATTCTTTTAAAGTTCGAGTATATCGCCAAAATCGCAAAAATATTGCCAATCTATAAAACTTTAAAGATAATGTAAATAAAAAGCATTTTTGTTTTGTTACACGGAGAGCAGGCATGTTTTGAACTAAAATTGGCAAAGAAATCGCCATGCTTAAACAAGTAAATATCTTATTACTTACCTTAAAGAGTATATTTTAAGTTAAGTTTGAGTAAAATATTGTTATATTTAGTTTAATAATATCATACAGTCTATTTGCAAATAATTTACTTTTAAAATATAGTAAAAGTTATTGAAAAACAAAATAAATTCATATTTTTGTTATAAAAAATCTTTAAACATTTCTAGTAATGTTTATTGTTTTAATTTAGGTTTGTATGTTCACAGTGATAAAGTTTTTTTGTTCCAAACTTTTTATTTTTTTATCTAAAGCAGCAATTAAATTTTCAGTAGAAATTTTGTTGTTTTCAATAATTTCAGATTCATTTTCAAAATCACTCTCATTTACATTTTTCTGAGTAACTTTAAGCAAAATGAAATTGCTCGAGTAAAAATTGATTGGTAGAGCCATCTATCGGCAGAATAACAAAACAGAAATTATGGCAAATGAAATATAGCAATAGCTTATATGCATTTTGATTTGGGAATGCTTCTTTTTACTGTTGCTAGAAATCTTATATGCTGAGACATAAAATAAAATAAAGAATTGGAAAATTTCACAATAGTCCTGTATTAAAATAAGCTTAAACAAACAAACAAACAACAACAACAACAACAACAATAGAATTGAAATCATGCATGGTAATAGAGAAAATTGTTTGGTGCTTCCATCTATCAGCAAAACAGAATATCAAAGATAATGGGATATAAAATATTGCAGTTAGCTTTTTTGCATTCCGGATTTTAGAGACTGTACTGTATACATATTTTTTATTTATTTAGACTAGAAAAATGCTTTTTATGGTTGATATGTCCTAAATTGTTTGTATGTTTACTATTGAATGCCATAAATCTGATCTTGGGTGAAAAATGCTTCATCGTGAAAAAAAAAGAAATAAACACATGTGACTACTTTAAGCTGCTCTAGAAATAAATTTAAAATTGCTAATTTACGAGTTTTATATGTGATAATTATTTAAATATAAGGTGTAATATCACTATTTTACTTTATATATAGTTTTTAAGCTTAAAATATATGTATTCAATCATTTTTTCTAATGTACGTTTTTTGCTAGAAATGTGAACTTGTATATAAGCCGACCCCTGCTTCCGAAAAATTTCCAAAAATTCTCGGCTTATGCACGGAAATATACAGTATATTGTATTTCAATGTTTTTCTTCTTGTTCTCTTCTTATTTCTTATATAATTTTTTTTAGGATTATTATATAGAAGTACTTAAATGCTTACTAAAGAATTTATTCTTGTTGACAATGTGTTAATTATTTCTATTAAATCTGTATTTTTCTGTTTAGATCTTTGCCTGAAAACCATGACAAGTGGATGGCTGTAATGCAGCAACAAAGGAATGAACCACCTATTAGTATTTCTCATCATCAGAATTTCCCACTTACTGATGTAAGTTATTTAATAATTTTATACATTTTGAAAATATTATCCGCTGCTCACTAGATGATAGTTATCATTTGTCATGTTGGTCTGATGGCAAAGCATCTATCATGTGGATTTGTTTTGAATGACGAAAGAGGAACAAAGCGAGTTCTAGTATTAATTTGTATATTTAAAAATGTAACATGTTGTTTGAAAAAGTTAGTCTTAAAAATGCAATGTCTCAAATGGTGCACAAAGCTTTTCATACTCTTAAGTTTCATAGAAATTGGTTGACACGTATTTTTTTCTTTTTGACCTAACAATCTTCCCAAGTGACTTTTAGTGCTGCTTTGAATTCTTTATGGTCTTAGAAATATTAAAAACCTTATTTTGAAATTAACTAGATTTTGAGTTGTTTTTAGAAATTAATTTTAAAACTGTAGCACTTGAAAACTGTAGTAATAATTAGACCTGTATGTGAAGAATATCTTTTTCTAAAATAAATTTTTAGATGAAATTGATCAAAGAGGTTAGAAGAAGATAACAGAGATCAAATAATATCTTTCACTTGAAATTAACCTAGTCTACCAATGCAATCATGGGCGTCGGCAAATAGGGGCAAGGGGGGCACTTGCCCCTCCTGGAAAATCCTAATCAGTAAAAAATAGTTATTTTTAAATTGTATTCAAAGCCTTGAAACTGTCGTTAGAGTGTTATTGATTATCTAAATTGCCAAATAAAATTTACATCACGGAGTCAATTAAACACAGAGTCATATTCTTACATATCAGATCTTCTCCTGAGGGTAGAGTTTGAGTAGTAAATTTTTGGATTTGGGTTAATTTGAAACAAGCTCTATAGTTTTGTAAAATGTATCTTAAATTACATCCGAAAGAAAAAAGTGTTGGTACTTATATACGCTTGACTTACATACACTTGCTTATATACACTTATATACATAGACTTACTTAATCATTTGAATAACCAACTAATTAACCATTTAGTTGAATTTAATTTCTTAATTACAGTATTCTTCCAATTATTCACATGGATTTTGTGGATAATGCAAATCGCAGATAAAATGCAAAAAGTAGAGGTCACAGTGTTTTATATTTTTCTTGTGTTTTATTCTATTGTCACCACTGTCTAACAGCTGTAATTTTTTAATAATTGTAATTTTGAATCATAGTGTTTAAAATCTTTGAGAATGTTTTCTTTTAGAAAATTGTGGTAATAGTATAATAAAAAATATCCTAAAAATATAGGAACGCTCTGATTCCTGGCAAAATAGGCAACAAATGAGATTTAAAAGAATATATATATATAGTAGCTCAAAAACATGATTGTACAGTACGTTGCATGAATATAAACGCACCTTAGCTTTAAGTATTAGAATGGTATAGACGTGTAATAAAAAAATATGAATAGGTGACACGTGATGCAAACTGTATGTGTATGATTCGAGAAATGAATATACGAGTCAAAACAATGAAAGACCAATATGATTTTTTAGAAAATAATTTTATTGAATTTATAACAAAAATACATGTTGCATGAATTTAAACGCACATGTAAAAAATGAATAACTGAGTAACAAATACTATATCCAATACTTTGTATAGCCACCATGGGCTTCTAGAACAGCCAGAAAACGCCTTGGCATTGTTGATATAGTGGCATGAGGTCATCCAAGCTGATTGTCTTCTAACCTAATAGAATGGCCGATTTTAGTTCATCTTCCGGGTTAAACTGCCTGCCGTTTAAGTAAACACGGCGAACCAGAATACTACATACGTTCTCCATTATGTTTAAATTGGGCTCTTTGAGGGCCAATCCAGAACTTTAATTTTATTGTCACGGAACCATTTTTTCACGCTATGTGCTGTATGAACAGATGCACAATCTTGCTGAAAAATATAATTTCTTCGAGCTTTCTTGACTGCTAGACGGCGGAGGTTCCTTGTGAGCATCTGGACATAATCTACAAACTTCATAGTGTTCTCCACGAACGCTAATTCGAAAGTTCCTTAAAAACCTATGGCTGCCCACACCATGACAGACCCGCCTCCAGATTGGCGTTTTGAACAGTACATTTCTCCGGTTTTCAAATCATGTCTGTAGCTATGAAATCTGTCCGGGCCATTGAGATTAAACTTTTTTTCATCTGAGAAGAGGACTTTTTCCAATTTAGTCGATCTAGAATACATTTTCTTGCCCATTCCAACCGCATATCTTTGTGTTTTTGAGTGAGGGGTGGTTTCACCTTCTTTTTCTTAAATTTAATGAATGTTGCAGCTTTGATAGTTCTCCATATGGTTGTCCGATGAACACCCAGCTTGTATTGAGCCTTTATCTTCGCAAAGGAAATATTCTTATTCTTTGTGGTGTTGCATATTTGACGTTTGTCGTAACTGGTGAGCTTTCCTGTTCGCTTCTTATATGCTTTTTCTCCCATAATTTCCTCCTTTATTTACATAATTTCGCACAACACTCCTTCCGATTTGACGCACAATTTCACGATTGCTTAAGCCTTTACCACGCATAAAGTCGATTTTTACCCTCTCGTCTACTGTCAAAGTTTTCCCTCTTGCCATCCTGACAAAACTCCGTAAATTTTGCACTCAAGCATTAAAACTGTTTTTATAGAACTTTATCAACACGGCTATCTATGTTTTAGTTTAATTCCGGAGGCTCTATTAAATTTTAAACGCAAAATACAAAGTGCGTTTAATTTCGCGCAACAAACGAAAAACCAGTGAAAAATAAGAAAATGCTTAAACACTCATTTGCATAAGACTGTATGAGTCTGAACATACGTGCTCAAAGGACCTTATTCAGTTGTTAGTCATATGCAATTAGTGTAAGTCACATTCCTTCTTTTAAAATTTAAAAAATTCTATTTCTGGTTATTGGAAAAGGTGCGTTTATATTCATGCAACGCACTGTATTAAAAATAGAACATAATACAAAAAATAAAAATATTCACTATATAGTAAAAATTTTGATATTTAATATGCTTATATGGTGTAAAAATAATGTGTGTTTATGATGAAGCCAAGTTAATATCTGTAAGCTATTAGGGGGACTGGAAAGTTATGTCATTTTTACGTATGCCGATACTTCACTGTCATTTATCAGCTTATTGTGTACTTGAAATTGTGCCAAAAACATTTCAAGGTTAGAGGGACTTATTGACTCGTAAATAATTAAAATTTATTTTATTTTATCTGTCTGTTTTTTTCTGGCAATTTATTGTGAAAGGACCTTTTAAATACTAGGAGAGGTACATATCTGCCATTGATTGTATTCTTTTTGAGTGTTAACAAAAATTAGTCCGGGAATAGTGTTATTTTATGATAATAATAAATGATAAGCACAATTTAGATAATGTTATTTTATGAAAAATCAAAGAAAAAACCCTTTGTACCTATCTTTTTGTCCCGGGGTATACATTGCAGTCATGAAATTACTATGTTAATTAAATCTTTCAGGGATTTCTCGTTACATTTTAAGTTTTGCATGCTTATTATTCTGTTTTTTAATTTGCAGTATTTATTATCTTCATTTTAACTACTATATGATCTTGCACAGATTTTGGAAAAATTGGGCACCCACCAAATTGGCTTAACTGTCTCCATCTGCCTTAGTTGTGTTGGCCTGTACTCCAGTACTGCAGCCAGAAAATTTCTGTGTGTGTGTGGGTGGTGGGGGGGGGGGAGAAGAAAAGACACAAAGAGACATTTGAAAATATATTTGTGCTCTATTTCATATATGTGCATGTGCAATAGCTGAGGTCATTTAAATTTTAAAAATAATGGTTTTTTTAACAACTATCTTTTTTTTATAGAAAACCCTGAAGCTAAGATATGAATATACTTTTAGTCTAGAAGACCAATACTGACAACAATTTTTGTATTTCATTTGTAAAACTTTTTGGTACAATGGATCCATATTTTTTTTTTTTTTTTTTTTTTAGGTTCTTATGGCTACCACCTCTGAATCTAGCATAGCTAGAATATATAAAAAGCACCACAAAACTGGTGTTTAAAAATAATAAGAATAAAACTTTGAATAAACATCATAAAATGCAAGAACTCACACAGTTGTTTCGGATCGAAAGAAAACCCAACCTTTCACCAGGTGAATAAAGTATGCACAAGCACCCGTGCAAACAAAGGCAACAGCTAGAATATCTCTTACACATTCATGGCTTGACTTACACCAGTTTGGGGCCGAAGATATATCATGATTTTTGGTGTCTCCCTCACACTTTCTTTATTTAAATGTCACTGAAGAACATCTAAATAAGTGATGTAGATAAAGTAAAATCATGATGTAAGCAAAATGATACATTCTTTTTCCTATCACTAAATCGAATATTAATTTCCAGTATAGCTTTTAAGAATTTTTAAAGTAGAAAAAGATATAAAACTGCAAAACATTTTTATTATTTAGAAAAAGTGATGGAGAAAAGTATAATATTTCGTTTACTTATACCCTGATACTACTTCACTTAATATTACAATATTTGAAGACATCTAAAATTGTTATGCTGGGTTTTGAGAGGCTAGAGCGAAATCAGGCTTCACACGTTGATAAGTAATAAGTTTTTTTTTTTTGTCACCTGTAAGAGAATGAAAGAACATCTGTCCCCTCCCCCTGTCCATCAGTACTTGTCAATCATTGAAATGGACACAGGGAAGGGGGTCAAGACAAATAACCTGTGCTTTCAAAAAAAAAGAATGAGGGCAGACGACGAACTTTTTCTGTCAAGATAACAAATATCAGGGCAATTGACCGACACCCATAATTATATGTAAAATTCTGTTAAAAAATTAAACCAAGTTCTAAAAATTCTTTGCTTTAATTAATATAAGTATAAATAAAATCTTGTTGTTAAATGAACTTGCATTTTTTAAGAGTGGGAAGGGAAAGCAAGTGAAAACTGTATTAACAAATTTCCGTATATTCTAAAGTAAATCTTACTTTTTAAAAAAAAGTAAAGGAAAAGCTGTATTTAATTTTTTTCTTTTTTTAATTCTTTAATGTATATTTAGCAGCTTCGAAATAAAATATTAAAAAATTAAATTGTCACTAAACGAAATTATGAATTTCTTGATTGAAAAAACATCTTTAGAACCTGTAAAAGAGCATCAGTGTTTAAAGACACTATTTTGAAACACTCCTAAAATTTGGTACGTTTAACTTGTATAGTTTATGTAAAAATTTCTGAGTGAATGATCTTTGTATAAGGAATAGTAATGTGGCATATTTTTCTATATGTTAATATGGATTCTGTTGACATTGATAGTCTGTGATAATAAGCCTTAACCCTTCATGATCACGTCATTTTCATTTTTTTTTTCTTTGAAGGCAGATCTGACACGACGTACTTCATACCTTTGTAAATGGTTAAGTGCTAACTGTTAAAAAAAAAAAAAAAAAAAAAAAAAAAACCTGTAATACCATGAAATTGATTTCCAACTGTGTAGTAACATTGTAACAGTGAATAAATCATTTAGAAGTAAAAAACTCTGACTGCATGTATGTGTTCATGACCATTAAAGGGTTTTTGTTTGTCAAGAGAACTTGAACTTTCAAAAAGGAAATGTGATTCTTTTTTTTTTTTTTTTTTTTTTTTTTTTTTAGTTTAGAAGTTATTAGTTTTGTGCAGTTATATTATTTAGATACATTTACAAATGATTTGTTTTCTATTGAAATTCTTTTAGAGGACAGTGAGATCATCTTCCAAGCAGGAGCAATCACTTATTGGTAGTCACGGTCAATCTACTAAATCTAGCCTAGTACCTAGTCCAGTCAGTTCCTCAGCATCTCAAATAAAGCATGAACCAAACTTTAGTTTATATGGTTATCAACCATTTCAGCATACTTACATTACTCAAGCTCAGTTAAAAGCTAGAGAAGAATCTAAAGCTTCTGCAAAGTAAGCTAATAGATAAGCATTACTGTTATTTATCATTTGCAAAATAATATATATAAATTAATTACAGCCGATACTCACTAGTCAGTTACCTGGATAAGACATTACTTTGTTATATATACAGCATAACACCTTTAATTCAGACTTCTATAATTTGGAAATATCCATAATCCAAACTTTGAAAACCAAAATTCTCCTTTTTTGTTTTTCGTTTTGATAAATAGCTACAGATGGTGCCACTTAAAAAAAAAAAAAAAAAAAATCTTTTTTAGAAAATTTGATTGTTCTCACTAACCAAAAATGAAACTGTTGTCTTTTTTAGACATGCTAAAGTAATTTTAATTTTCATTTAAAAATTATTTTAATATTTTTTTAATCAATTATATATATATATATATATATATATATATATATATATTTTAACATTAAATCTTTTACACCGCTATTAATTTGTATGATAATAATAATAATACTAAAATTAATTTACCTGTCACAAACTCTTTAAATTATTTAATTTTTTTAATAATATAGCTTTGATTCGCGGGATATATTATTTATTATTTTATTATATTATATCTATAGTTATAATTTAAAATAACAAAATTTTATAATTTATTCGTTAGAAAAGTTTTCGGCGTGCGTTTTGCATGCCGATAAATTTTGAGTCAGAAAATATATTTAACTAAAAAACACCAGCCAATTAAATATTAACATTGTTTAATAGAAAATAAAATAAAACGATAAACATTAATTTAGAGATTAGTGAATAAACAAAAACATTTCAAGTACAAACAGGCATTTGCCAGCGACCCAACGGCCGACGATACCAGCGGGAACAGAAGCAGAGCACAGACTGATGCTGAGAAAGACGCGCGAATGTTTCTCCCTCTTGGCAGGTTGCCATATTACAGTTTTTCCGCCAACTGGCAGTAAGGGCAGTTCTTTATCGCTATTTTGGCATAGCGAACCGCTGCACACTCCCTCCGCAGTGTCATTGAAAATCCACGTAACGACGTGGGGGACGAACAGGTCGGCCCGTACGGGTCGTCTGTGCAACTGGAACAGTTCGTACGTCTGGTGGTGTATTGGCATCCTGAGGAGGAGTGTGGGTCTGTTGTCCTTCACGGGCTGGTTGTGGTGTGGATGGTACAGTAGCACTTTGAGGTGAAGTGGTTGAAAGGTCCATAGCTATAAAAGCAGGTTTGAGACGATCTATAGACACCGTGTGAGAAGTCCCTTTAATTTCGATGTCAAAAGTTTTTTCTCGTCTGAAAATGACCTTGTATGGTCCGTCATATGGTGCTTGGAGGGGTTTACGCACACCATCATGCCGAAGGAACGCATGCGAGCACATTTTGAGGTGAGGATGCACAAAAATTGTTTTTTGACCATGGCAGGAAGTCTGAATAGGCCGCACCTTAGCGAAATGGCATTTTAGGTCTTCTACCAGCTGCTTAGGTGAGATATCCACAGGGGTTGGATCGAAGAACTCACCTGGTAGTCGTAAGGATTTACCATACACTAATTCAGCAGTTGTTGATCTCAGATCCTCTTTGAAGACTGAACGGAAACCAAGCAGTAAAACTGGTAATGCTGTAGACCACTTATCGGTGTCGTAGGCTTTCAAGGCTGCCTTTAATGGGCGGTGAAATTCTTCTATTAAGCCATTTGCCTGAGGGTGATATGGTGAAGTTCTAATTCTTTTAATTCCTAGCAGCTGAGCAAGAGATGTAAACAAGGCACTTTCGAATTGCCTGCCTTGATCAGTGGTGATACGGGATGGACATCCGAATCAAGCAATCCACTGGGTAAAAAAGTTTTGTGCGACTGTCTGTGCAGATATATCTGGTATTGGAACTGCTTCTGGCCACCTAGTGTACCTGTCTATCATAGTTAAACAATAGTAATTTCCCTGTGAAGGAGGAAGGGGACCGATAAGGTCGAGGTGTATGTGTTCAAATCTTTGTGATTGGTCTAAAAATTTACCTACAGGGGATTTTGTATGGCGAATTATCTTTGACTTTTGACATGGGATGCAAGTCCTAGCCCATTCGACACAATCTTTTCGAATGGACTGCCAAACAAATCGGGATCGGATAAGTTTTGAAGTACTGCGAATACTAGGGTGGGATAAATTATGTAAAGATAAAAATACCTTTTTGCGGAATAATTGAGGAATGTATGGACGAGCCGTGCCTGTTGACAAATCGCAATAAATATGTGTTTGATTATCTGATAAAAATATTTTTTTTAATTGCAAAGTTTTTGAATTTTTAATTAAATTTTCTAACTCTGGGTCTGTTTGTTGGGCTCGGGCAATTTCCGTATAGTCGATGGGATTTGGCATGCTTATGGAATCTATACGTGAAAGTGCATCTGCTATAATGTTGTCTGAGCCTTTTATGTGCTGAATATCTGTGGTGAATTGGGATATAAAATCCAATTGCCTAGCCTGCCTTGGGGAACATCTATCTGAACGCTGTTGGAAGGCATAAGTTAAGGGCTTATGGTCGGTGAATAAAGAAAATTGTCTCGCTTCGAGCATATGCCTAAAATGTTTGATGGCAGCGTAAGCTGCTAATAACTCTCTGTCATATGCGCTATACTTTTTCTCTGTTTGGGAAAGTTTCCGAGAGAAAAATGCCAAAGGCTGTAATTCCTGTTTTACAATTTGCGACAATGATCCCCCAATTGCAAAATCTGATGCGTCAACTTGTAAAATTAATTCTGCGTCTGGCTTGGGATGTGCCAATAAAACTGCAGTTGAGATTAATTGTTTGCATTTTTGGAACTCTTCTTCTGCCTTATCTGACCATTCTAAGTTTGTTTTATCATTTTTCTTAGCCCCTTTTAGGAAAGAAGTTAAATGCACTTGATGTTGTGCTATATTAGGCAAAAATCTACGAAAAAAATTCAAAAATCCTAAAAACCTCTGAAGGTCTTTAACAGTTTTTGGTTGTGGGTAATTTATAATTGGCTCAACCTTGTCCGGCAAAGGCTTGGTACCACTCCCCGTTACTAAATGTCCCAAGAAAGGAATTTCTGATGCGCCAAATATACATTTTGAAATGTTTAAAGCCAGTCCATATTTATTTAGCCTATCAAGTACAATTCTTAAATGGGCTTTATGTTCCTCTTCCGTAGTGCTAAAAATTAAAATGTCATCTAAATAAACATAGCAAAATTTAAGATCACCTAGAATCTCATGCATAAATCTTTGGAAAGTCTGTGCTGCCCCACACAGACCAAAATTTAAAAACGGAAATTCAAATAACCCAAATGGGGTGCAAACTGCAGTTTTCTGTATATGATCAGGGTGCACTGGTATATGGAAATAAGCTCGGACAATATCGAGTTTTGAAAAGATAGTTTTTCCATGTAATGCATTAGAAAAATCTTGGATGTGGGGTATGGGATAACGATCCGGCACGGTACGAGAATTTAATCTCCTGTAGTCGCCGACGGGACGGATGTTACCGGAACTTTTTGAAACAACGTGAAGAGGCGACGACCATGGTGATTTAGATGGCCGACAGATGCCTTGATCTATCATATATTGAAATTCTTTTTTTACGGCCTCATATAACTCTGGATTTAATCGTCTCGGTTTACTATGGATTGGTGGGCCGGTTGTCTCGATGTAGTGGACTGTGTTGTGCTTAACAGGTTTTACCCGGGATGATAATTTTGTTAATTCGGGAAATTCCGCTAGAATTTGGTGGTAAACCGAATCGCCAGAAATAAGTTTTACTGAAAAATAATCTGGAGATTTTAAAATTATTCCCGGTTGGGTAAGTTTTGTGACATTATCGATAAGTTTGCGTCGTTTAAGGTCTATTAAGAGATCAAAATTTTGTAAAAAATCGGCTCCAATTATAGGAATAGGAACATTAGCTATTAAAAATTTCCATGTGAAATTTCGCCTGAGGCCTAGGTCTACATTCATTAGTTTAGATCCGTAAGTATAAATTTTTGAATCATTAGCAGCAAATAATTGCAAGGGATCAGGCTTTAGATTTTTTAGATATTTAGGAAGAGGTATACAAGATACATCAGAGCCTGAATCGATCAAAAATTTAAAATTAGATTTTTTATCATAAATGAACAGGCGATATGACTGTGCGACTGCCGTCGATGTATCTCGATCGACAGCCGCTACTGAGAGTTTTCCTGATCGGTAGTAGTAGGGCAATAGGAACAAGGTGATCGGCATTTTTTTGCATTTTTCCCAAACCGTTTGTGATAATAACAAAAATCTCTTTTACCATCACGGGGAGCGTCCACGAGAAAAATCGCGGTGTTTGGAACTGTCACGATGAAATGGCACTCTGTATCGATCGCGAGAAAGATGTTCGACTTGTTTACTGAGGGCGGCGATTGCGCCTTTAATTGCGTTAAACTCGCTTAGTGGAGAAATACCCTCAGTGGCTGCTACACTGGACTGCCCAACGGCAAAGACGCTGTTTTCTGGTGGAGAAGTACGGACTTCTGAAATTTTGTCTGCCATTTTGGCTAAATTATCCAGCGATTCGGAGCTAATGGACAAAATAGCTTGTATTTCAGATGGCAGCCTTTGCAACCATAAAGTTTTTAGGAAATCATCATTTATTCCTGAACCCCTAATTCTTGCATCTTTCGTAGTAAATGGGACGGCTTATCGTCGCCCAAATGAAGTCCGGAAATCAATTGGCGGACCTGCTCTGAAGCAGAAAATTCAGCTATTAATCTAGTTTTTAAAGTTTCATATTTATCTGTAGCGGGTGGGGTAAACAAAATATCAGATACTGTGGATAAGATTTCGGGATCTATAGAGGCAATAAGATGGTTGTATTTTGTTAAATCCTGGGTAATTTTAGCAAGCGCGAAGTTACTTTCTACCTGAATGAACCACAGTTTAATGTTAGATTTCCATAAGGGAGGGATTTTTACAGAGACATGCGATACCTGCGACTCTGTACCTGCAGTATTATTTTGTGGGTCTTCACCAGGCATAATGAAAATATCGATTGAAAGGAGAGGTAAAATAAATTTTTAGTCAAAAACTTAGAGGATATCAGCAAACATACCAAGTTTTAAAGTAGATGTAAATAGAAAATTGCACAAAATGTAAATAGAAAATTGCACAAAATTTACAGAAATTATCAAACACGTAGCAATTTACAATATTTAATATATATAACGCCTTTTTTTTTTTTTTTTTTTTTTTTTGCTGATATAAAGATAATTATAAAAATAATCGACCAATCACAAAGTAATAGAAATAAAATGAACACATACTTTTATTTATGATGAATGGCACTCCTCCAGGTAGAGATATATAACACGTGCACCTGCACACAGTTGCCGCGAAGTAAAAATAAATAAACAGAATCTATAAATAATCCTATATTTTAAATTAAATAATAAATTACCCTCATATTTTAAATTAATTAAGGCTGGATTTCGCTAATTTTGAAAGATTAAAATAGATTGTCCGCGGTCACCAATTCGGCGTGCGTTTTGCATGCCGATAAATTTTGAGTCAGAAAATATATTTAACTAAAAAACACCAGCCAATTAAATATTAACATTGTTTAATAGAAAATAAAATAAAACGATAAACATTAATTTAGAGATTAGTGAATAAACAAAAACATTTCAAGTACAAACAGGCATTTGCCAGCGACCCAACGGCCGACGATACCAGCGGGAACAGAAGCAGAGCACAGACTGATGCTGAGAAAGACGCGCGAATGTTTCTCCCTCTTGGCAGGTTGCCATATTACAGTTTTTCCGCCAACTGGCAGTAAGGGCAGTTCTTTATCGCTATTTTGGCATAGCGAACCGCTGCAAGTTATTTCCTCAAAGTAAAGCAAGATGGTGCCGCCACACAAAAAGAAACTATTTTTTATGATGTTTCTTACTTTTAATATTTCGAATAAATAAATTTGTTAATATTAATTGACTAAAAAAAGAATCTATAATTTATTACATGATAATCGATGCTTATCTTTTTTTTTTAATTAAACAAACATTCATATATTATATTTTAGTAAATTAAATGTATCCAAGATCCAAGTTCTGAAAAAAAGATCTATAATTCGGAAATTTCCATAATTCGGAATTGGTGAGGTCCCGATGATTCCGTATTAAAGGTGTTGTATATATATATATATATGGGTGATTGCCAATCTAAAGGGTAGAAAATGAAGACTAATTTGAAAATATAAAAATTGTAGCAAAAAAATTTGAAAAAATTCCTTAATTCCTTTTTGACAACTATGAATCTAAATTACTTGATGAGCTATCTCGTTAGCTATTTTTTGGTTGGTAATTAATTAATTTCAAAATTAATGTGTCAACGGAGCGGACATCACTGACCACGGAGTGGACACTTATAAATATCCAAACCTGAAAGTTATTTTGCAGCTGTATCTTTTCATCCTTATTGTTTTACTTGTGTTTTAGAAAATAATCAACAAATATTTTTACTTTAATTCTTTTGAAAAATGAAAATAACAGGAAAATAATTGTTGGTTCCGCATATTCTTTCTTTCTTTTTCTTTTTTTTCTTTTTTTTAATGTGATTGATCTAATATGTTGAAGACACTTGTATTTCCTTGCTATTTTTCCTGTTAAAACTTCGAAGATTTCTTTAAGTTTCTTCTTTGATTTTGCGCCTTTAAAACTTTCTTTTATTGGCTTTTTTATAACCTCACCAAAAATAATACATTTCTCAATTTCTTTTGAATTTGCTTCTGTGATAATTTTTTTCACTTTTCTCTTGGGTTTTTCAGAATCAGTAGCATTATTTTTTGACTTCACATCCTTAGATCTTTGCATATGCTTTTTGTGTTTTTCAAGCTTCCTAACCAATTTTTTGTTTTCTTCACAAAGCCTTTCACTGTTCTTTTTCGACCTTTTTCTTCCACTTTCTAGTCTGCTAGATGATGATACAGATGGTTTTGTTTTCAGAGATGGATTAATTTGTGGTAGTGTGATGTTTATAGCTGCTGAACGAGGTGTCTCAGGAGGTGTATCATCTCTGAGATGTTCTTCAAAGATTATTCTGTTTCTTCAATCTCTCCCTTTGATTTCTGTTTTGGTTCTTCCGTTTTTTCCTAACACTTCATTTCATTTGTTCAAACATTTTAACTACAGTATTCTTCCTTCTGTGATATATTTATCTTTCTTTAGCTTTTCCTTCTTCATGTCTTGCGGGGTCATTTCTTATGCTCTTATTATACACAAAGATGTTTCACGCGACTTTTATTTCATCCAATTTTTGCTCCAATTTTCGAAAGCTGTAAACCGAAAGAAGGTTACAATAGTTGAATCAAAAATTGTTCGAAAAACTGGTTTACACGGTGTACAGTACATGTCAAGGCACACCTATTTATCTCTGTTTTAACGGGGACGACATGGGAGAGCGAAGAGGAAAACGGTGAATGAATTCCCGCCGGCGCTGTCATTTCTCGGTACATAAAGAGCTTTCTTCTCACTGGTTTATCACAGTCTGACTTGCCAGAAAAAATTGATCGTATTCCCAATTCCTATTACACTGGGCATTGACGTGATTTGAGCCAAATTTACAATTATCTCAAAAGTTGTGTGAAAACGTGTTGTGTGTAATAGGATCATTAGTCTGTCTCTTGCTCTCTGCATAATTTTTCTTTTTTGTTCTTTACGTTTTTCTGTAGTTTGGCTGGGAAGTTTCCTTTTCTTGTTATTTTTCTTATCTTTTTGATTTTCAAGTCCACCTAATTTCTTTTTGACTGAGTTTGAGCGAAGGTTTGTGCACATTTGTTTGTCCTGCATTGGGTTACATGCGAATTTCCATTTTTCTTGAACAGCATAATAAAGTTCTGCAAAGAAAATAAATATATATTTTAAGTATTGTTTATATATATATATATATAAAAAAAAAAAAATATTCAATTAATAAAAATACAAAACAATTTTAGTTTTGCTGTAAAACAAAAATATTTTTATTTATTTTTTCTTTTGAAACTAAATTTAATTATATTTTTGCAATTATTTTTCTAAAGTGTTATGTCACCTTTTCTACATTTTACCTTTAAAATTAAAAAGAAAAAAAAAAAAAAGGACATATAGTATACATCATCCTTTTGCATTACTCTGTAAACAACACTCATAAAACTGTTCTTAAAATTATACTAATACGAATTCTGTTGTTACATTTAAACCATGAAGAGAAATGCTTAAGAGTTCAGTAAAAAATAGCAAATACTGTTTTAAAGACGTTGAAATGACATTTTTAGAAAATCACGAATAAAAATATAAAAGTTAGGGGGAAAATATATTTCCATTGCACCTTAAGCAATCAGTAGGCTAACAAAAAAAAAAAATAAATAAATAAAGGGATAAAATTTATTTATCAAATTTATTTAGATTATTTTTTAAATGTATCTATTTTTAAGATTAATTTTGAAAGTATCCACTCCGTGGAAAGAAGTGTCCACTTCGTGATCAAATGATGTCCACGGAGTGGACGTCCACAGAGTGGACAGAATGTCTGATTTTGAATTTTAAGGAACAAAGCAACAACGTCAGGAACAATTTAACTTTAGTGTTGAATTAAGTCTTATAATCATTAATTGTAATAATAATTATATAATAAATAATCCTTATAATTACTTGTATACTTCTGACCACGGAGTGGACTGATGAGATAGCCAAACAGAGGTATCACAGATGAAATCTATTTTAACAGAACGAAATAAAGCATTGAGTTCAGCACATGTAGGTAAAAACAAAGATGGCTTCCCCCTCTTTCTTCTCAGTTACACACTGGGACAGACAGTGCCATCTACTGAACTTTATGGGAAATTAAATAGTTGTCCACGGAGTGGACGCATTTTATTAGGGACATTTGTTATAAATTAATTAAAAAAACAAGATTCATTTTATAACTCTAAAATTTAATAAATATATTTTTAAGGACAATTATGTCCTGCTTAAATCAAAATGTAATTAAAAAACATTAATATTAAGCTTGAAAATAATGCTATATTCTGCAGACTTCCCTTGGGGACAGTCCACGGAGTGGACATTCCAGGTTTTATCGATCGAGTTCTAAGAAAAATAAATAACATTAAAAACTTTTATAATAATATTCAACCAGAGAAAATCGTAAGAAATAGCCTAGTTGTAAATTTTTTTCTGATTGAAAGTATTTTCTATTTTTGTGGGCTAAGGGACATGGTTTCTACCCCTTATGTTGGCAATGACCCATATATATATATATATATATATATATATATATATATATAATAAAGATGATCCATTAAGCATAGTAGAAGCCAAGCAATAGACACAAGATCACCGAAACACCAATGACCAATAAGATTAAAAAAAAAAAAAACCTATCGGTGGATGAAATACACCAATGCAAAGAAACCAGATCCACTAATTAACAGCCTGCAAAACAAACGAATCAACAAAGCAACACAACAAATCCCAACTCAAAACCACAAACCTATCAAAATCAATGAAAAAACAACCCAAGAAACACAAGATAGGAAGGAAGGAGGCAGGCGGCAAGACTTGTGACTTGCCTGTGGGGTTAAACTAGTTTCACACCGGCAACACTCAGCAAGCCTGCCACGACTAGAACAAGAGCCATATGGATCCAAAAAAGCAAAATTCCAAAGCAGATGAACAACAATGGAACCACAAAATTCACCGATTGATTACATTTTGTTAAATAGTATAATTAGAATTTTAAATATAGTTGACAACTCAAAAAGGAAGAAACTGAAATTTTATTGGAAAAAGAAAGTTTGCATAGTAATACAAGGTAAATGCAACACGCCTTCTGCTTTTTTTTTTTTTAATAATTTAATTTCACAAACCCACCCAACCACCACCTTTTTTATTGTCGTTTATTATTTTATAATTTTTTTGTTAATATACACAAAAGTGTACACACCTTTTTTTTCTTTTTTTTTTTTTTGTACTGACATAGGCATAGGTTAAGGATATAAAATAGAAAATACAAAGTTTTTAGGAAAACCCATTTTAGCAGTGGCTGTGATCAGTTTATTAATATTCTTGTTTTTAAACTATATATATTCCCCCCCCCCCCCTCCTTGACAAAATGTATGATAAGAAAAATTAGGCTGTTCCTTACATTTTTTTTCACATTTCAGGCGGAAAAAAATGTATGGCAAGCGTATTTTTTTTTTTTCTATAAAGTGGTTTAAAATTATGACTAACTTTTTTTTTCATTACTCTGTGATAAACACTCCTGAAAATAACTAAACCACTTCATTTGCACGGCGCGAAACATGTTTCCCCTAAAAACAATTCTCTGAAAGGATTTCACCTTCACGAGTTCATACTCAAGGACAAGAGGGGTCAACCATATGGGGAAGGGGTGACTATTGACGTAGTGACCCAAACTATACCCCAACAGTAGAACACATTTTAAATGAACTAGCAAAAACTTCTCATCGATTAGACTTCGCTCTGTAAATAAGAAAATTCAATGAAATATTTTGCATAACTATGTATTGAATTTTATGTTTTGTGTAGCAGTTTGTACAGACTCTACGTTATTCGTCGCTAATTAAAGATTTTTTTAGTTTGATCTTCTAATTTGTGAGTTTGTTTTACTATTTTTCATTTTCTTATTCTTATTTTCGGCAAGTAATTATGATTTTTTAAAAGATTGTTAAACTTAATTAAAAATAAACTTAAACTTAATTAAAAATTCGGAAGGATGACCCCCCCCCCCTCCCCCCCTTTGGAAAAATCCTGGATACGCCACTGTGCATATATATATATATATATATATATATATATATATATATACTGATAATCAGAACGTACAGTTGAAATGTAAAGATTATTAAATATTATTAGTACATACAGTTGAAATTTAAAGTTGATTAAATAATTTTCAGTATTTAAAATTATTTAATGAGATCAAAAACAAAGACCAACCAAATTAAACCAAAATGGAAATAAAGCAAAATGAATTAAAACAAATTGGAATAAGATAACTGTATATTTGCATTCTTACGTTATCAAGGGGCCTGGTAGAACACAAACATGCAAAATGAATGTATTTCTGTCACAAAGATAGCAAAAGCTAAGCATTTCTTTGACCCAAGGCCCGAAACATTCATTGGTACCAAAACAAGAATAAAACTTACATCAAAATAAACTCACAACAACATGTGAGAATCCAATAAAGTAATATAAAAATTATGAATGAAAAATCACCAATTAAATTTTGTAATTATGTGTCAATAATCATCAATGGCATAATCAAGAAATAAGCAACGGAAATATGCTAGAAATGAGTATGTCACGTGTAAAATTAAAGAACCAGCTATCCATAAAAAGTACAGTTAATGTCAGTACAGTAATGGATAGGAATCATGTAGTAAATAAAGAGATGTCATAAACCAATTCAAAGTAATAATCCTCAATTTAGGATTCAGAGTTTCAGAATTGTAACTTGAATAGTGCTGCCATTTGCAATTGTAATATGAAAAGATTTTTTTTAAATATGAAGCATTATAAATTTAATTAGATGAAAGACCATTGTGTTAATCAAACTAACAATATAACAACACCTGATTTAAAATCAAGTATTTTTTTAATTTCTAGACCTAAAATAAAATTTATTTTTGGAATAAAAATCCATTAAAAAAAAATAATAAATGTTTGGGATAACAATTAATAAATGCTAAATTTTTAAAAAAAATCGAAATTGTCTGTTTTTAAAATTATCAGACATTAAATGTTTTATTCGTAGATTAAAATTAAGAAAAATATTAACAAAAACAGATTTATGAAAACATGTTCTAAGAAATTAATTACATTAGATTCCAAATCAATGGTACTAAGAGATAGATTTTTAGGATAATCAACAGATAAATCTTGATTTGGGTTATGTTATATCCATATATAATATAATTATATCATCAATATATCTTAGTAATATAAATATAGGTCAGCTAACATACTAGATGCAATACCACCTTGTGGCAACCCTAAACATATTTTATATGTTTCAGAATATAACATGAGTTGGCCCTTTGCAAGCTTCCTGACAGTGGATCTTAGTTTGCTCTTGTCTGATATTCTTATACTAGCCACCTTCGGCGACCAGCTGGTTCATGATCCTTGAAAATCTGACTTTACGAAACTCCTGCACGGTGGTGCCTGCTGCACCTTTTTCCCTTTTCAGATCTTAGAACAGCTTTTTGACATATAGTGAAAATAGCTTTAATAAAAAATTTAATCGCAGTAAATTCCCACTTGGTAGCGCCTGCGGGGCACGCTCTTCCCATTTCAATATCTGAAACAGCCTGTTTGCTCTCCATGTTATGATCTTTCAAATTTCTAACTTTAGCAAAGTCCCACTCGGCGGTGCCTGCAGCGCCTTATTCCCATTCTAGAAATTACAACACCTTCTCTGCTCATTAGAATTTGAAATATTGAAATTTTAAAATATTACAGCGCCAACTGGCGGTAGAAATTTCTGTAATCTACTGTTCAATTCCAAATCAACAAAGCTTTCAAATGATGTATTACTTATGAAATTATTTTAATTAATAGCTGAGATACAAAAGAAAATCTTATCAGGACACCTTAAAACATATAAATCAGATGAAATCTCGAATCCCACTTTTGATAATATAAAAGTACTTTAAAATATCTTTCGAATGATGTATTTAAAAAGAATTTAATCATAATTAGAATTTGAAATACGCATATTGGAATAAAATTTAATTTGCAATTAAAATGTAAATTTTTTGTTATGTGTTTGATTAAAGCTTTTTAAAAAATCTTGGCTAGGAATACAGTTTGACTCACTAAACTCATTAACAGTTTGCAAGGACATTTTATAATCTTATATATTTTGCACATGGCAAAAGTCTTTTCTGTATTAGTTTAAGATGACAAGGTTGAGCAAAAGCATCTAAAAGAAATTCCTTATTCAAAAGCTCATTCATAATTATCAAATGAGTTTTTGAGTAACGAATTTCTAAATTTTCAATATTTTTCTGTGATCTCCCCCTTTCTTTTGGAAGTCATATCAAAATGAGAAAGGTTCTTTTAGTCTTGCTTGATATAAACAAAACCAGGGGCAGACTGGCTTAATTTGGCCCACTCACTCTATTAGGGTATCTGGGGAGCCTCAGCGATGCTTAATATGGACAAAAAAAAAAAAAATAATAATAATTAATTAATGTCACATTTTACTTAATTTTCCACATTCATATGAGTATATACTGTAAAATATCGTTCCAGGGCCCCCTCCCCCCCCCCCATTTTTCATAGAAAGTCTTGTTATATTTAGGGAGGGGGCAGATAAACGGTAAAAATACACAAAAATATGGAAATTGACATGTTTTTTTTTCCTTTTTAATTGCTTTGTATTAGATTGGACATAAACTCGCAATCTTAGGAAGTTTTAAAATATGACAACATCATTTAAAATAATATTACGTAATTAAAAAAAAAAAAAAAAAAAAAATCTGTAGTGGATTTACTAGACTTTCAAACGTTTAGTAGTTATCTGGCATTTGAACAAATTTGAATCATTCATTGAATAATTCGGTAATTAATTATTATCATAATTGAAAAGTAAAATTATAGTTTACTGAATATTTTTCTATAAGTTCGAACATGTCTACACTGAAGAGAAACTGGTGCACACGAATAATATCGTGGGGCTCCTGTCAACATGTAGAAGTGCCAAAACGTGACGCGGCACAGTCTCAACTAAAGTCTGAAGGTGTACTAGAGGTAATTTACATCATAAATTCTGCAAGGCAATCAACAAATCCATAGGATTGTGATGGGGAGGGGGTGGAAAAATTCCTTCTGAACAGCCCGTTGCAAGTCTTCTTAGATTGAAAAATGTTCATGCATAGTGTTTTAAGTGGTCAATGGACATCACTCCTGGCAGCATTCCTGGAGCCACTCGGTAGCACATTTCGACCTGTGAGGAATCGCATTGTCCTGATGGATTTGTCCAAGTTCTTTGGAATGAACAAATGAGATATGAATGGCTGCAGGTAATCGGACAGGATGCTTATATATCTGTCTTTTGTCTTAGTTATATGTAGAAGTCACAGGGGTTCCATATCACACCAACTGTACATTCACCCATAGTATGACAGAGCCTCCACCAGCTTGAACATTCCTGTGTTGACATGTGAGGTCAATTGATTCACGAAGTTATCTCCGTACTCGTACATCTCCATCCAAACAATATAATCTAAAAAGAGACTAGTCAGACGAGGCAACGTGTTTCCAGTCATCAACAGTCCAATAAAGGTGTTGGTGCGCCCAGGCGAAGGGTATAGCTTCGTGACGTACAGTCAACAATGGTACACGACAGGGCTTTCGGTTCTAAAAGACCATACCAATGATGGTCCATCAAATAGATTGTATGCTGATATTTGTTGATGCCCCAAAATTCAAATGTGCAGCAATTTGAGAAAGCGTTGTACTTTTTTCATGTTTACTTATTATAATTAGTCCCATTCTTTTATGAACTTTTTCTGGCCGCAGCAATGTCGGAGATTTGATGTTTCACCGGATTCACGATATTTACGGTACAGTTGGGAAATTGTTATTCGCAAAAATCCAAATTTCATCGCTACCTCGGAGATGCTATAACCCCTGTTTCGAGCACCATTTATAGCACCTTGTTGAAAGTCGCTAAGATAAGCTGCGCTTGTAGCAACAAAAATAGATCTGATATATTTGACTGTTATTTTATATAAGCATTACCGACCTCATAGAGTTCCTCTGATTGGTTCCATACTGATGACAAAATGTCATTTTTTTTAATTATCTCACCCCATTTTTATTCTGGCTATTTTCTTGATCTTAATTAATGGTTAAATATATGGATAAATTATGTTTTGTTTATTAAAAGAATTCTTTTTATTTTAAATACTATTCATTTGATAAAACCTTTTTAGTTTTATTTTCATCTTATTATATTTAAATTATATAGTAACTTTCAAGTTTAAAAGTTTATCTGAAATATTTTATTGATAAATAAAACAACATATTTAAAATTAGTTTTATCTTTAGTATCTTTACTTACTGATAGTTTCCTAAGAGTTCAGTTTTTTCTTTTGTTTACTTTTTCAAACGTTACTACCATTAAGACTTTCCACTAATGATGTTTTTCTTTTCCCAACAACACCTGTTTTGATGACGTTTTTCATCTCACTTCCGGTTAATATGAATGATCCAATTGTAGGTCAACATCTGTCAGTTATCTAACCATTCTGACAAGATATGCTTCCTATAAATAGTCAGAGGTTTGAGGAGAACGTTGCTCATTTTGTTTTTGTGTTTTTCCTTCCATCAGCACCTGCTTCTGTTTTTCTAAGCAGGATGTGTAGAGGAAATGTCTGTTTATTCAAAGTAATTGGTTTCATCCCTGAGGTCATGGCTCAGGTGTTATATTTATTTGATAGAGGTAATAGATTTATGTTATTTAGAATTTTTGAAATGTTGGAAATTATTGAATAGTTTTTTTTAAAGGGTCTTTTCTATTAGTATGAAATAAATTGGATGAACTGGAAATGTTGAAATGTTTTTTGTTAGAATAATATTCTGTTGTTTTTTTTTTTTAGTTTAAAAATAAAGTTGGATTTTATTGTACTTATGAAGTTCTTATTGAATCATTTAACACACTTGAATTGGGTATATTTTTTAGCCAAGTACTTTCAGCTTGTTTAAAGGCTTCCAGCTACTCTGCAAATAATCACATACCTCTGCTATTTGCATATTGTACACTTTCCAGTTTTTGTCTCGTCACTGTATAATGGATGTTTGTAATTAATCTCAATTCTTTTGAGTGTCCCTGTAAAAAAAGTATAATTTTTAAGCAAGCAAATTCTATTAACAACCATTCTATAGAAAAATTCTAAAATATTTAGTCTCTTTAAAAATAATAATGAATTTCATATAATTATCCCCAATATGATGCGAAATGTGAAAATTATTTCATACTCCCCTGCAAATTAACTATAATAATACGTACGTCATTTCCCATAATGATCATACAGGCTGTTCGCACATTTTTTAGACGATTTTATTTCGCAGTAAGAAAAAATCGTTTGCATGGAGAATTTTATTTTCACAACAGTTATATTTTTGGAAGCTTTATTTATCTTCTGATATTTATAATTTTTGTTTAGATGCAAAAATGCGCTTTTAAAATGGCAGTGGATGGAAGGATAGGTTTCCACTCTTTCCAAAGATAGTTTTTAGTGAAATCTTTATGAAAAGCATTTTTTATCAGGAGAAAAATGGAAAAATGTTGCAACAACAGATGAATCTTGGGTCTATTTAAGTGGTTGCAATAAAAAAAGATAAATTTATTATCACAAAAGTGGAGAAAAAAAAATTTGCTACAAGGCTCAAAGCATCAAAAGAGGGTTTTTCTAAAGGATTTATGATTGCCACTGGTTTTTTCATACAAGCGCAAGATAAAAGCACAAAAATGTCAAAATCAACTCTAAATACTCTCAAGAACATATTTTAATTCCAATTTTTAAAAATGAAAATCCAGATCTTTATCCACAATGCTTTCAATCCGTTGAACTGCATCAAGACAAAACAAGCAGCCACACATCACAATCCGCAATTGCTTTTCTAGAAAAAAATGGAACAAAAAACGGGAATTAAAACCATACCCTTCACTGACATTCCTGCTAAATCTTCTGATGTATCACTGTTGGATTTTTGTGTTTTTCGACTCTTAAAATCAACATTATCCAAACACCGACCTACGACGCTTTGTGGACTCTGGAAAGACGTTCAAGAGGAGTAGAAAAATATACCTCTTCCGATATTATAAAAAGCATTATTATCATAGAAATTATGGTGTAGAATGTTAGTTAAGAACAAGGGCTATCAAACTGAACAAATAAAACACGAAATATGAGTGAAATTGCTTCAGTACACTCCATCAAAATCGTCTAAAAAATGTGCCAACAGCCTCTGTACATTTGCAAAGCATTGTAACATCAGTTTTTTCCCCTTTAAAAAGTCTAACATTATTAAAACAAAATTCCATTAATTTATGTCCATAGACCGCAATGTATAAGAATTCCATTTCGTGTTCCTGAAGAAAAAAAACGTCCTGTATTCATAAAAGTTAATTTCATACTGTTTTTACGGTGATGATCTATAAAATACCTGCATATTTTTTTTTTCTTAAATGAATGTAGAATTTTACACTAAGCACTTGAAATAATTTGAGTCCAAAGGCCATAATGAGAAAAAATTTTCTTAGTGTCTCTGTAAACATTTCAATGTCCTATATTCATCAAAATCTTTACAGGTCATACGGCAGTGAACAATAATATATCTACAAACTTTTAATTCATTTGGTTAAAGTGTTTAGAAGATATCATATCACATTTCAACAATGAGAAAAAAAAAATATACTGTTTCAACTATAACGAATAAGTAGTCATTTTCAGAATTGTTAAACTAGAAATATAGATCCTGAGTTATGCATATGAAGTAAATAAATAACCTGGATAAATGACCTGATCAAGAATTTCTAGTCTATACTTTTCTAGATGGTGAAACAATATTATGATTATTATGAATCTTTTGTATTGCGAAAAACTTCTTTAAATTGGGTCATAAACAAAAATTATATTTACTAAAACTCGCCTCTTGTGTTCACACTTATTTTTAGAGATAAGATTCACCACAATAATATAGGAAAATGCTCTAGCATTCTAATAGAGATTTTTGGAACTCGTTAGCAAAGGGAAGTAGAATTTATAAAGATGAAATTGAACTATTTTTACTAGAGTCGCAATTTAGTTTCTAGATATCAGTCAGTCAATTTTTTTTAGTGAATAATTTGAGTCCAATGGCCACAGTGATAAAGAATTTTTCTTCGTGTCTCTGTAACGCCGGTATCATACTTGCTCTGGGAGCGCAACTTTAAGCACAGCATGAAGCATTTAATGCAACTGCTGCACTAAAATAACCATGTGATAGGAAATTTCTCAGTGAAACATTAGCTGCAGTATTTTCCACAACAGATGGGAAATGCTTCATGTAACTGACCTTGCTGCACGTAACTGACCAATAAGGAAAGGGCAACTACATCACTCACTTGTCATGTTAGGTCGAGGGGCGGGATAAATGACAAAATATTGTTAATTAAAGAAAGTAAATGGATCTATGTTAAATTTTCTTTTAGACTATTATTTTTCTTTAAGACTTTAAGTACAATAATTAATGTCGATCAGAAAAATTTAAGAAAATAAAACATTAATTTATTAATTATAATTTTTCATTATAATAAAAATTAGTTTTAATAACTCATTGAGTATGTATTTTATTTAGTGCAGTTTATAATAATATTTATAAATACAAATTTATTACCTATAATTAATAAATAATTTATTTATTAAGAATATAAAGTAGTTTTTGGTTTATCATTATTAACTATATTTTATTATTTAAGTGTAATAATATAAATTAATTCAACACAATTCATAAATTAAATTATTTAAAAAATAATAATAATTTTATTTATTTATTTATTTATTGTAAAACTTATTTTATTTACTTCTAATTAATAAATCTAAATATGATATGAACTCTGTGACTTTAGTTTGATAATTTGTAATAATGATTGAGAAAATTATTATGTATTATAATAACTTGTATTTAAAAATATTTTTTGCTTTTTTAAATATTCAATATTTTATGAGGAATAAAATCCAATAGAAAATAGAATTTTCTAATATTTTTAGCAGGGGGTGTGTTTATTTGAGCGATAAATCTTTTAGAATAGCGATGCTATGGTTACGCCTACCGAATTTCGCGGAGCACTATATGAAACACTTGGCAACCCTTCCTCTCTTCAGGGCTCTAACGTTTTTGCCGCCGTAGGCAAACCTCAAAAGTGACGCCCCCCCCCAAGCTTTAAAAACTTTCAAATTAAAAAATAAATATAAAAAAACATTTATATATATATATAAAAAAAAAAAAAAACATAAATGGTCTAATAGAATTGAGCTAAGTAAATAATACTCATAAAACATTTACTACTATTTCTTTTTTCTTTCTTCTTTTTTTTTTTTTAAATTAAAAACACAAAATCTTTGGAAGTAATACTAGTACAGTACAGACAATATTTTCTAAACAGCAAAGAATAAAGAATGCTAGAACAGTATACAAAACTTAAACCTGAATAAAATAATCTCTTTCGAACCTTCTTTTGTGCAAATCTTGAATAACTTCTAATCTAATTTGTTACTCAATTCATATTCAATGTCCAACATTGCTAACCCATTGAGTCTAGATATGGTTTAAAAATATTTTTTTATCATTTTTACTTTCTTCATTACTTTCTCTTACCCATAAGGTAGAAAAAGTATTGTTTTAAGGTCAAATTTTCGAATGTGAGTTTTTGTTATATTTACACGTCCCCTGAATCCGAAAATGATGTTTTTAACGGTTGGTCTGTGTCTGTCTGTCTGTCTGTCTGTTATCAGCATATCTCAAGAACAAATTGTAGCAGAAAGTCCAAACTTGGTATTCTAAATGCGTATGGTATGGGGATGCTGCACTAAGCTTTTTGTTGAGATAACGCATATAGTTCGTGTACAGGGACACCCAAGAGAATTCAAATACATTATGTCTATGGGGGAAATTGCAGGGGAGTAGAGTTTAACATCTATAGACTGCACTAAACCAAAATGAAATGAATATATATTTTTTATATGCATAAAAACATGTCTCATGTAGAATATGGTAAGGAAATCCTTCACTGTTCATTTACAGGGCTACACAGAAGAACTTGATTATAGTGCGACAATAGCTGAAAATTGATGGAAATGTATTTCAGGTTGTGCCATGTATCACTACTATAGGATTATATTTAGGTGCACCATGTGGTCTGTACATAATCTTCAAATGATACACAGATCGGGGCTGCAAATATTTAAACGATAACATTCTTTTTTATTGTTAGTGGAAGTTCTTTACTGTAATATTTTAACACTTCCACCAAAGCATCTCAGAAATGGAAATGAATTTCTCATAGACATGATAAATAATGTATGTTTTTAAACTAAATATCCATCTCTTGTTTTTTATATATTTACACGTTTTAAGGCTTCCTGATTGCCGAAGTAAAGTTTTATAACGTTTGATTTTTGTTTGTGTCACTTAGAGTAACTTACAAACGAATAATTTCAAGCGATCCAAAAGTTGTATTTTCAAGTTAATATAAGTTTGTTGCTGAAAAAGTTTCAAGCAATGTTACGCGTGAAAATTGTCTGTATAATTTTAAGCAAACTTTAAATTTTAATAACAGATTTAAATTCTATATAAATGTAGGTGCAGTAATGAAATGAGAGGGTTGAGGGGGGGGGGCGGTAGTCCCCCCTCACATAGAACTAACTGTCTCATAAAACTTTTCCGAAGCCAAATTTGAATTGTTTTAACATAAGTTTACATAACACTACTCGTTGTCTTACCTCTTAATCTCCAACCTGTATTTATGGTATTAAATTTCAGGGTAAGAGAAAGTTGTATGAGTGACACATCAGATTATTAGTTTAGAAAAAGATCTTTCTCCATTAGCAAAAGTTATGCCCAAGGTTAACAAAATTTTTAAAGCCGTGCTTAAATTTGGCCTAATATTAAGGAAGGTAATGAATTTAAAGACGTCAAAATTGGACATTCTTTTTTTTTTCAAAAGTGAAGAAAATAAAGCATATTTTACCAGCCAATTTTAAAATGTTAAGATTTAAACGACTTAACAGTCATTTCCCATATCTTTACACCGTGTTAGTCCCAGTAATTCATTTTTGCACGTGTCTTTAAGTTTGTGGACATTACATAAAAATTCAAAAGAATGATTATGATTATTCAATAAATTTAGTCTCAGCTTCAGTGCACTAATCGCCCGATCGCTAAAAATAAATAAATAAATAAAACCTATTTTATATTTCTCTTTTGAATTTTCTATAGATTCGTCTACACTTTTATAAAAAAAATTTCGTTTTTAAGATTGAACATGATGGCGTGGTGTAGTCAATTCAAAGTTTTTTTCTACGACTATTACATTAGCTAATTTTTCAGCTTCTATGATAAAGTTATCAAAGGATGCAACTGATCATAATTCTTAATAACAATAATAATAATAATGAGCCATTTAATAAGTTAATGGCTTGGCATAAATCAAAAACTTTTGTTTCACATAGCTTACTTAATCGGATTAATATAATTCAAAATTTTGTGTCAAATGACGATAAAACATAAAAAACTTTAATTGTTTTATTGTACACTCAGCAGAAAAATTACTGAAGCACACATCCGTATTTTTCATGTGTATATATATATATATATATATATATATAGTATATATATTTAGTTTGATCGATTTTTTTTTTTTATCATCAGCTTACTTTTTTATAAACAGCTAAGATCATAACTCGACATGACTCGACAAGACTAAGATCATGACTCGACAAATATTTACTTAACAAAACAGTATAAGGTGCCCATCTTTTAAGTAGGAATTATTTTTAGTGCTTCAATAATTTTGCTGCCGACTGTAATCAATAAACAACTGCCTCATTTTGCGTCATATTATCTATCTCTACATTTTTGTAATTGCTTAATAAAGCATCATGAATATTTTTTAATTTAAAAAATAATGTTATAAGGGAATCTATACATTTTTTCCAACTATCAGTAATTCATTAACTACTAAGTTTAATAAATGGCTGCTGCAATGTGTGTGAAATGATCTGGAATTTAAAATTATAATCCGAATTTGTCGCCTCTCATATTTGAGCAATTTTCATAACCTTGACCTGTCATATTTTCTAATTTTAACCTTTTTTTTTCCCCAACTCTTTTAATAAAACTTAAGCAGTTCCTTACCACTAGATCTTTCAACAGGAAGAAAACCTTAAAAATGTTCATTGAATTTGCACTGAAATGCTGATTGGCCAATGGAAACATACCTTCATCAAAAATTTATCCCCCCCCCCCCCCCCATCCAATGAATCTGATGGACGTTATTGCATAAATAAAGCATTGGTTTAAATCTGACATCACTGTTGCCAATTCAAACTCAAATTTTGTCGTGTTTTTACGGACAACTCAAGATGTCCCTGTCTTATGGCTGAGGATGTCCTAGGACGTTCTTTCATACTTAGGATATACTGATAATGTCCTGGTGAGAAAGGGTACCTCCAAATAATTCCAAAATGCTGAAGAACACTGCTGAAAGACCCTATAATTATCAAACTCTTGACTTTCTTTAATTAGAGGGCAAAAAGAGCTTTGTCAAATCAGCGGTGAGTGTGCATTTCTCCCTTCGCGTCGCGGCTGCGCATACAATACATACTGTACAGAACTTACAAGTTTGTCTATTCTTGTCTGCATTTCAAATTATAGGAATGAGCAGAGAAGACTGTAAATTCTTGTTACGATTATTTACTTATTTTTTTTTACTTATTTATTTTTCTACTTATTTATCTTCTACATTCAATAATCGAAGTATTTTATTTATTTATTTATTTTAGTTCAACTGATTTTGCTGCCTTAGGCAGTTGCCTACCTGGCCTACCGCCTAGAGCCAGCCCTGCTCTCTTTTTTACTTTGTAAAAGGATGCATGAAGCGCTTAAAGTTTCGCCTAACTGTCAGTGTGACCGCGACTTAAAGAACTATGAGTCCTACTCTCATCAAAATCTGTACAGGTCATGCGAAGGGAATTTAAATATGCCTACAAACTTTGTGCTAAATTAAATAAGCATTTACTACGCTTCAGTAGCGGATCCAGAACTTGACTTTTGGAGGGGGCTAAGATTTTTCAAAGTGTTATTCTAGACCAATAAAAAATTTACAATTGCAATATTCAATTGTGAATGTCAGTGTTTTGGGGGAGGAAGCTTCAGCCCCCTAGCCCCCCTCCCCTTAATTCCGCCACTGCTACACTTTATCATGTGCATTTACAGCCCAAACAAACACACTTACACAAATAAAATGGCAAAAATGAATTCAGGAGACTTATAAAGGTATAGATACATCAAAGTTTCAAAGTCGAATTTTTTCATGACAACAATACTTTTGTCGTATAGTAGGTATATGTTCAGAAAATAAAAATTTGGCCCTGAAATTTCGGCTAATTTTCCTTCAGTTTTTAAAAAAGGAAAGAGAGCATTTGCCCTTTTTCCCTGGAAGTCAACTATGGACAGGAGTAGTAGTGAATTTGTCCACCAGCTTCTCTAACATCTAGTCATCCTCCTGAAACAGAATCAGAAAAAATAATAATAATAATAATAATAATACAAACCGAAAAGTAATATTTTGACTTTTTTTTCTGGGCCAGTCGATGCATTATATATTCAGATTGTTAGAATTTTAACATGAATTTGATGAATATTAAGAGAGTACAGTCAGAAACAAAAGTGTCCAAACACTAGCAAAAACTCCTATGTAAAAAAAGTACACTTCATACGGTTTTGTTAACCCTTTCAGGGGCGGTGGTATATATTTTAACCACCTACAAGCTGAAAAAATTCATCCCGGAAATTTTTTAACAAAAACTTACGTTTCTAACATAGCAGAAAAAGCCTGTTTTTCTAACCTTAAAATTTAACATTTCTTTTAGTTTAATTTAGTTCATGAATACCGGTGGCAGTATAATTTAAATGATCTGAATTGTCTTGCGGCGCAAAGGGTTAAATAAATCCTTATCGAATCATGCTCTTACACTGACTACGAACAGGATTCGACAAGGATTTATTTAACACAACCACATGAAGTGTACTTTTTTTTATATAGGAATTTTTGCTAGCGTTCAAACACTTTTGTTACTGACTGTAGTTTTTGTTTATCAACTAAAATTTAATGACGACAACGAAAAGAAAACCATTTGGCCCATTTTTGGCAGTGGCCCACCCGGCTAGCCGGGTGGATCAGTCCGCCCCTGGACAAAACCCCAAGATACCTTTTCTTTCGGATGTATCTTTCAACAGGAGGCAAATAGTGTTCCACTTTTCTTTTCCAACAAACCAATATTGGATTTCACACACAAATTGTAAAGGGATATTAAAAATTTTATAAAAAACAGAAATCTCTATTCTTAAGGACCCTTCAGAGACTGCCAACTGAAAACTTCAACTGCGGTTTCTTTTAATATTCCTTTGATGTGGGAATCGAGTTGACGCAAAGCAGGAGAGAGATTTTCTTGGTTGACAAACCTCCTACTGCGATCGAAATTGGGTCTCTTTTGTAAAAGAGCAATAAAAAGTAATGTCCTTCATTGTAAATGTGTGCAAAATTTCAAAGGTCACTTTTGGACAATGGATAATTTATGACTTTTGAAGCTCTGCTTGTTGCCAGTCTCTGAAGGGTCCTTTAGTCATTTTTTGAACCTAATCTCTGGAATTTGTAACAATGAATAAACAAGATAAATGATTTATGCTACTTATAGGCCAGAAAAATAAATTTGTCCACTATTTTATAGCAGTAAAAGACTACTTTAAGATAATAGTGGTATGAATTACTTACTGAGTGCCATCCCTGAAATGTAGAAAGTAAAAATTAAAATTTTTTCAAAGTTGATTATGAAACAAAATATCTAAACTTGATTTAGAAAATGAACAGGGTTCTTGAACACATATTCCTATTAAATTAGACACATTGAACAGCTGACCAAAGAAGTGACAGTATAAATAAGTGGTCATATAGTTAATATAGTCAGAGACACATGCACATACATATATTGTAAGTTTTGTATTAAACATTTTTTTTATCTTAAATTATCATTTTTCTTTTCTTTTTGTGTTTGTGTTTGCTTAAAATATTAATGCTGAATTGTTGAATTTGCATTTTTCTCAAAAATCATTCTTTTTTATTATGATTTCAGCATTCAGTCTTTAAGAGTATCAGGAAACAGTCAAATGAAATCTGGTGTTCCAATGAAAAATGAAAAGGACATTCATATTGAAAGATCACTTTCTCCTGGAACTCATTCTGTGTCCCTTATTAATCAGCCATCAAAGCACCAACTAAAAGTTTTACATCCCAGTCAAGAAAGAAACAATCTTATGTATCAACCCCTTGTAGGAAGTGGTGGTGGTGCATTCAAACCATATGAATATTCAAGCAATAGTAGTAGCCCAGCTCCTCCTGCTCATCAAAATACATCACCAGCTTTGCCTAGTAGAATGGGAACCCCACAATACCAACTTCAAGATCAACCTCAAAATTTGGTAAAAGGTGATGGTAAAACAATTCAGGATAGGATGAATTCCAGTCATAAATATGATCCTAGAGATAAGCAGATTGTGTCAACTGCTGGATCTATGTCTACTTGTTTCTCCCCTGCCTATTCCAATTCTAAAAATTTATCACCAGCTACAAATACAACACACAGTCTTATTCAACAGGGTTTGGTACCCAATCCTATGTATATTGCAGCTACTCATACAGGAAATAATACTAATCCTAGCACTCCTCCTGTATCTTTTGTTCATTCTCAGGCTTCTTCAAAAACTTCTATTCATACAGGAAATCCACCAGTTTCTCAACAGTATGCACATGTGAATTTGAATTCAGGAATCACTAGTGGTGCTCCTGTTTGTCGTCCTAGTTCTGTACCATACACACATCCACCTGGACGAACTAATCGTAGTTATTCACCTGTAGGGCCACTTAGTTCTCTTCCTGTTAATAATAAGAACATTACTTCTCATGATCATTCTTTATCAAATAGACCTCATTTAACTGTTCAAAGTGGTAGTCACAGGTCTCCTTCACCAGCACATACATATGGAAGTCAGCCCAACTCAGTTTCTTCTAGTTCTCCCCATCAGTCATCTCCAAGGTTATCGACTGTTTCAAGCAATCTAACAGTACATTTGCCTGGAACCAATACAATGCCTTCATCGCCTTTTCATTCCAGTTCTCAGTCTGAAAATCAAGATATTTCAATAGTGTCAGGTGTTCCTTTAGTTAAAAGAAAATTAATAAATGATGTAGCTCCTCGAAAACGTCCAAAATCAATTGATGATGGCCTTTTGCCGCCACAGCTTCAGCCACAAGTGCAAGCATCTAATATAGAATCAAGTGATAGTCAGGTTGTAACCCCTCCAAATCTTGTTTCAAATGCTTTGGCTGAGAACCAGCAGTGTACTGAAACCCTTATTGCCAAGTCAGATTCCCCATCACCAAATGCTTCATCAAATTTAGGATTTAAAACTGAGACACCTGTAACTGTTCCATCTATGCCAGACCTAAGTATGCCTTCTGCTGCATCAGAAGAACTTGAGCTTAATTCAGGAATTCCAGACTCAAATAATTTAACTAAATGCAAAATTCCAATTGAATTGATAGATACCAGTTCCTTCACGGAGAAAAATAGTGAAGGGATTCAAAACTCAAATAGTTCAACAAAGTGTAAAATTCCTATTAATTTAATTGATACTAGTTCCTTCATGGAAAAAAATAATGAAGGAATTGAGAACACAAATAGTTCAACGAAATGCAAAATTCCAATTAAATTAATTAATATCAGTTCCTTCACTGAAGAAAATAGTGAAACTTCTGTAAATAGTTCCATACAAAGTACATCAGAAAAAATACCAACATCTTTTTCTAATACAATTGAAAGTAGTGATGAACGCTGTGCAGTCAGTCCAGCTGTTCCTAACAGCAACATAACTCCAATTATTAGTACTAACCATACTAAATTAAAAAAGGCATGGTTACAAAGACATTCTGAGAATGAAGATAAAAAAATTCCAAATGAAAATATAACTGAAACTAAAATAGATCATCCTATTAAAATTGAATCAGGAAGTTTAAATAATGAATTAAACATTAAATCAGAACCATATGTTCTTTTAGAAAATTCTATATGTGATGAAGTACTTTCTGAATCAAAATTAAGAATCTGTGAAGACAGCTCTTCAGATATATCTGAAAACAGAACTAACAAATCTGATAGAACAGGGGATGATGAATATAATGATTCATCAAGTTTAGAATCTGATACTGATCCAGATTCAAAAAATGGAAAAAAGAAAAAGAGTAAGAGTAAGACTTCATTTTCTGGACTTAAGCGTATTAAAGGGGGTAGCAATTCTGATGCTGGAACTGATGATCAACCTTCACCAAAGAAAGATAGTAGAAAGAAAATTTCTGATAAATCATTTAATTCCAAAAAACGTGGCCGAAAGAAGGTTCGCAATGCTATCATAGAAGAACATACTAAAAAGAAAGCTGGTGAGTTTAATTTCAAAATTTGTGTTTAGTATTGTTTCCCAAATTTCAATTTTGAAAATAATTGTTATAATTTTAAGTTATTGCAATCACTTCGTTTATCTATATTTTTCTTTTCTCAGTAGTATTAGGGCACTCTACAGGTTATTTTGAAATACCACTATGAACATCCAGGGTTCTTAAGTTTTAGGAAAAGTATTTGCATTACTTCTCATGTTCTTGAAATAAATCCAAGTGGCAGTGTTATCACCTTTTAATTGTATTTTCTAGTTAAAAGTCTTAAATTATTAAATGGTATAATCAAGAACATTTAAGTCAAATTAAATGAATAATATAAAAATAACATTCATAAACAATATAACCACGTAAAACTACCTAACACTGGGTTAAAATCTATTATTTGATGATGTGAATTTTTTTCAGATTGTAATATATATTTAGCAGCAGTTTCTGAAAAATGTAGACAAAAAAAAAACCTAAATTTTGTTCAGAGGAGTTTAAGAAATTTATAAAAGTATTATTGTAATTTTCTTTTTCTTTATTTTGTATCTATAAGGATGTTAAAAAAATCAGTTCCAATCTTTCATTCATACACCATTCAAACAAATTTTAAACATACGTAAAAATGAAAGAAAGTTTCTAAGCATGCAAAAAACTGCCATTAATGATAATTTGATAATTAAAAATTGAATGAGAAAATAGTCCCTATAAGAAGTTGGTTACACATATGCAAAGCTTAAAAATTTTAAATGACACATCCATACTTGCCAACTTTTCTGGTTTTCCCGGAAGACTTCCGGTTTTTTAACGTATCTTCCGGTCTTCCGGACAAATGATGAAATCTTCCGTTTTTTAAAAAGTCGCGGATATCGTTCGTTTTAAAAAGAAAACCCAAATGTTCTGCGAAAACTCCTGATTCCCAATCTTTCTCCATCCATAACATAAATGTTAGTATTCATTTCAAACTTGCTTTATGAGATTCTAGAACATGTAACGAAATAGAATTGTTAAATATTTCTTGCTGATGTAATTATTTTTTGCCCCCCTCCCCCTTTCATTTATCTCCAACTAGTGATCAGCAATCAAATGTTCTGCAGAAGTCTTTTGTTTTCTAATCTTTATCCATTTGCAACATAAATGATAATATTAATTTTAAACTTCTTTCATTAGATTCTAGAAGTAGAGTTGAAAGAGTTTAATATTTCTTACTCTGTAAATATTTTTATATCCAGCCCCCCTTCCCCGGATTGTGATCAATGATCAGTTCTAGAAACAATAAAGCAATGAAATTGCTCAATATTTCTCACGTATGCAATTATTTTTATATCTTTATTGCTGAATTTAATGAATCTGTTTATTTTTCCTCAAATTAAATATTTCTGTGTCATATTTATACCAAATGTGTAAACATTGGGGGGGGGGGGGGGAATTAAGAATAGTTTTTTTTCAAGTAGGAAAATTTTTTCCAAATCAATTTAAGAAAATTAATACTCAGATGGTTTTATGCACATTTGAAACTGATAATTAGCTGCTGCTACTTTTTTTATTACTCAAAAGTCATATTCTATTTATTTAAAAAATTAGTTATACTTTAATTTAACTAAGTTTTTGGTCTATTGTTAAACAAATTTCTTACAGAGTCTGTTTTGTAGATACTTGTATGTTGAAGAGGAATAACTTCATTTAAAACTTTTATATATTTAGTATAATCAATCTATAGTAAAATGTTTTTATAGATTTCTTCTAAATATTAAAATTATAAAACTGTATTGTTTATTATGTCAAAGAGAAAAATAAATAAGTAAAAAAAAAAAAAAAAAAAATTCTTCCCTTTTTTAATGAAATCTTCTGGTTTTTCAACAAAAATCTTCCCTTTTTTTATTAAAATTGGTTGGCAAGTATGCACATCATTTATAATTAACAAGAATATGTATTTTAAGAATTAAAATTTAACAAGCAATGAACAACATATTTTACTATAATTGTAAATTCATTCTTTAAAAAAAAAGGGGGGGGGGGGAGTACATACAAACATGAAAATTTAAAAAGAGAAAATAATATGTATGATACCATGTATGTATTTGATTTCAATTTTTTTTTTTTTTTTTTTTTTAAATAATACTTTAATATACACTGATCTTAGTTTTATTAAAATATGCAATGTATGTACAGTTAGCTAAAACTTTAGAATGAAATAATATAGATTGAACAAATTAGTATAAATCAACACATCAAACCTATATACCCATAAGTAAATCGTTCATCACACTTTAACATGAAACTATATCACAAAAGTATGTATGTATAACATCTTCAAAAAAAAAACTTTATATCAAAATAATGAATACAAACCCTGAATGATGGTTTCAGAAGCAACTGTATTAATTGAGATAAATAATGTGAATGCTTCTGAGAACCACAAATGTAAACACATACTTTCGTAATCATAAAAATTTTAAATTAGAAACAATTTACACAAAACATTAATTTTTCACATTTGCGAATTATTTCATTTTCACCCTAGATTTAGATTTTGTAATAACATTATCAAGCAGCGATTTTTCATAGACTTTCTATGATTATAAATAGTAAGCTAAAAAATATTATTTAAAAGATAGTGATATTAAATTTTCTAGAAAAAATAGAAAAGTTAGCTTTTTTTTGGGGGGGGGGGGAAGGGGGGGTTGAAGAGGTGGCAGACATTAAAAAAAGCAAT
The DNA here is from genome assembly GCA_963930645.1 of Salticus scenicus. Lineage (NCBI taxonomy): Eukaryota > Metazoa > Arthropoda > Arachnida > Araneae > Salticidae > Salticus > Salticus scenicus. Next base: position 276,187,774 of record OZ005657.1, read on the forward strand.
TTAGCATGAAAGAAATTTAAACAAAAATATTAATTCATCCTTATACATGCACCAAACATGCTTTAATTTAACTATAGTTTAAACATACTGGATTAATCAGAAAAATATGATTTGTATTACCTTCAAAATTACTTCTTAGTTAATATTCTATAATGCTAGCAACTAATACTTCAAGGCAAAAAAAAAAAAAAAAAAAAAAAAAAAAAAAAACATACTGCCTTAAAAATGCTAGTTACTGGCAAAAGGCCAATTTTAATGAAACAACAAAACCACATGTTCACGTTATTTACACTAGCAGGCAGCTATGTTTGTTTTATCCAAACCAAATGTGGAGAGACCACTGGGCTAGAATGTAAGAAGTAATATCTTCCTATTGAATAACTTAGAAAGGCAGTAATCTTGTGGAACAATTTAGTTTTGAATCGAGCAGTTCAAAAAGCTGCACATTAACCTACAGGGGTGTTTGTGTTCAGGGTTTTTACTCTAACCCATGTGTATATTTTATTTCCTATAAAGTTATTTTTTGTTTTCACTGGTTGTTCATTTGTCATCCATGGGATATGTGAATGAAATGTAAAAATAGTTTGAGTATTATTTGATATTTTGGGTTTTTTCTAATTTGAGGCTCTAATTTTCAGGGTTTTTACCTTTGAGTCACAATCACCCCTGATTGTAGAATGTGCAATTCTTTGTTTGCTTCGAAAATTTTAAGCATATAAAGACTGCTTAGTATTTCTTCCTTCTAGTATTCTGGTTCAGTGGGTGACCAACATACCTGAACCAATGAGAAAATTTAGGTATGTTGATGACACTTTCGTTCTTGTTCTCTTTGCTATCGATTTTTCCAGTTTTTTTACTTTCTTTGGTCAGTTTGATTGTCCCCTGCATTCAATTAAGATTGAAAAGGATTGCTTCTTGCCTTTCCTTGACATTTTTGTGTCTAAAGACAAGGATCAGTTATCAACTGCTGTTTTTAGAAAACCCTCATCTTTCTCTCTTCCACCGCATGCTCTCTCTAACCACACCCCTCCTCAGAAAATGTCTGAATTCTGTACTTATATGGTCAATCCAGGGAAAAATTTGAGCCTTTTTGCTGCATTTTCACATACACTCAAGAGCCAAAACATTATAACCACCTCTACATTTTGCAATGAACTCGCCTGGATGCCGTGGAAAGTACATGATCAGGTGGGAGTTGTATTTAACTGCTGCTGGGGAGTCTGAAGTATCATTCTTTCACTTACTTTTATGTGTAATGGGAAAGGCTGTGGATCTAAGCGAATTTGATAGAGGGCAGATTGTAATGGCTCAAAGGCTCGGAACAAGCATTTCCAAAACTGCACGAGTCGTGGGTTGTTCTACTTATACAAAGTAAATGAATGACGGTGAAACCAGCAGTAGACGACATGGTGTTGGACGTCTACATGTTATCAAAGAAAAAGGTCGTCAGAGATTGTCCAGCTGGGTGAAGCAAAGCCGGAGCCAGACAGTGGCACAGCTGACAGCCCAATACAATGCAGGGCTAAGTAGAATTGTATTGGAGCACACTGTTCAGAGGACACTGTTGGATATGGGGCTATGTAGCAGACGTCCCACTTATGTGCCTCTGCTGACCAAGCATCATCGCCAACTATGCCTACGCTGGGCCCGGGAACATCGTGACTGGACCATGGATCAATGGAAGAGAGTTGCCTGTCATTCATCATGTCGATGGTCGTGTCAGGATACGTCGTCTTCCAGGTGAACGGTTGCTCCCTCAATGTACAGCAGATCATAAACAGGCCAGTTGTGGTGGTATTATGCTTTGGGGGACGATCTCGTGGACATCTCTGGGACCCGTGGTTGTGGTGGGTTGGGGACAAAATATCGCCGATGTAAACGAATACAAATCAAAAATGAGTTAGTAATTATCAGTAATATTGTATAAAATTTCCTGACAACACATACCTAGGTCAGAGCACTGACATTCTGACAAACCTACAACAAAATTTTTTATAAATTTTACTTAAAATAGTTTAAAAACTTTATTTATTAACTTTTGTCAAAATTACTCATAATGAATTCAATCGTGCTTATTAATTTTAAAATTTTTAATTCAAGTTTGTGAACAGTGTTCAGCTTTAATGTCAGCAGTGATGTACACGATTTTTAAAATATATTTTGCATAGTGAAAGGCAAAATATAGAATAACTTAAAAATAAACATAAATAAAATAATAAAATTCAACTCTATGATTTATTTAATTATTTATATAATTATTTTAATTAATTAATATTTATAAGGCCGTGTGGCCCCCGCCAGAGATCATACGTGACACAAAATCAAATTTTCGAATAGATCATACAATTTTTTTGACGCGATATTTTGTCCCGCGATATTATGCCTGGATCCCGGCTGTGGTAGAGCAGACCATGAACGCTATGGAGTATCTGAACATCATTGTGGAACAGTTGCTCCCTTATATGGCGTCTGTCTTCCCAACTGGAAATGGAATGTTCTAACAGGACAACGCTCTGTGTCACAGGCTTGAATTGTGTTGGAGTGGTTCCAGGAACATGATGCTGAATTCCAGTTAATGTCCAGGCCGCCTAACTCACCGGATCTCAATCCGATAGAACACATTTGGGATGCAATGGAACGACAGCTCAGACTTCAAATACCACCAAGTCACAATATCTGGGGTTTGCGTGACCGTTGCTTAAACATCTGGTACAATCTGTCTCCGGCCATTTACCAAAGACTTGTGATGTCCATGCCAAGGCGGTTTGCAGCTGTGTTGTAGGCCAAAGGTGAGCCAACTCGTTATTGACAGGTGGTCATGTTTTGGCTCTTGAGTGTTATTCAAATTCATAAAATGGGCCCCTTCACAAAATTCAAATTCATAAAATAGGCTCTTTCATAAAATTCAAATTTGTAAAAACAGCCATTTCTCAAGATTTTGATTTTATAGTTTCTACTTTTTTTCTAGTTTCAAGAAACATAGGAATATTATATTAAAAAAGAAATTGATACATTACATATCACTTCGTTCATAGCAGAAAAGCTTTTTTCGAAGGGGATCCCTTTCTTCGGCGGTGCCGTCTGCACTCCGTGGATGGCAGTCACTGACAAGTTGTTCTTCTCTTTTATTGATGAGTAGGTGCCGCCAGATTTCATTTACCTCCGCCGATTCGTGGTCGTTAATGACGTCAGGGTTATGCGCTATCTCGATGCTCTCTCTTAGGTACGCGTAAGTGGGATTATTGTAATTAGCTAATTTTCTTACATTTTCAAATTCGATTTTAACATTATTTTCAAGATAATTTTTGGCCAGAGCGGTAGTGTTGTGGTTAAATTTAATATCGTTCTGATGCTCTTTAATCCGGGGTTTTATTTTTCTTTTTGTGACACCTATATAATTGTATTCTCTGTTTTCCTGATTTTTGAGGGGGATTTTATAAATACCAGCAGTTCAGTGGGGGGGATTGGATCTTTATCGCTTCTTATAAGTTGAAATATGTTAGGGCTGGGTTTTATTGGTATGTTTAAGTTAAATTTGCTAGCTGTGTTTTTTATTTTATTTGAAATGCCCTGATTGTACGGAATAGAAAAAGTGTATTCGGTATGGGTTTTTTGTGCATTCGGAATACTATTTAACTGTTTTATTCTCTTTCTATACAATTGATTTACTAACTTTTTAGGGTATCCTGCCTCAACCGTTAATTTATTTATGAAATTCAGTTCTTTTCTTAATGCTGATTTGTCTGAACATATGAGGATGGCTCGATTAATATAACTCCGTATTGCGTTTAATTTATATCTGTATGGTGTTTTGCTTTTATTGTTAATGATCTCGTTACTCGCGGTGGGCTTCCGGTAAACTGCGGTTTTGAAGTGATTGTTGTGCTTAGTTATTTTAACATCTAAAAAATTGATTTCATTATTATTTTCTTCTTCGGCTGTGAATTTGATATTTTTATCGAGTTGGTTGAGCTGATTTAAAATTTCGGTACTATTGTGATTTACTTTTATTATTTCGAAAACGTCATCGACATAACGGACCCATAATTTAAATTTGTCACCTAACAGTTCTGTAATTTGGTTTTCCATGAGTCTTAGTTTAAATTCGGCAATTATGCCTGATATAGGGGATCCCATAGGGACGCCCATATCTTGTTTATAGGTAATGTTGTTAAACTGAAAATAGCTTTCTCTTAATATTAAGTTACTAGTAGCAATAAGTGTGTTGACTATGGGGGTTTCATATTTTTCTTTGATAGCGTTATTAATAATTTCGGATATTTCATTTATTTCTATAGAGGGATATAGGTTAACAACATCAAAACTGACAAGGTGATCGTTTTGGTCTATGGTTAAATCTTTAATTTGCTTAATGAAATCTTCTGTGGAATACAAACTGGTATTGGAGGGGGGTAAGAGTTCGCGATAGATTTTTGTCATGTATTTTTCTAGTGGGTATGTAGGCCCTTCCTTTTTATTTACTATGGGTCTAAATTTTGGGGGTGGTTTATGATCTTTATAACGTCCAAACAAATGCGGGGTATTGGGGGCAAAATTATTTATATATGGAGCTTGATTATTAGGCCAGTTACCTTTTTTAATTAATTGTTGGACTTTGTCAATTAGTTTTTTATTGGGGTCAGTTTGTACTTTGGTAGCCTTCATTTCATTAATAGTTTCATTTATTTTATTTTCATAATCAGAACGGTTTAGGATGGCAATTTTTCGCGTTTTGTCAGTTAATGTGCAAGTTATACCTGTATTTTTCTTAAGTTGTCTAAGTGCTTTGATATCGGCGCGATTGATGTTATTATTTTTACTATTAACGTTTTTATTAATTAAGTTACGTGCCACATTACGAATTGTGTTTTTACACTCGGTCCGGGTTTTACTAATGGTGGTCTCAATTTTGGCTATGGAGTCTTTTATATTAATGGGTTGCTCTAAAATAAACTTTGGTCCTAATTTTAACAATGCGTCCTCATGGCTGTTTAAATTATAATCTGAAAGGTTAATATATGGTTGCTCCTTTATTTGTTTTTCTTTTAAAAAATCTCTATTTATCCATCCTTTAAGTTTTTTATTATGTTTTTTAATCGCGATGTTCTTTTCCACGTTATTGTAGATCTCAATTTTTCCTTTTAATTCACTAAAGCTATTATTGTCCATTGTACTTTTCATCTGATTTTCTAGTTCGTTTTTTATTTGAATATTATTATACAGTTCTGATTTTTTACGTTTTATCATTTTAGAGAGTATTTTATTTTCGAAATTTTTAACATCCTGTGAAAAGAGATTTTGGAGGGTTTTCTTATGCACTCTGAAACTCTTAGGAATAATTTTGAAATTTTGGCAATCATGTAGGAAGTTAATACTTTCTTTTGTTTTGACACATTTTTTATTAATTTTCTTTAATTTTGAAATGCAATTTTTATGTCTGTTCATTGGGCTAATTAAATACGAACAAAACCACGAAAAAACGGTAAAAATAGAAATATGAAAAAGTTTAAAACACCCACTAAACGGGTGAACAAAAAAACATTAAACTTTTATTAATTACGAAAATACAAGAAAAAAAAAAGGGGGGGGGGGGAATTTAAACGCGGAAGCCTCAAAAAGACAGCAAAAAAATTACGAGAAACGAAAATTTAAATCACAAAAAAAAAAAAATTAAAATTTTTAAATTACAAACTACCCACTAAACGGGAACAAAACTTTTAAATGAGAGACATTAATTTAAAGAACCCACGTTACGGGTAAAAAAAAACAAAAAAAAAAAAAAAAAAACATAAAAGTACAGAAAACAAAATCAAAACATTAAGTAAATATCTATTAGATTTTGACCACGAATCGTCGGCAGAGACAAAATACACCACGTAAAACGATAAAAACGTCCAGGTGAGACTTTAAACATGATAACTTATACTTTAACGAAGTTAAATATACATATTAAAAAAGAAATTGATACCTTAAATATCACTTCGTTCATGGCAGAAAAGCTTTTTTCGAAGGGGATCCCCTTCTTCGGCGGTGCCGTCTGCACTCCGTGGATGGCAGTCACTGACAAGTTGTTCTTCTCTTTTATTGATGAGTAGGTGCCGCCAGATTTCATTTACCTCCTCCGATTCGTGGTCGTTAATGACGTCAGGGTTATGCGCTATCTCGATGCTCTCTCTTAGGTACGCGTAAGTGGGATTATTGTAATTAGCTAATTTTCTTACATTTTCAAATTCGATTTTAACATTATTTTCAAGATAATTTTTGGCCAGAGCGGTAGTGTTGTGGTTAAATTTAATATCGTTCTGATGCTCTTTAATCCGGGTTTTTATTTTTCTTTTTGTGACACCTATATAATTGTATTCTGTTTTCCTGATTTTTGAGGGGGATTTTATAAATACCAGCAGTTTCAGTGGGGGGGATTGGATCTTTATCGCTTCTTATAAGTTGAAATATTATTGGTATGTTTAAGTTAAATTTGCTAGCTGTGTTTTTTATTTTATTTGAAATGCCCTGATTGTACGGAATAGAAAAAGTGTATTGGGTATGGGTTTTTTGTGCATTCGGAATACTATTTAACTGTTATATTCTCTTTCTATACAATTGATTTACTAACTTTTTAGGGTATCCTGCCTCAACCGTTAATTTATTTATGAAATTCAGTTCTTTTCTTAATGCTGATTTGTCTGAACATATGAGGATGGCTTGTTTAGGGTATCCTGCCTCAACTGTTAATTTATTTATGAAATTCAGTTCTTTTCTTAATGCTGATTTGTCTGAACATATGAGGATGGCTTTTTTAGGGTATCCTGCCTCAACCGTTAATTTATTTATGAAATTCAGTTCTTTTCTTAATGCTGATTTGTCTGAACATATGAGGATGGCTTTTTTAGGGCATTCTGCCGCAACCGTTAATTTATTTATGAAATTCAGTTCTTTTCTTAATGCTGATTTGTCTGAACATATGAGGATGGCTTTTTTAGGGTATCCTGCCTCAACCGTTAATTTATTTATGAAATTCAGTTCTTTTCTTAATGCTGATTTGTCTGAACATATGAGGATGGCTTTTTTAGGGTATCCTGCCTCACCCATTAATTTATTTATGAAATTCAGTTCTTTTCTTAATGCTGATTTGTCTGAACATATGAGGATGGCTGTTCAGACAAATCAGCATTAAGAAAAGAACTGAATTTCATAAATAAATTAACGGTTTAGGCAGGATACCCTAAAAAGTTAGTAAATCAATTGTATAGAAAGAGAATAAAACAGTTAAATAGTATTCCGAATGCACAAAAAACCCATACCCAATACACTTTTTCTATTCCGTACAATCAGGGCATTTCAAATAAAATAAAAAACACAGCTAGCAAATTTAACTTAAACATACCAATAAAACCCAACCCTAACATATTTCAACTTATAAGAAGCGATAAAGATCCAATCCCCCCCACTGAACTGCTGGTATTTATAAAATCCCCCTCAAAAATCAGGAAAACAGAGAATACAATTATATAGGTGTCACAAAAAGAAAAATAAAACCCCGGATTAAAGAGCATCAGAACGATATTAAATTTAACCACAACAGTACCGCTCTGGCCAAAAATTATCTTGAAAATAATGTTAAAATCGAATTTGAAAATGTAAGAAAATTAGCTAATTACAATAATCCCACTTACGCGTACCTAAGAGAGAGCATCGAGATAGCGCATAACCCTGACGTCATTAACGACCACGAATTGGCGGAGGTAATTGAAATCTGGCGGCACCTACTCATCAATAAAAGAGAAGAACAACTTGTCAGTGACTACCATCCACGGAGTGCAGACGGCACTGCCGAAGAAGGGGATCCCCTTCGAAAAAAGCTTTTCTGCCATGAACGAAGTGATATGTAAGGTATCAATTTCTTTTTTAATATGTATATTTAACTTCGTTAAAGTATAAGTTATCATGTTTAAAGTCTCACCTGGACGTTTTTATCGTTTTACGTGGTGTATTTTGTCTCTGCCGACGATTCGTGGTCAAAATCTAATAGATATTTACTTAATGTCTTGATTTTGTTTTCTGTACTTTTATGTTTTTTTTTTTTTACCCGTAACGTGGGTTCTTTAAATTAATGTCTCTCATTTAAAAGTTTTGTTCCCGTTTAGTGGGTAGTTTGTAATTTTAAAATTTTAATTTTTTTGCTGTCTTTTTGAGGCTTCCGCGTTTAAATTTTTTCCCCCTCACCCCCCCTTTTTTTTTTTCTCGTATTTTCGTAATTAATAAAAGTTTAATGTTTTTTTGTTCACCCGTTTAGTGGGTGTTTTAAACTTTTTCATATTTCTATTTTTACCGTTTTTTCGTGGTTTTGTTCGTATTTAATTAGCCCAATGAACAGACATAAAAATTGCATTTCAAAATTAAAGAAAATTAATAAAAAATGTGTCAAAACAAAAGAAAGTATTAACTTCCTACATGATTGCCAAAATTTCAAAATTATTCCTAAGAGTTTCAGAGTGCATAACAAAACCCTCCAAAATCTTTTTTCACAGGATGTTAAAAATTTCGAAAATAAAATACTCTCTAAAATGATAAAACGTAAAAAATCAGAACTGTATAATAATAATAAAATAAAAAACGAACTAGAAAATCAGATGAAAAGTACAATGGACAATAATAGCTTTAGTGAATTAAAAGGAAAAATTGAGATCTACAATAACGTGGAAAAGAACATCGCAATTAAAAAACATAATAAAAAACTTCAAGGATGGATAAATAGAGATTTTTTAAAAGAAAAACAAATAAAGGAGCAACCATATATTAACCTTTCAGATTATAATTTAAACAGCCATGAGGACACATTGTTAAAATTAGGACCAAAGTTTATTTTAGAGCAACCCATTAATATAAAAGACTCCATAGCCAAAATTGAGACCGCCATTAGTAAAACCCGGACCGAGTGTAAAAACACAATTTGAATTGTGGCACATAACTTAATTAATAAAAACGTTAATAGTAAAAATAATAACATCAATCGCGCCGATATCAAAGCACTTAGACAACTTAAGAAAAATACAGGTATAACTTGCACATTAACTGACAAAACGCGAAAAATTGCCATCCTAAACCGTTCTGATTATGAAAATAAAATAAATGAAACTATTAATGAAATGAAGGCTACCAAAGTACAAACTGACCCCAATAAAAAACTAATTGACAAAGTCCAACAATTAATTAAAAAAGGTAACTGGCCTAATAATCAAGCTCCATATATAAATAATTTTGCCCCCAATACCCCGCATTTGTTTGGACGTTATAAAGATCATAAAACCCCCCAAAATTTAGAACCATAGTAAATAAAAAGGAAGGGCCTACATACCCACTAGAAAAATACATGACAAAAATCTATCGCGAACTCTTACCCCCTCCAATACCAGTTTGTATTCCACAGAAGATTTCATTAAGCAAATTAAAGATTTAACCATAGACCAAAATGATCACCTTGTCAGTTTTGATGTTGTTAACCTATATCCCTCTATAGAAATAAATGAAATATCCGAAATTATTAATAACGCTATCAAAGAAAAATATGAAACCCCCATAGCCAACACACTTATTGCTACTAGTAACTTAATGTTAAGAGAAAGCTATTTTCAGTTTAACAACATTACCTATAAACAAAATATGGGGGTCCCTATGGGATCCCCTATATCAGGCATAATTGCCGAATTTAAACTAAGGCTCATGGAAAACCAAATTACAGAACTGTTAGGTGACAAATTTAAATTATGGGTCCGTTATGTCGATGACATTTTCGCAATAATAAAAGTAAATCACAATAGTACCGAAATTTTAAATCAGCTCAACCAACTCGATAAAAATATCAAATTCACAGCCGAAGAAGAAAATAATAACGAAATCAATTTTTTAGATGTTAAAATAAATAAGCACAACAATCACTTCAAAACCGCAGTTTACCGAAAGCCCACCGCGAGTAACGAGATCATTAACAATAAAAGCAAAACACCATACAGATACAAATTAAATGCAATACGGAGTTATATTAATCGAGCCATCCTTATATGTTCAGACAAATCAGCATTAAGAAAAGAACTGAATTTCATAAATAAATTAACGGTTGAGGCAGGATACCCTAAAAAGTTAGTAAATCAATTGTATAGAAAGAGAATAAAACAGTTAAATAGTATTCCGAATGCACAAAAAACCCATACCCAATACACTTTTTCTATTCCGTACAATCAGGGCATTTCAAATAAAATAAAAAACACAGCTAGCAAATTTAACTTAAACATACCAATAAAACCCAACCCTAACATATTTCAACTTATAAGAAGCGACAAAGATCCAATCCCCCCCACTGAAACTGCTGGTATTTTTAAATCCCCCTCAAAAATCAGGAAAACAGAATACAATTATATAGGTGTCACAAAAATAAAAATAAAAACCCGGATTAAAGAGCATCAGAACAATATTAAATTTATCCGCAACACTACCGCTCTGGCCAAAAATTATCTTGAAAATGTTAAAATCGAATTTGAAAATGTAAGAAAATTAGCTAATTACAATAATCGCACTTACGCGTACCTAAGAGAGAGCATCGAGATAGCGCATAACCCTGACGTCATTAACGACCACGAATCGGCGGAGGTAAATGAAATCTGGCGGCACCTACTCATCAATAAAAGAGAAGAACAACTTGTCAGTGACTGCCATCCACGGAGTGCAGACGGCACCGCCGAAGAAGGGGATCCCCTTCGAAAAAAGCCTTTCTGCCATGAACGAAGTGATATGTAAGGTATCAATTTCTTTTTTAATATGTATATTTAACTTCGTTAAAGTATAAGTTATCATATATAGGAATATTAATTATAAAATAAAACAAACAGCCTTACTTAGGCTTCATCTTTAGCAATAAGCTTTTCTGGGGAGGATCCTCCCCCTTTGTCAATTGCAACTAGTGTTTTCTGGCACCAGCTATTTATAGCTTCACTTCTTTGTAACAAGTAGCGCCACTGCGGATCAATTCTGGCCGATTCGTGGTCATTAATGGTGCTGCTATCGTTAACGATCTCAACGCTTTCACGGAGAAAAGCATATGTAGGATTATTATAGTTAGCTATTTTTTCAACGTTATTAAATTCTATTTTTATTTCATTTTCACAGTATGCTTTGGCTAGTGCGGTAGTAGAACGGGCTAATTTTATATCGTTTTCATGTTCCTTAAGACGGGTCTTGATTTAGTAACTCCTATGTAACTTCCTTTTCTTTTGTTGGGATATTCAATGGGAATTCTATAAACACCGGCGGTTTCGAGGGGGGGAATAATATCTTTGTCATTTCTTACAATTTGAAAAATGTTCGGGTTCGGTTTAATCGGAATATTTAGATTGAATTTCTTGGCAGTATTTTTTATTTTATTTGAGGTTCCTTGGTTATATAGTATGGAGAATGTATATTTTTATTGCCTTCTTTGCTGGTTTGGGATATGATTTAGTTGTTTTATTCTTTTTATATATAACTTTTCAACGATAAATTTTTGGATATCCGGCTTCAATAGTTAATTTTTTAATAAACTTAAGTTCTTTGTTTAAGTCATTTTTATTATTACATACTAGTATTGTGCGATTAACATAGCTGCAGATTGTGTTAATTTTATACTTATAAGGGGTTTTGCTTCTATTGTCAACAATTTCGTTACTGGCCATCGGTTTTCTGTAAACAGTGGTTCTTATTTTGCTATTTTCACATTTAATTTTAACATCTAAGTAATTTATCTCACTGTTTTTTCGAATTCATATGTAAATTTAATATTATCGTCAAGCAAATTTAGTTTATCGAGTATTTCGTTTATATTTTGTTCTCTATGGATAACTGCAAAAACATCGTCCACGTATCTGACCCAAAAAATAATTTTATCTTTCATTAATTTAAATATATCATTTTCAAATATTCTTAATTTGAATTCAGCTATTATCCCTGAAATAGGTGATCCCATTGGCACCCCCATATTCTGTTTATATACAACATTATTAAATTTAAAATAGCTTTCACGTAAGATAAGATTACTAGCAGTAATTAACATATTCGCAACGGATTTAAGTCATTAATACGGTTAATAAAATCTTCTGTGGAGTTAAGACTATGATCAGAGTGGGGGCAACAGGTTACGGTAGTTATGGGTCATATATTTTTCGAGTGGGTAGGTAGGACCTTCTTTTTTATTAACAATCGGTCGAAACTTGGGCGGGTCTTTATGGTCCTTAAATCGCCCAAAAAGGCGCGAGGTATTGGGAGCGAAATTATTAACAATGGGGGGGGGGCGGTTATCTGGCCAGTTACCTTGCTTTATTAATTTATTGACTTTTTCTATTAGTTTTTTTATTGGGATCATTTTTAATTACAGTGGTTCCTATTTCCTTAATTACGTCATTCATTTTATTATTATAGTCTGTACGATTCAAAATGGCAATTTTGCGGGTTTTGTCTGTAAGGGTGCAAGTAATTTGTTCGTTTTTCTTGATTTGTTTTAAAGTTGGCACAGTTACCGTTCTTATTTTTAGTACTCTTAGTCAATTCATTATAAGCTACATTCCTGATTTGGTTTTTATTTGGTGGGGGAGTTTTATCAATAGCGGTTTCTATTTTAGCGATACTATCATTTAAATTTATTGGCTGGTCAAGAACAAACTTTGGTCCGAGTTTTAATAATGCGTCTTCATGGCTATTAGTTTTGTAGTTTGATAAATTAATATATGGTTGTTCTTTGATTGTCTTATTTTTTAAAACTTCTCCGTTAATCCAGTTTTTTAGTTTGTCGTTATGTCTTTTAATAGCAATATTTCGTTCAATATCTTTGAAGGTTTTGATTTTATTTTTTATAACATTATATTCTGTAAGACTACTACTATCGTAACGGTTTATCAAACGCTCAAACGAGTGTTTGATAAACCATTACGATTTGACTTATTGGTTATCATTTTCAAATTTTTCATCTAGTATTTTCTTTTTTCTTTTTTTTTTTTCTTTCTTCCGTGTGTTATTAACAGACCTGCCAACTGCTACGAATAATTCGTAATTGCTACGAATTTGGGCCGTAAACTACGGCGCTACGAAAATCGGCTCAAAATTACGAATTTTTATCTAGCACCAAAACTGCAACATTTCTGACGTTTTGCCTTACGATTTTCAATCTTTTTCCATCCACGCCATAAATGTCAACTTTCATTTTAAACTTGCTTTATTAGTTTCTAGAATATATAAAGAGATAGAATTGTTAAATATTTCTTATTCGTGTATTTTTTTGTGCCCTCCTCGCTCCCCACCCCACCCCCTAAAGATCGGCAAACAAATGCCTCACAAAAGCCTTGGGATTTCTAATCTTTATCCATCTGCAACATAAATGTCAATGTTATTTTTAAACTTACTTTATTAAATGCTAGAACCTAAGTAGAGTTGTTCAATATTTCTCACTCTTTTTTTTTTACCTCCCCCCCCCCCCCCCCTCCTTCCCTACCAATCCATGATCAAATGCCTACAGAAACCGTTGAATGTGTTCAATTTTTATGTTTTAACATTTTTAAATCAATTATCCCAATGCTAAGATTAGAATTTTTTGCAATCATAATTTATATATTTTTTTAATTATACACATAATTAAATACACAACAAAAAATATTTATTTAATAGGTAGTATTTTTGCTGAATTTTAATGGCTGGTTGAATATAGTGTAAAAACAGGAATTCTGCATTTTGAATAAAATTATTTTATACCTGGTTTCATAAGTCATGTTTGTTTCTTAAACGGTTTTTCATTATATATGAACACTAATGCAAATGATTTAGGTAAAAATAATAACTTTTTAAAGAATGTTTAATCTGAGTTTGGGGGGGGGGGGGGCATTAAACATAATGTGGCCGGATTTCGGTGGCAAATAAAGCCAGGTGTCTGGCATCCGGCAGTGCATATTATCTGTGGAAAATTTTTCATCATTCCTGAAAATAGTACCCCGCGGATTATACGCAAGAAAATACAGTAATATACATACATTTATTCATTCAGGATTCGTGTGTCACATGATAAAAATGAACCAATCAACCATCCAATCTATTTTTAAAATCTGTGTGCTACTAATTATCATTTTCAAATGTTGGCAGGTATGGTTATTAATATGGATTGTAGAAGCATTTATTTAAAATTAAAAAAAACTTAATAAAAAACAAATTAAAACCGAAGAGAGTATCAATTTTTTACAGGATTGCAAAAACTTCAATATTATACCAAAAGTCTTTTGAGTCAAAAATAAAACCCTTAAGAAAATTTTTCCGCGTTAAGTTCGTTATTTCGAAAAGATGGTTTTAAATAAAGCTATTAGACATAGGAAATACGACTTTTATAAGAATATCGAAGTTATTAATAAAACTGATTGTAATCTCAAGGAAAGTAGTAGTCTTACAGAATATAATGTTATGAAAAATAAAATCGAAACCTTCAAAGATGTTGAACGAAATATTGCTATTAAAAGACATAACAACAAACTAAAAAACTGGATTAACAGAGAAGTTTTAAAAAATAAGACAATCAAAGAACAATCATATATTAATTTATCAAACTACGAAACTAATAGCCATGAAGACGCATTATTAAAACTCGGACAAAAGTTTGTTCTTGACCAGCCAATAAATTTAAATGACAGTATCGCTAAAATAGAAACTGCTATTGATAAAACTCCCCCACCAAATAAAAACCAAATCAGGAATGTAGCTTATAATGAATTGACTAAGAGTACTAAAAATAAGAACGGTAACTGTGCCAACTTTAAAACATTAAAACAAATCAAGAAAAACGAACAAATTACTTGCACCCTTACAGACAAAACCCGCAAAATTGCCATTTTGAATCGTACAGACTATAATAATAAAATGAATGGCGTAATTAAGGAAATAGGAACCACTGTAATTAAAAATGATCCCAATAAAAAACTAATAGAAAAAGTCAATAAATTAATAAAGCAAGGTAACTGGCCAGATAACCGCCCCCTATTTTGCTCCTAATACCCCGCGCCTTTTTGGGTGATTTAAGGACCATAAAGACCCACAAAAAAGGTCCTACCTACCCACTCGAAAAATATATGACCCATATCTACCGTAACCTGTTGCCCCCCTCTGATCATAGTCTTAACTCCACAGAAGATTTTATTAAACATATTAATGACTTAGAAATTAACAATAACCAAAAATTTATTAGTTTTGACATTATCAATTTGTTCCCGTCTATCGATATTAATGAAATCTGTGATAAAATTAATCAAACAATAGCAAGTCAATACGAAAAATCCGTTGCAAATACGTTAATTACCGCTAGTAATCTTATCTTACACGAAAGCTATTTTAAATTTAATAATGTTGTATATAAACAGAATATGGAGGTGCCAATGGGATCACCTATTTCAGGGATAATAGCTGAATTCAAATTAAGAATACTTGAAAATGATATATTTAAATTAATGAAAGATAAAATTATTTTTTGGGTCAGATACGTGGACGATGTTTTTGCAGTTATTCATAGAGAACAAAATATAAACGAAATACTCGATAAACTAAATTTGCTTGACGATAATATTAAATTTACGTATGAATCCGAACAGAACAGCGAGATAAATTACTTAGATGTTAAAATTAAATGTGAAAATAGCAAAATAAGAACCACTGTTTACAGAAAACCGATGGCCAGTAACGAAATTGTTGACAATAGAAGCAAAACCCCTTATAAGTATAAAATTAACACAATCCGCAGCTATGTTAATCGCGCAATACTAGTATGCAATAATAAAAATGACTTAAACAAAGAACTTAAGTTTATTAAAAAATTAACCATTGAAACTGGATATCCAAAATTTATCGTTGAAAAATTATATAAAAAAGAATAAAACAGCTAAATCATATCCCAAACCAGCAAAGAAGGCAACAAAAATATACATTCTCCATACCATATAACCAAGGAACCTCAAATAAAATAAAAAATACTGCCAACAAATTCAATCTAAATATTCCGATTAAACCGAACCCGAACATTTTTTCAAATTGTAAGAAATGACAAAGATATTATTCCCCCCCTCGAAACCACCGGTGTTTATAGAATTCCCATTGAATATCCCGACAAAAGAAAAGGAAGTTACATAGGATTTACTAAGAGGAAAATCAAAACCCGTCTTAAGGAACATGAAAACGATATAAAATTTGCCCGTTCTACTACCGCGCTAGCCAAAGCATACTGTGAAAATGAAATAAAAATAGAATTTAATAACGTTGAAAAAAAAACCAACTGTAATAATCCTACATATGCTTTTCTCCGTGAAAGCTTTGAGATCGTTAACGATAGCAGCGCCATTAATGACCACGAATCGGTCGGAATTGATCTGCAGTGGCGCTACTTGTTACAAAGAAGTGAAGCTGTAAATAGCCGGTGCCAGAAAACACTAGTTGCAATTGACAAAGGGGGGGGATCCTCCCCAGAAAAGCTTATTGCTAAAGATGAAGCCTAAGTAAGGTTGTTTGTTTTATTTTATAATTAAGTTTGTGCTTCGTTTGAAATTAAAATAAAGATAGGAATATTAATTGGTGAGTAATGGGAAAAAATCCACATTTTTTATTCTTTTATACTACAAAAAAAAAAGAAAGAAAAAAAATATAAAAGAAAGTTAGAAAATTAAATATATATATATATATATATTAATGCAACTAAACAAAAACATTCCCATTAATATAATTTAAACAGTTTAAAGGTAATTTTTTAACAAAAAGCATGCTTAGAATTACTTATTTTTAGAATCCAAAATAAAGTAATACACATTTATATCACTATTTTTTTGTTATTATTCGAGAAAATATATCAAAAATTGAAATAGTACATCTAAATGTTTTGAAATAACAAATAATTTAAATATCTAATGCCATTTCCGATTCCTGAAATATTATGAAATTTATTCTTATTGTATATAAAATTATAGAAAAACTGCTTCAGTTATTATTACTTGGACCTTTAATGGAGGAAAAATAAACGAACCTTTGATAGATAGAAAACCTTTAATAAAAAAGTATTAAATCCAATTTGTGACTGAGAAAAACTGGTTCTAAAGGGAGGTGGTCTTTTAATAGAGGTGGACATTCAGACAGGTTTCACTATATATATATAAAGCATCAATTTATTCAGTTATCAATACACTGCAGGATGAAGGCCTCTTTAGATGATTCCAGTCTTCACTGCTTTTTTGAAATTCTCTCTCTCGCTATATATATATATTGCAATCTATGTTATACAAAAAATAAAATGCCAAAAATGAAATCACTAGGCAACATGGATAAACAAAAGAATTTTTTTATTTTTAATATAGAATTTTTTTTTTTTTTTTTTTTTTCAATGAATAATTTGTTTATATATGTGGGACTTTAAAAATATACTGACAGTTAAATTTAGGGAATATCTAATCTTCCTAACAGAAGATCAGTTTTTTTTTTTTCAAATCATCTCTGGTCTTCTTTTCAGATTTCATATATTTTATTTATTAATTGTGTTATTTCTATTAAAAAACACAATTCCTTTTTATTTTGGTGTCTGAACAGGGAAAAAAAAAAAAAAAAAAAAAGGAATCATATTGATTGAAGAGCATAGTTTATTTTGCATTTATATATGTTATATTATAAATTAAATTATAAAGATAGATAAAATATAGTTCTAATGATAATAAAATAATTTTAAAAGGGTAACTTAAGGTCTTTAACTTTATGCTGTTTATTATTATTACTATATTACCCATTATTCTTTCAATTTTTGTATTAAAAATTTTATGTGTATTAAAAACAAATTTTTAAAGTTTATGCAATATGACGAGGGGAAATATATCCTCATCATCTTCATAAATTTCAACCTTCATGAATCCACTGCAGGATGAAGGCCTCTCATAATATAATATATATCTATATATACTGCTACTAAATAATTTTGCCGTCTACCTAGTATTTTTCGAATTTTTGAGTCTGAATACATATCTATATATTAGATTTGCAGGGCTGCCAGTAGGTCCCTATTTCCCTAAAAAGTCCTTATTTTTGACCTTGGTCCCTAAAAGTCCTTTTTTTCATTAAGAGGTCCCTAAAAGTCCCATTTTTTCACTGATGATCAAAATAAAGAAAAAAATTCAGATTTTCTAAGTTTTATCTTAAAAATCTAGATTTGTTTCAAATTTTATGCCATAGATGGCAGCACATTACTCTGCATCCATAAGGAAAATGCACCAATCAGAGGACATCTTAAGTAAGAGCCAATCATTGGCAGCCTACTATATTGTAGGAAAAAAGTTTTCTTGATTCTGTGCTTCTTGAGAATTTTTATTTTTTTGTCTTATGTTCATATAAGAATTTTATTTTATTTTAGTAGATGGTATATTTTTCTTGATTCAGACTGCAGTTAGTTAATGTTAGTTCACTTTAGTTAGTCTCTCTGAAGTAAAAGAACTTGTTGATTTTGTTCTTTTTTTCACTTGTTAAGAATTCATGAAATAATTGAACAGCCTGAAGGATATAATTAGGTAAGTTTCTTTTATTTATGTAATATATTTTTCTTTTGAATGCACATATGTTATGATTATTAGATGTGAAATTATACACATGTAATTTAGTATAGCTAAGATGTGTTTAAAAATTAAATATTGCATGCAGATATTTTATCTTTTTGCATCTTCTGAACTAAAGACACAAACTCTTCCATTTTCTTATGTTAAAGATTACAACATAATTACTTACAAAATTCACTGTTATCTTTAATGAATGTACCTTTTTTTGCTTATTTTCTCCCCCATATTAATATATTATACATCCTTGAAATTATAATCAATCACATGTGGCAGTTAATCTTATATCATCTTGATGTAAAACAAATTATTTTTGAATAATATTTTGGTTTTAGAACCTTACAGGTATCAGTACTAATCAATTGTTATTTTCAATTTACACAAGATTTTCCTTTAAAAATGGAAGAAAATGTATACTATAGGTAGTTGTTTGCCATTTTGTTTGTGATGACAATCCAGTTGTATTTTACTTGGCTGTAAATTTTTACATATGAGCCTAGGGTGATTTTGATAGTTTAGAAATTCTTTTAAGTTAATTTATCTTTTTCTTTATTTTAAGAACACATTGAAATAAGAACAGCTGTGCAGCATAATAGGAAAAAGTGGGGGCATGTTGGGATGAATTTGTTAACAATTTTTATAATTTTTTGTATGCTTTCATTTACTTCCAAATTTTGCATGCAAAGAGCAAAAGCATTTATCAAGGATGAGATTTTTCAGCTTTTTTGTAGATCAGGGATAAGTTTTTTCCACATTTCTGTAGATTTATTTTTTGTTCTGTAGTAATGTATTTGTGAAAAAACTGGTAATTTTTGATAAGTATTCAAATGATTTATTTGCCATTGTCAATAAAACATAATTTATTGTTCTTTTTTTTGCTTATTAGAGATTAAAAATGTTAAACTAGAGTTCTGTAGTGTTTTTTTTTTTAAATCTGAATTTTAGTTTATTTCACTATTGCACATATTTTCAGTTTTTTTACACTTTTGTCAATCTCATCCCTGATTTATTAATCTACTAAAAAGAAAATTATATTAATTATATACAATAGAGAAACTGAAACTTTAATTTTGGTAAGGTAAACTTTGGCCCTTAAAATGTGCTAAGGTGCCCCACCTAGTGGGGCACTTTGGGAAAGTCGAAGTTAATTGGCTATCTTTCAGTATTTTCTTGTTAGACAGTCAAATGTTGACAATCATGTCTATTTATGTAATTTATTTAATAAAAAACTGATTAGGACTTGTTTATATTACTGATATTTTTGTCAATATATAAATTTAAGAATTTTAACAGAATTTACATTTGATAAAATGCAGTCTATCTTCATTGAATTTTAAATTTAATGAACATTGAATTGTTTGTTCAGGGCTGGTTAACTTTACAAGAACATCATTTGTATCAACAAAAAATCTATCATCTTTTGCGGCGTAAAAAGGTGTCCCAAGGTGCCTCACTATGCATGTTACTTATTAAAATAATTTCGTGTGGTTAGGCTCAACTATATCATCACATTTTTAATATTAATTTTATTGGATATGTAAAATGGATGTATTTCTATCAAAACAAATAAGATAAAGTAGTTTTTTAAAGCTAAAATATGATTTCTAAAAACAGCATAAAACATTTTCAATGCCTTTTGAAAAGTAAAAATAAATATTTAAGTGTTTCTTCCAGTAATCTTAAAGTACAGTAGTAGATTGATAGTGATGCTACATATGAATGCCAGATAACACACTAAAAAAATAAAGCTAAAAATTATGGTGTCCCAAGGTGCCCCACTTCCCCCGCTCCCAGAAGCAGAATTTTTTTCAACAGTCTGCAACGGCATTCAAAAATCCAAAAATAGTCTGCGAAGTAAATTGTTACAGAATGAAAGATTGCAAACAAAATTTATATTAATTAAGCACCAATATTAAATACAGTGTAAAATGTGGTACATAAAAAATACTGAACAAAAACAGAAGATAATATATTATTTTGAAATAAAAAATGGGAAATGTTGATATATTTTACATGTTTTTTTATTTAAAATATGGTAAACAACCAGATCAAATATCTAAAATTTTGGATACAACTTTTGATTATTTTATTTCTAAAAGATTATTTTTGTGGAAAGTTTGCTGACTTATTTGAGAAAGTCCTCAGACTTTCTCAAAAATCTCTTTTTCATATTAATCAAAAAATAGTCTGCAGGTATTCTGTAGAGTCTGCGACGTACGTAGCAGCGTTTCACTGTTTCTGCTTCCGGGCCCCCGCTAATAACAAACTGGCAGAGCCGCCTGTAACTACTGACTTTCTTTTTTAAGCAAAAGTAAATAAGTAAACATTTTCAATCTAATCTTAATTAAAATCAAGTTTTGTTACTATATCCTTGTAAGTAATCAAAAAATGATAATTACTGTATAACGTTGTACTGTATAATGTTATACTGTATAATGTTGTTAACTAGATACTATTACCAATCAATTTGTACCTTTCATCTTATGCTGACGCGACGATTAACGGCAGAGTTAGCTTGGGAAAGGAATTTTTTTATTGTTATTTTTTTTATTTTTTTTTTATTGATGACTGTATCTATGATTTAAAAGGTATGATATTGTTAAATAATTGTAATTATTTGTAAAACTAATAATTACAGTATTTTGAAATATAAATTCCTGAAGCAGTTTGCACACTGTAAAGAATTTTTCTAATTTGTTTGTATGCAAGAAAAATATGATGATTTCTTATTCAGTGATTCTGATTATTTCTTTACTGTCTGAAATCTTCATTAAAAAAATCAAAATGATACAAAAACTTGCTGAAATTTATGAACAATATCATAGCCAATTTACATGTTTTCATGTAAGCTGCTTCAGTGTAAATCTTATCTGGGTTTGTGTCATTCTCTTCATATTTATCAATAATACATAAGACATTATTTATAATAAACCCATCCAGTTAACTTTATCTAGTCAAAATAGTATCTTTAAAATATTAAATAAAAGTAAAAGTAAATTATCAGAATTAGCATTGTTTTAAGATAAATTTGTAGGTACATTATTTTTAATTTATTTCAGGTGTATTCTGTGGCACAATGGGAATATGCCATTTTCAAGACAAATGGCTGGACAAACAGGATTCTAATGGCTATAAAGTGTCAGATTGGCTACAAAAAGCCAATCAAGATGAGGCTCTTTGCCGTGTTTGTTCGAAAACATTCTCGATTAACAAAGGATTCCACACAATTATCCAGCATGCTGATGGTAAAATACATCGACAAAATTGCGCTGTTAAATTGAATTCATTGAAATTAGTTTCCAGTTTTAATAATACAATTAAACTCTACAATGCTAATGAACGAGCACGTATAGCTGAATTAACATGGGCTCTTAAAGTTGTTTCTTCAAACTTTTCTGCTGTGTCATCTGATGATTGTGGAGATGTTTTCCGCAAAATGTTCCCAGAAGCTGTACCTGATAATTTTTCTCTATGCAGAACCAAACTTAGTTATTTGTTAACTGATGCTTTGGGTCCTTATTTTCGTGAAGAAATGTTAGATGAAGTAGCTTCTGCTTATTATTCTCTTATTTATGATGAGACAACTAATAATGCTGGTAATAAAGTACTCCAAGTTAGGATAAATTATTGGTCTGACAAGAACAAGCAAATAGTTTCTCATCATTTACAGAGTTTTTTTATGGGCCATGCAACTGCAGAAATTCTGAAAGAAAATATTCTTAAGAGCATATCAGATGCAAATTTGTCTCTTAAAAATTTGATATCTATTGCTAGTGATGGCCCATTTGTCAATAAGAAAGTATTTAGATTGCTTGATGAAGAAATACTTACAGTTAGAAAAAAAGGTATATTGGACATTGGTACATGCACAATACATACTGTGCACAACTGTTTTTTAAAGGGTCTCGAAGAGTATGGATCTGATGCATCTGATTTTATAATATCAGTTTATAATTATTTTGATGACTGGCCATCAAGGTGGGAAGACTTCAGTAAAATACAGGAAAAACAAAAGGTTCCTACACATCGATTTATAAAACATGTGTCAAGTAGGTGGCTAACATTAGAACCTGCAGCAATTCGGCTGTTAGAGCAATGGGATTGTCTAGTTGAATATTTTTTACGATTTATGCCATCCAAAAAAGAAAATAAAATGCTGAATACAGCAGGCTATAAAAGAATTGTTGGATATTTAAATGAAAAAACAATGAAATGCCAAGTATTATTTATTCTATCCAGTGCCAAATTATTCACAAACTTTACTTCGTTTTTTCAAAGGGAAGATCCTTTGATTCACTTAATTTATGATGAAATTAAAGACCTTATAATTAAAATTGCAGGCCGCATTTGTAAAGAAGAAGCTATCAAGTCTTTTAAGGTTGACATTAATAAAAATCCTTTTGAAAATAAAAATTTAATTTCTCCAAAAGACATAATTTTCAATGAAGAACTTCGAAAGGAGTTACTTAATCTATCAGAAAAGGATAAAGGTTATTTTTTGAGAGATGTGCAGATGCATTTTATAGCCTCAGGTACGTACCTTTTAAATAAGGATATTTTACAAAATAAAAACTTAAAATATCTCCGCTCTTTGAATCCAAAATTTCAAAATACTCCAAAAAATCTAAAAGTTTTTGCTAAACTTGGTCAACACTTGCCCATAGACATTGAAATTGATGCTCTCTTAGATGAGTGGAAAATCATCAAGCGGGAGTTCAATCATGGAACAGAAAGTGATCGAATAGATTCATTATGGTCAACATATGTTACTTCAAAAGGAGAAAATGGAGAGTTAAAATATCCTAACCTCTCCAAGTTTTTAAAGAGTAGCCTAAGTCTGTATCATGGCAGTGCTGATATAGAGCGAGGATTTTCCATTTCAAATAATATTCTTTCTGAAGATAGAACTTCGATGAAAGAACGTATGTTAAATGCAAGGTTAAACATCACTGATGCATTAAAACATTTTTCAAATCAAGCTGCTCTAGTTCCCATAACAAGTAAAATGATAAAAAAAGCTAATGTTGCATATCAGTCATACAACAGCTATCTAGAAAATGAAAGGAAAATAAAAGAAGAGAAAGAGAAAAAAGAATTAGAGTTGCGGAAAGCTGCAGAGGAAGAAGAAACTAGAAAAGAAGAAGCTGAAAAGAAAAAGAAACAAATTGCTGACCTTGAAAAGCAGTTGGAAGATATAAACAAAAATGTAGAAGAAGAAGAAGCAGTCTCGGATAAATTAATTGCTGAAGGCAATGAAAAATTAAAAATTGCGTTAAAAAATGGTAACATAACTGATGCTAAAGTTGCCCAAAACATGATTACAGCTGGTGTAACAGCTAATGAGGAAATAAAAGTAAAAAAGGATGAAGCTCATAGCTTAATTAATATTATAAATAAAAGAAAAAATAATTTGATTACAAATTTTGTAAATAAAAAACCTAAAAAAGGTTAATTTGTAAAAAGTTCTGAAGTTGATGTAATAAAACAAGATTTTAAAAATATAAAATTGGTGTACTCTTTTATTATTGAAATTTATTTGATATAATACTTTATGTAAATATTTTTTGTGTTTTTCAGGTCCCTAAAAGGTCCCTAATTTTTAATTTTTAGGTCCCTAAGTCCCTAATATTTTGGTCCAAAGTTGCTGGCAGCCCTGGATTTGAAACCACCTACTGTTTGAAAAAGTCTAAATCATTCATTAATTCATTTATTATTATTTTCTAAAAAATATAGATAAATGAAATCATAAAATACTCTTAAACTTCAGCTATGATTGATGAAAAAAATTGTAGCAAACATTAATCTTTTTTTTTTTTTTTTTTTTCCAATCATTGCTAATGAAAATCATACAAAAAAGAAATACATACTAAAAAGAAAAAATTAGGTATTAAGGTTTTAAATACATAACTTTGTTCTTGTGTATATATATATATATATATATATGTATATATATATGTATATATATATATGTATATGTACGTGTATATATGTATATATATATATGTATATGTACGTATATATATATATATATATATATATATATATATATATATATTCAAATTTCAGCGAGAATTTAACTAGAGAAAAAATCAGTTCGCATCTGACATTGTGTACAGATTAGTAAACGTTGGCAATCGCTGACAAAATATTTGCCAATAACCCTAGTAAAACTCATAACCAAATAATTCTTTTCATCATTTCAAAAATGCAATTTTTTTAAATTGAATCGCTAAATGAGTCTTTTGAATGCCTTTCAGAATTGTATTATAGTACAGTATAGGATCCGTTATCCGGAAACCCGTTATCCAGAATGTTCCAAAAACCAGAATGCAAAATGCCAACTACCAAAATTTTTAATTATCATAATATATAAGAATTAAAGTTAAACAATAGCAGTGGTCAGAATTATGGTTTTACAACCTGTTTTCTTTAATGCTACAGTGTTATTGTGGGGAAATATGGTGAGCACAAAATTGTCCAAATAATTGCGGAAAATGTTGCAAATTTAGATTAGAAAACGAATTTTTATGGTATTTTTTAATAGATAAACATTAATAACACATACTTCTTAAAGTGCCCAATAGCAGATGAATTTTATCCTTGAACTCAGGTCGCATGCATGAAGTCTCAAATGTTATAAAAATTTTAAATAGTTTTTATTAATTTCCATTATTTTTAAAATTCATTTCATAAAATATTTAGTATTATGTGCTAAAAATATTTGAAACATTTATGAACAATTAGTATCAGAGACACACTATAAGCCAAAAAAAAAAAAAAAAAAATCATAGAAATGCTTGCAAAATCCAAATGAAAGGATTTTACTCTCAGGTCCAAAATTAAATTTTATATATGTTTATTTATTTTTCATTTATTATTATTTATAGTTTAAAATTCTAATTAAGAATGTTTTTTATTTTGTGGAAATAATTTATTAAATGAACAAATATATAGGTAAAGTGTTTATGTAGTATATTATTCATGTTTATCACTGCTATTTAAGAAATTCTTTTGCACCATTTTTATACATATAATGAAGTGTTCCGAATTACGGAAAAACCCCTTATCCAGAATATCCCAGGTCCCAAGCTTTCTGGATAATAGATCCTATACTGTATTTAACCCTTTCACTACCAATATAAAGTGCCCTTGGGACCAGTGTTGCCAGATTGAGGGAATTCTTTGTATTTGATATCTACCACTAAATTTTAAGTGCCTAATAACTTCGAAGACTTCTTCGTTAGATGTTTTCCGGAATGATTATACAACCGTTGCAATTGAAATTTATTGATGGATATTCAATAAAAAATTACCCCAATCTGGCAGTACTGCTTGGGACGTATATGTCCCAGTGGTAGTGAAAGGGTTAAATCTTAAAAATTAAGTTTCTTATTATTAAACAGGTAACTTTATTTTGCACAAATCAGTTCTTGAGCCTCGAAAACCCATCCATCTCTTCCACAATTTATAATCCATTATCTCCTTCTTGCTTCATCAGATAGAAACTGAAACAATCGAAATTTGTCACGAAAGTAATTTATACAATTGACAATTGCCTATGTTTCACATAAAAAATTATATCCCACTGTACAGGAGAATGTAGTTATGGTAACCTTTGAGCATAAGAATGGCAGATGCGTCAGCTCCCTATATAGGAGTCTTAGTTTCAAGACTAGTAATGTGGAAATCAAGTTGGTTGTTGGGCCATTTCTCATAACACCACTTTTAATTGTCAACTCCCAGGGGTGCAGAATATGTTCAAATGCGCGAACGAGGTTCGATCGAAATTTTTTGGTGTCTGGGGAAATTTTGAACGTTTTTCTTAGAAGAATAATAATGAAAAAATCTACTGAAAAAACAAACTTTCTAATATTAAACAACAAACTAACAGCTGTATTCTTCTGTTACAACATGTATTTATCTTAAAAATCTATTACATACCTTCCTCCCAAACCCCCCCCCCCCCCCAAAAAAAAAAAAAAAAAAAAAAAAAAAAAATTTTTTTTTTTTTTTAAGTTTGATGATAAATATTTGGTAATTAATTAAAGCTAGAGAAAATATCAAATCTCCAACATTTTTTCTGTTTTTCAATCTAACTAGAATGCCACAAGAATCATATCTAATCCACATAAATAAACAAGTACTTTAATCACAGGAGGTTGGGTGAAATGATCAGAATTTTTTTTTTTTTAGCCAATAGTGAAAAGGTAGGAAGACAGAGAAAGACAAAAACCATTATTTTGCATTGTTTTTAGTCTCAATTAAACAATAAACAAAAGTTCAGTTATCAGTTTCAATTGTGCAACAGCAATTTGCTCTCCCCTTGCTCGCCGAATCATACACACACTTACAAAAAGAAAGAAAAAGGATTTCAGCAATTAGCTATGATTAAACATAAATTTTTGAATGAGTTGCTTCTCTTTATGTCTTAAAGCTTAATTTTCACTTAATTATTTTAATTTTAGCAATTAATTTCTGTTGTTATGTTATGGATGTTTATAAAAGCCCAATCATTTCATATTAATTGTTATTAATCTAAAATTATGCTTAAGCTTATTTATATAATTTACTCAATTTAAAATTATTTGCATTAAAGTAACATACATACTATTCTTTAGTTTTTTTTTTTTTTTTTTTTTTTACTTTCTTCTATATTTAATTGAAGAAAGTATTGGATTCCTAAAAATTTTGACTTCCGGTTTTCAAGTGATTTATACATTTTAACAGGTCCAGAACAAAATTTGACCATTTTCAGAAAATGTCTGTCCACCTGCCTCTATGTATGTGATAAAAATTTTGTAGCTACTATACCTCAGGAATTACTGCACAGAATTGCATGTAAATTAATATGCAAATGCAAACTGACATAAAGTCATTAGTGTCTATCAATTTTGGTGCAAATCGCTCAGCAGGTGGTGCTACTATACAGCAATTTCCACAATTTCAGGAAAGGTTATATCTCAGGAATTACCGCACAAAATTACCTATAAATTTATATGCAGATGCACCTTGACTTTAATTAGTACCTATTAACTTTTGGTGCCAATTGCACAACAGGTGGCACTGTTATACATTGATTTCCGCAATTTCACCGAAGGCTATATCTCAGGAGCTACTGCATAGAATTACATATAAATTTATATGTAGATGCACCTTGACATAAATTAGTTTGTCAACTTCAGGTGACATTAAAAGTTGTAATATACTAGATTTTAAAAATCTCTCTCAATATTTAGACAAAAGAAAGGTCTCTCCTTCCTAACCCTCTCTCCCAAAAAAAATCAAACTTAAAAAAAAAAAAAAAACCCTCTGATATTAGTAAGTAAATGCAAAAACCTTACTTTTTAGGCTTCATCTTACTTAGTCACTTTCACCAGAGGCCCCCGGCATCTTCACAGTGCAACATTCAGCGGCAGCGCTTTTAGATGTAAGTGATCTGTCTTCCTGTTTTCTGAAGTTAGTTGGCCATTCTCTCAGCAGGTGGCTCCAAACTCTACTGACATCAGCACAGGGCTCGTTCTCATTGCAGAAATTTAAATTACTAATAATTTCAATTGCTTCCCAGTATTGCGCGTAACTGACATTCTCGTAGTTTGCAATCTTCGTAACCATGCCAATTTCCTCATTTTGCACGATTTTGGCAAGTGCGGTGGTACTTCTGTTAAATTTTATATCGAAAGTGTATTCTTTCACAAGATTTTTGATCTTTCTATTTCTAACTCCAATGTAGCACCCGTTATTATTTTTCTGCCAGGAGAAAGCAATGTTATAGATGCCTGCGCTTTCAAGTGGGTCAATAGGATCTTAATCATTGCGGATGAGCTGATAGATATTGTGATTAGGTTTTATCAGTATTTTTATATTGTTTCGCAGCTTCGTTCTTAATTTTTGAAGAGACTTCTTGGTCATACTGAATGCTATAGCTAAATTTAAGGGGAGTTTTTTGTCGGTTCGGGATATGATTCATTTTCTTAATACGCTGGCGATATAACTTATAAACTAAATTTTTCAGATAACCTGATTCCAGATAATAAAAAATTTAGTTTATAAGTTATATCGCCAGCATATTAGGAAAATGAATCATATCCTGAACCAACAAAGAACTCCCTTTAAATTTAGCTATAGCATCCCGTATGACCAAAGAGTAGGGTGTAACCTGGCAAAAAATTCTCTTTAGCATTCTAGCTAAAATGACCAATCAGTATTTTAGCTTTTTCGAAAGTACTTTAGCTTTTTCTTTTGGGAAAGTAGTTCGGGGGGGGGGGGGGGGGGGGTTATAAAAATACTTATACTTTAAGGCACACACACAAAGAAAAAAAAAAAAAAAACCTTGAATATAAAGTTAGGATTTACTACTTTTATCTTGACAAACACAAATTTTATGCACACTATTTTCCTCTAATCCAAACAGGTTGCGTAGTACAGGGATATGATTGTTCTGCATGGAGGGGGGGGGGGAATGTCATTACTTGAATTTCTTCAAAATCATTTTAATTTTAACTAAAGTACATGACCTCACCTCTAAATAAATATTGTGGATTAAAACTAGTTAGCTGCATTACCAATATTAGAATTAAATAGGCTTATAGTAAGAACATCAATTTTTGAAAGTTTTTTGAAATTTAAATTCTTTTCCTGGAGGTCCTTCTACATTTATCATAAGTAATTGGCTTACATTCTCTGTTGTTAAGCAATTTCTTATGTCTGTTTTTATCAAATTATTTGAAAATCTTGAAAATATTCCTTTCAGACAACATATTTGGTTTTCAATAAATGTATTTTTACGTACAGGACTATTTTGGAAATTTTCTTTATTTCATTTATTCCAGTATATATTTCTGCCCTTCGGCGGCCGAGTGGTTCTGTGCTCAAAGTTAGTAGATGTCATATGTGGGATTCGATCCCAGGTCGTGCTCGTCGGCCTAGCCGTTCGGAGTTTTCCATGGTTTTCTTCTAAACTTGCATAAATATCTCTTAGAAAGATCCCCACAGAGAGCAGTCCCCCTAATGTCTAGGACCTAAGTGCAGTCAATCGGCCTTAATTCCCACAACCCAACCCAGTATATATTGCTAATACAGTAACCGCCGCTTAATAAATTCACTGGTTAATAAAATCAGCCGCTAAATCAGATCAAATTGCCAGGACCGGAATCAAATCAATACAAATTACTTTAAAACCGCCGCTTAATAAAATCAGCATCGCCGGTTAATAAACTCAAAAATATTTCCTCAGCAGCCAAAAATAACATCTATGCATGCTATTTTTTTTTTTTTTTTTTTTTTTTTTAATTATTTACATTGATTTTTTTTTCCTTTTTCTTTTCTTTTTTGAAATAGAAAAAGAATTTTAAACACATCAAAC
Source organism: Salticus scenicus (assembly GCA_963930645.1). NCBI lineage: Eukaryota > Metazoa > Arthropoda > Arachnida > Araneae > Salticidae > Salticus > Salticus scenicus. The sequence goes on from OZ005657.1 coordinate 276,217,759, forward strand.
GCTCCGTTATCACTCATTGTCGAAGATTTTATACTTGCAACGCAGTTACAATTTATACACGCCCCATAGCTGATTTCCGTAACAATTTCAAAGAACGTATTTTTCAAAGCGCAGTAATAAGTTACAAATTTTATTTGAAAAAAAAAAATATATATATATATATATATTTTAATTTCTAATTATTAGAAGGCAATTTCTAGTTCTTATTTTGAAATTACTATAATTCATGAGGTTTAAACGGAAAGATTTTAAATTTATAAGAACAGCGTGAACTTTTGGTAAAGTAATGATGATTTTCCTCAAACAAAAGAACATAGGAACTTAGAATGCGTTTAATTTACTTATGTCGAAGAAACAATTAATTAATTATCCATCAAATATTAATTAATATTGTTTACTAATTCCATTATTCGCTACCTCTTGAAGTTTCTTTTCAAATTCATGGAAGTAATACCTTTTCTTTAAGTGCAGGAACGTTCGTCGGATATACAAATCAGCCGCTTAATAAAATCACTTTGGTTCAGAACGAATGTGATTTTATTAAGCGGCGGGAATTGAATTTTCAAAAATATTTTTTGAAAGTAGCACATTAAATGGAATAGTTATTTTATATCTCCTAACCGTCCCCTTAATTCTTTTAATAAGGTATTTGAGGAATTCATTCATTCAATAGTTTTTCATAATCTGCTGCTTGGCTAAGATGTTTTTTCATTAATTCCAAATATGTAATTATTTCACTGTTATTTGCCGAAATACGGGTTTATTTTGCTGCTGTTAAAAAAAAATGCAGATTAATTGCATCTAATTACTGAATAAGTAATATTTTCCGCCGCCAATTCCCGAAATTCATTATTTATTATGTCGGTAACTGACCATATTTGTACAATTTTCAAAGCTAAAAATATAAATCAACATTTCGTTTTAATTTTTTTATATAAATTTTCTGAAATACGTATCATTTTCGCGATCTGTTGCCGAAATCTGGAACATTTCATTGTTTTTTGAGGAAGAGAAAATATTAATCACAGCTAATTAATCAAAATTCCTGCTTTTATTCTTGTCTAATTGCCGAAATACGCAACATTTGCTGAAATGAAGGATTTTTATCGCTGTGAATTCCAGAAAAATTGTGACTAATTTGCCAATAATTGGCGAAATTCACATTATTTTAAGATTGATTTCTAAAATATGCGATTACTTTTGTCGCAAATCGAAAAAAAAAATTTTCTTTTGCATCCTACTTATGTTTGATTGCCGAAATACTTTTTTTTTTTTTTTTTTTGAAAAAAGGAATTATATAAACAACGATTCACGAAAAATATAATTATTTTTCCGCTAATCGGCGAAATTCTCACTATTTCGAAATTAAATCAAAATATACTAAATAAATAAAAGGATTTTCAATATTTTTCAGTGGTTTCGTAATTTTTTGCCAACAAATATTTTAATAAAATTAGAGATTTTTTATGTAGAAAAATTTTATGAAATCATCTTGTTTTCACTTTTTAGCAAAATTCTCACTGGCATATTTTCGCAAAATACACTATTCTTTCGCAAAATGCGAAAAAAGCGAACGACAATTTAAACCCTGCCAAAGAGTCTCTTAAAAAATTAAGAACGAAGCTGCGAAATAAGATATAAAAATACCGATAAAACCTAATCGCAATATCTATCAGCTCATCCGCAATGATAAAGATCCTATTTACCCACTTGAAACCGCAGGCATCTATGACATTGCTTTCCCCGGCAATAAAATAATAACGGGAGTTACAAAAGTTAAAATAATAACGGGAGTTACATCGGAGTTACAAAAAGAAAGATAAAAAATTGTGTCGAAGAATGCACTTCCGATGTAAAATTTAATAGAAGTACCACTGCATTTGCTAAAACCGTGCAAAATGAGGAAATTGACATCCGTTTCAATAAAGTTACGAAGGTCGCAAACTACGAGAATGCCACATACGTGCAATACCAGGAAACAATTGAAATTATTAGTAATTTAAATTCCTGCAATGAGAACAAGCCCTGTGCTGGCGTCAGTCGAGTTTGGAGCCACCTGCTGAGAGAATGGCCGACTAACTCGAGAAAACAGGAAGATGGATCACTTACATCTAAAAGTGCTGCCGCTGAATGTTGCATTCTGAAGATGCCGGAGGCCTCTGGCAAAAGCGACTAAGATGAAGCCTAAAAAGTAAGGTTTTTGCCATTTACTTAAGTTTGAAGGCTTCATGTTTTTCAAATCTTAAACTCTGATATTAAGTTTTTGTGGAATTTTTGGGGAAATTTAGAATATGTTCAAGGGAAATTTCAAACGTCTGAACATTTTCTGTACCCTTGTCATCTCCCTAACTCTTTACCATTTTCTGTGCAGAGATTTTTGTTATTGAAGTTGCCCTTAACTTTATTTCATCTAATCCCAGTAGAAAATTCATAATCTGTAGAGATTCAGAGAGTGTCCTGGATTCCCTTTCATTTGCACCCTTTTTTTATATCAGTTTTGAAAATTAATAACGGCTTTCTGAAAAAGGGATTTGATATTTTATTTTGCTGAGTTCCTGGCCATGTTAGCATCAAAGGCAAGAAGCAGCAGACAAAGCTATAAGACAGGCTTTAACTATTTTAAACTGTCTAGCTCCTTATGATAACATATATCAGTTTTGAAAATTTATAACGACTTTCTGAAAAAAGGGATTTGATATTTTATTTTGCTGAGTTCCTGGCCATGTGTGCATCAAAGGCAAAGAAGCAGTAGACAAAGCTGTAAGACAAGCTTCAACTATTCTGAACTGCCTGGTTCCTTATGATAACATTAAACATACTCCAAGAGCAGGGGTGAAACTTTTCAGATGCTACCCCTGAATTCAGGGTTTTTGAAAATTTTGCTATCTCTGAATTTCATGTTAATTTATTTTATTTTCATAGAAATTTCTGATTCTGAATGCTTAATTTGTCTTATAATGTATTAAGAATTCTGCAAATACCATTATAGGTAGGCGTATGATATATCATTGATAAATCTTCCCTATCTTTCAGGGATCTTGCATGTTAGGTTGTTTCACCCCCTGCAACAGGTTTCTTGGAAATGCTTGGCAGATGGAATGAGATTATCAAAACAATAGTAAATGCAAGAAATCAAACCTCAAATTACATTTTGGCCTACACTGATTCCTAGAAAATATGACATTATTACTCCTTTGAAAACTGAGCATTCAAATCTTATACACAAACCCCTCTACTTCTTCTACAACAAGAGCCTACTTATCCCAAATGCTACTTTAATTTACTATATGCTATATACTCACCAACTGCCCTTGCCTCCATCATTTGTATAGACATTATCTTGGATCTTCTTCAGTAAATCTGACAAGCCTTTAATCCTCGTGCTAAAATGACAAATTTTTTAAAAGAAGCAAATTTTCACTTTGAGATCTAATGTTTGTCTTGTTTTTTCATTTCCTCTTCTTTTTTATTTTGGAAAAATGGGGATCGAGTTTCCCCCCCCCCTCTCCACCACCACCACCACCACCATTATTTTCAGTTCAAGTTTTCTAAAGTTTAAATAAATAATAATAAAATTGTTTGGCACAAATAAGTCGAGTCTCGATCTTGCACCATTGAAGGACAGCCAACCAAAGTCTTTATACAGTAATGAAATATTGTATACTCAGGATAGAGTGGGGCTAACAAATATAGTGTAGGGCATTTTGTCAGATTGGGTAATGAAAACCTAAAATCAGGGGTGCAGAAAATGTTCAAACCTCGGAAATTTCCCCCAAACACAGTATAAATTTCCCTCAATAAGGCAAAAATCTACTTTGCTATACAAAGTCATTTGTTCTATGTAATAAATCTTTAAGAGAATAAGTATACAGTGTAACATAAAAATATCGCTGTTAGTGTATAAGCACTTCAAAGTAGTAAATTGTTATTTTTGATTTACATTTTTATTTTCTCTTAAAAAAAATATTCAGAATTTCCCCAGTCAGTTTAAATTTCCCCCGAACCTCGTTCGGGCGTTCGGACATATTCTGCAGCCCTGCCTAAAATATGGAAATGCAAACATAATGTGTAATATCAAAATATTAGTTTTTTCAAGAAAAAGAATTATTGAATCATTATTTTTTAATATTTAGCTACTAAGGCTATACCTGCAAAACCTGCTGAAAAATCTATTGCCCAGCTGAAGAAAACTGGTGAACCATTTTTACAAGATGGACCTTGTTGTGAAGTTGCACCACGTTTGCCTAAATGTCGAGAGTGCCGTATGACACCTAATCAGCGTAACAAGAAAATGCCTAATATATTTTGTCGTTTCTATGCATATCGCAAGTAAGTATTAGATATTTGTTCTGAAATTATTCAATTTACTAATTTAAATTAAAATATATAAGGTTAACAGGAATTAAAGATCATTAGATAGACAAACTTTAATGAAACATCTCCCAATTTTAGTCACCTAATGCAGAAAGAATTATATATACACTAAGAGACGGGGGGGGGGGGGGAGGCACACATAAATAATTTCTTTTTTTTTTTTTTTTTTTTTTTTTTAACTGCCAATTTTATTATTTCAAAAACAAATTTTTGAACAGATTTTATTTTTCATCTTTCACATAAAATTTAGGATTGAGCCAAGTATTCAAGCACAAGTTATTCAAAGCAAAATACAACTGTTAGGAAAGTTGTTATTTTAAAAAAGTATTTTAAAAATGGCAAAGACAAGCCAATTATTGATACCATAGAAAATATTAACTTTAGAATGAAAAGCAAAAAATATTTTAATCTGTGAGTTGGCAAAATAATTAAATGTTAATGAATCATTGGTGAGAATGTTTTTAACAAGATATAAAATTTTTTGGTTTTTTAAACTAGAAATTTGACTTTTGGCAGCCACGTTGCTCATCCATGCGACATGACTGCATGTTAAAAAGCCAATGCTTCAAAAATAGATTTGTATTGCAATCAGAACATAAAAAGGATTCAGAAAAAGTATTTAGCACCATAATTTCTTTAAAGACAGTGCAACAACAATTAAACAAAGTAGGTTTAAAAGCCAGGAGATGTGCAAAAAAATCCATTAATAATTAAAAGAATTAAGAAAATACGACTTCAGTGAGCTAAATATTTTAATTGGTTAATTCAGTTGAAGAAAATATTAAAGTAGACTTCAATAAAAGCATAAAGATCGCCAACTACAGATTATGCTTTCTTCAGAGAAACTGTAGAAATTCTAGATAGTTAAAATTCATATAATGGCAACAAGCCAGAAGCAGGTTTGGATCAAATGTGGTGCCATCTCATGGAAGAAAGAGCCCAAAAGAAAAAAACACTTTCAGCAGTTTTTACCATTAAGCACCGAGGACAACAAAGATCCCTGCCAAAAGCAGCCATGGCTTTCATTTGAAGCTAGTAAAGTCTCCTTTAATATTAAAATATTTAGTCTGTAAAGGGGTGATAGGGTTCAAAATTTGTAGCCTACTATTTTGCAAGAACTAGAAAAAAATATTTCTGAAGCTTATGTTAAAATCTATATAATTCTATGCTGTTACACATTAGAGAAGTAATTCCATGTAAAGGTGGAATTACCCAGTATTGAATATATTTTTTATTCAGTGATTGTTTAGATCTAAAAATAGTTTTAATTTATATGTTAAAATATAATGTATTTATTTCATATAATAACCATAATAGAATACAAAGTATATGTTTATTATACAGGGTGGTCCAAAAAACATGATAGAAAGTAAGCGATCGTTGTGGAAAAAATAAAATATGCAAGAACATGAAACCTATGTTATTAAATAAAGATATGAATGACATTTAATATACAAGGTGCTCGAAATGTCTACCGTCCCTGACTATAGTGTTATAAAGCCAGTTCTGAAACTGTCGTAAAGCGCTGGAGTGTATCGGAATCAAGTGCATCAATCTGAATTCTGATGGTAGATTTCAGGCCCTCAAGTGAATCAGGGGATTCCTATAGATTCTATCCTTGGTGTAAACCCATAAGAAGTCACACGGATTTAGGTCCGTACTATATGGGGACCCCTCTATCCCATGCCCTGTGAATTTTTCTGCATCCAATGTAATCAAATACTCACTAAACATCATTTTAAGCCACAGGATGACATTAGCAGTTCTATGGGGACGAGCCTAATCTTGCATGAACCAGTACTGGTGTGTTATGTTGAGACAGCCCGCTTCAGGGCCAAAGTGACGCTCTAGAAACTCTCTATACTTCACTCCCGTAACCATACGGTCAATGAATATCGGACCACTCATCCGCTTCGACGATATGGCACACCACACCGTGACCCTTTGTGGATACAGTAGTGACACGACACTGAGATGAGGATTTTCCGTACCTCAATGGAACCTCAAAAAATATTCTTATGCAGGGTGGCTAGCTGTCAGGGAAAATCCAAGAATCAGGGAAAAGTCAGGGAATTTAGAAAATCTGGAATAGTCAGGGAATATCCTTTAAAGTCAGGGAATTTTAACAAATTTTTTGCTAATGTCGTGAAATTTTCATTGAAAATAAACAGTGAGAGTCAGGGAAAAATGGAGGAAAATCTCGAAAAATAGTCAGGGAAAAGTCAGGGAATTTGAAAAGGTTTAAATGCTAGCCACCCTGTTATGATAAATAATCGTTCTTCCAAGGTCAGTGATTCCATATTGGTTATTCATTATTTCCGGCAATCAAACTTTCACCTTAAATGTCAATATATGTGCAATTACAATATGGAAGAATTATACTTATATCAGTACATTTGAAATGAGGAACTTAAAATACTTTCTATCATGTTTTTTGGACCACCCTGTATTATGTTTAAAACAAAAGTTTTATGTAGATTTTTATTGAGTACTTTGTAGAGTGTAATAAAGCAAATTACTAAATTGAAAATGTACACAGGTATCATTTGATCTCTTTGGTATTATGCAAACCTGACATTTTATTTGTTTCAGTGGTTAGATTTGAAATTATTACAAATAAAAAAAGGTATAAGTCATTTTTTCTACAGTGTGGCTTTTTTTTGTTGTTGTTGTTATTTAGTGTATGTTAACATATAAATAGCTGAAATCTAATTAAAAACTATAGATAAAACCTTAATCATTACTTTGTGCGTCGTCGTTTAAATTTTTCAACCGGGTACCCTGCCCTCTTCAGAACAACATCTGTGGAAGACTTGAACTTGACTAATGTTGATCATCTTTGCCAAAAGGTGGCACCATACATGGTCTGGGGCTACTGCGCCGCTGTCGTTGCATGCCTCACTATTGGTTGTAATTTCAATCGATTCTCTAAACATCGCGTAATAGTAATCATCGTAATTTGCAATTTTAGTGGCTTTATCAAACTCTATTTTAATGTCTTGTTTATTGAATGTTTTGGCTAAGTCTGTATTACATTTTCCCGTTTTTATATCATTTTTATGTTCATTAATTCTTGTTTTAATTTTTCTTTTGGTAACCCCTATATAAGATCCTGGTTTATTGTCTTCGTTTGTAAACGGTATTTCATAAATTCCTGCAGTTTCTAAAGGGGGGATGGGGTCTTTATCGCTTCTGATCAACTGGAAAATATTTCTATTAGGTTTGATAGAGATATTTACGCCATATTTACTTGCTACATTTTTTATTTTATTGGATGCTCCGCGATCATACGGTATAGAAGAGGTAAATTTTAGGGGTGATTTTTGAAAGCTGGAAATATTATCAAGAATTTTAATTTTATTTTTAATTAGTTTATTGACAATTTTATCTGGGAATCCTGCTTTTCTAGTAAAAACTTTGATTAGGTCTTGTTCATTTTTAAGATCATTGGGTTCATTACAAATTAGAAATGCGCGATTGATATAGGAACGAATTGCATTGGTTTTATAACTGAATGGCATTTTACTCTTGTAGTGAATAATTTCGTTACTATTAGTTGGTTTGCGGTATACTGTGGTTTTAATTTTATTGTCGTACGCGTAATTTGAACATCAAGGAAATTAATTTGCAGGTTAGTTTCTTCTTCGCACGTGTATTGGATATCGGGGTCATAACTATTAATTTCATTAAGTATTTTATTAACATCAAACTTTTTACATATGACGGCAAAAACATCATTGACGTATCTGTACCAAAAAAGAATTTTATTTTTTTAATTTTCTAGAATTTTATTCTCAAGTAATCTTAATTTGAATTCCGCGATAAAGCCTGAAATGGGCGATCCCATAGGGACACCTTTAATCTGTTGATAAATTCTGCCATTAAACTTAAAATAGTTTTCCTTTAACAAAAAATTTGTAACTGTATTTAGTGTTTGGGCTATTTCTGGGTTGGAGTAGTAATTATTGATGGTTTCGTTAACAATTTGACAAGCTTCATTAATGTTTATAAATGGGTATAGGTTAATAACATCAAAACTTACAAAGTGGTAGTTACTTTTATTTTCGATTTCTATTAATTTTTTGACAAAGTCTTCTGTCGATTCTAAAGCGTGTTGTGAGGGGGGAATAATGTTACGATAAATATTTGCCATATACTTTTCTAAACAGTAAGTAGGAGCTTCATTTTTATTGACAACGGGTCTGAATTTTGGGAGGGTTTTATGATCTTTGAACCTACTGAAAATGCAGGGAGTATTAGTTGCATGGTTATGAATTTTGAGGTGGATGTTATCGGGCCATTTACCTTCTTTGATGATTTTCCGGGTTTTATCTAAACGTTTATTATTTGGGTCTTTATTTATAATATTAACACTTATTTCATTAACTGTTTCTTCCATTTTTAAAATATAATCTTTATGATCTAGAATAGCAATTTTACGCGTTTTGTCAGTTAAAGTGCAGGCAGTTTCATTATTCTTTTTAAGATTTTTCAATTCTCTAAGAATTTCCTTATTGATATTTTTATTTTGAGCAGACTTTCTAATTTTGGTAACTTATTATGTATATTAATTCTATTATATTCAGGGATTTTATTTATAGCAGATTCAATTTTAGCGATACTATGTTTAATATTAACAGGTTGGTCAAGTATATATTTATGCCCCAATTGAAGTAGTTCACATTGATGGTTATTGATTTTATCATTAGACAAATTAATAAAAGTATTTCGTTTATTATAATAGGTTTGTAATTTCTTTTTATAAGCCAGAATTTAAGTTTTTTATTATGTCTATTTCTAATTATGTTTTTTTAGTTTCATAATATTGATTAATTTTCTCATTAAATACAGTCCATTTTTCTAAGTTTGTTGCATTTTTAAGATCAAATTAAAACAAGAATTAATGAACATAAAAATGATATAAAAAAGGGAAAATGTAATACAGCCTTAGCCAAAACATTCAATAAACAAGACATTAAAATAGAATTTGATAAAGCCACTAAAATTGCAAATTACGATGCTTACTATTATGTGATGTTTAGAGAATTGATTGAAATTATAACCAATAATGAGGCATGCAACGACAGCGGCACAGTAGCCCCAGACCGTGTATGGCGCCACCTTTTGGCAAAGGATGATCAACATCAGTCAAGCTCAAGTCTTCCACAGATGATGTCGTTTGAAGAGGGCCGGGTACCCGGCTGAAAAATTTAAACGACGACACGTTAAAGTAATGCTTAAGGTTTTATCTATAGCTTTTAATTAAAGTTTATACTTCATTTTTATCTATATATTTAAAGCTGAAATCTATTTTAGTAGTAAGAACACGAAATATCAATGAGCATCTACAATTTTATGTTCTTACTAGTATTAACAAGTTATCATTATGAAGGTTAAGAAAGACATGAATTAAAATTTTTATTTGTTTTTTTCATAGCTGCCAATCTATTTAAAATGTATTTCTTCCATTTTTTAGCATTTGTATCACATTTTCCTTTTCATGCCCCTTTTTCCCTTGTACATCACTTTTTCTTCCCTACATCATGATTTTATTACTTGTATTTTCCCTTCATATTTCGAGTTTTCCCTCTTACACAGCAGGTTCCTCCCTTTCTCTTTTCTGTGATGTCACCACTGTATTACATTTCCATTTTATTTGACACACCTTTCATTTTGCTGATGTTGATAAGGAAAGTTATATTTCCTGTATTGCCGAACTCTTTGCCACTTAATCGTAATTGTCTGTATTGCTGTCCTTGAAGTGAAAAGAGTGCTTGCTTGTCTTGCTGTTTGTCGCTTGTAGTCGTGTTTGTTTGAGGTGTTAGTTTTTATTTACCTATCTTTTATGTGAAAGCATATTTTGCCGCTAAATATATCTAAAGTATGAAAAAACTCAATGTTTTTGTTCTGAGTGTTCAAGAAGAATAAGATTTCATTAAGAAATTAACAAAAGGTGATTTGCCTTTTGCACCATATGCTGTTGTGACCTAGCAATATCACATGGAGAAAATCAGATATCCATCATGCTAAATCTGCTAAACATATAATAGCTTTTAATAAAACAAGGAACAATTCAAAAGTATTTGATTTCATGGGATCAGCACCCAATAATCAAATAATCAGGCATGAGAATTTTCCACAGATCCTCGATTTTCCGCTTTTTTGTGATTTTTGTTAATTTTGCGATTTTTTTATTTTGTTAAAATCAAACTCCAATAACGATCACTGTTCAAACGCTCCATGAAAAACTTTAGATTCTCAATCTTTTTCCATCCAAAATATAAATGTCAATATTCATTTTAAACGTGCTTTATCATATTCTATGACATATAAAAGAACAGAATTATTCAATATTTCTCACTCATGTAATTTTTTTTTTTTGTATAATAAAATAACGACAACCCTAACCAAAGCAAATCAGAATGAAAATATAAAAATAGATTTCAAAAACTTTACTAAAATAGCCCACTTTAATAATTATTTTTATGCAATAAAACACGAAGCTGTCAAAATTTTGGCGAACTAAGATTCATGCAATACTGAACCAATTGAAATAGATGCAAGGTGGCACGCTATGCTGGATGAGAAGTGGAGGAAGAGACAGATAGCAAGACAGCTGGAGCATCAGTTGACGGGTAGTGTACCTGATGAAAACCGCGGATAGCAGCTGAAAGTGCTAGTGCCAGGTGACTTTTAATAGTTTTATGTATACTTGGTCATGCCATAAATTCTGTTACACCAAAATATGTCTCTAAAAAATTACCAACACAAGATTGTTAAAAAAAAAAAATTATTTTTAAATTACAACCTTTAAAACAAAATGGAATTATTCAAAATGTGCCCCTTTTGCTTCGACACAAGCTCTGAGTCTCCGGGGGCAATCATCTATTGCAGTACGCACCACTTCTTGTGGGAAATTGTCCACTGCTTTTACCAAAGCAGATTTTAGGATCTCCAAATTGGTGTGTCCTCTGCGGCAAGCCATCCCCTCAAGGTGAGACCACAGTCAGTAATCCAGGCGGTTTAAATCTGGGCTTCCTGAAGGCCAATCTGAAGCCTTAATAAACTCTGGAACATTCATTGTCAACCACTGTTGAGTCGTCCGAGCTTTGTGTGCAGGTGCAGAGTCCTGCTGGAAGGCCTAATGTTTTCTGGCAAAGAGGGTTCAACTCATGGGTTTCACTACTTGTTCTAAAACATCTTCTTGATAGTTTTTAGCCCTTAGAGTTTTAACCCTTTGTTCATAGAAATGGAGTTTTGTGGTGCCATCAAAATTGACTTCCCACCACACCATCACTGAGGTTGGATGATGGCCTCGTTCAACTCTCCCAATATTTTCCTGAGCTTCCAAAGAGTTGTGAGCATAAACTTTGTTGTTCTGGCAGTTAAATTTTTCTTCAATGTTGAAAATTTTTTCATCTGAGAACAAGATGCTGCAGTGGAGACCATAAGCGTACCAGCTCAGGAGAACCATGGCTCTTTCAGCCGTAATTTTTTTTAGGGACTCTGTGCAGAGATGAGATTTTTTAGCTTTTTTTGCTACATTTAGTTTTACATTTTTTTTTTTTTTTCGTTTTTGATGTGCATTTGTTCTTTTTATATATATTGAAGCTTAAAATAAATATTTATTAATTTTATATAATAGATTTTGTCATCAAAATTCTATTATTTCCTTTCAATGTCTTGCCTTTGCATACAGTTTCAGCTTTTTTGTATTTTTGGTAATCTGATCCTTGTCTGTGAGTCTTTGTCCAGTCTTTCTACGATATGCACTCATCTTAAGGTCTTCTTTAATTATCCTGGACATGAATCTTAGCGAAATATTCATCTCCCGGGACATGATTTTCTGTTTTCGGAGTGGATTTCTCCGAATTCGATTTTCCACAGCTTTGATGGCATTTTTCGTCCTCACAGACCTGGGACGACCTGATCGGGGTCTATCCTTGACAGATTGGGTTGCTCTGAAACGTGTTATGGTTTGCCACACAAACATACGGTTTATACCCGAGGATTTAAGTAACTTGAAAATCTCAGAGTTGGATTTACCTGCCTTGTGAAGAGCACTAACTGCATAACGATTCTGTTCAATGTCTCGCTCCATTTTCCTGCAATGAAAGATAGATAAGAAATGAGTGGCATTTTAAAACTATATATCACACTGGGCAAAGGACAGGTTTCTGCGGGCTCTTGTTTGTTTTCATTTGCAAGTTTAAAAGTTGTAACAGAACTTATGGCAAGACTAAGTATCTGAGTATTGTCCATTTTCCCAGTTTTTAGTCCTAAAAATTAATGCTGTATTGACTGTATGGAAAAAAGTTTACTAATAACTTATGAAACAGCAAAGATACCAAATTATCTAAATACATGAACAGAGAAGTGTGTTGCTCAAAATTTAATTATAAAGTTAATTTGCTTTCATTTAATTAGAGAAACTACACTGTAAAATATTTCTGCACTGGATTATGGTTAATGACCAGTAAAACGTGTTCCAGTCACTGACTGTAAAAATAGTCATGTCTGTAAATCTGTAATGATTTTTTTCTCAGTTGAGAAAAGTGATCTTTAATAAAAAAAATCAATAAGCAAAATTTTACAGCAATTTGTTAAAAAGATACTGGACTTTTTTTCTTGAATAATGCAGCTGTCTATTTTAGTGTCAATTATCTAAATTGTACAGAAATTTCTTAGTGTACCTTCCAAATTATAAAATGGTACTACACATACTTATTTCCTACATCAGTTCAGCAATTTAATGGACACTAAAATTTTCTTCTCACATCCATTAACAAAAAATTATAATATTAATATTTTTGCTAAAATTAGACATTTTTTCAAGCTTTAACCACTTCACCATACACTGCAGTGCATGGAAGGCTATGTTTCCCCCCAAGTTATCTCGGGATGGCCGGTAACACTGTGCTGCAAAAGATTTTTCTTTTTTTCTTTTCAAGCCCTCATACCATTCTTCCTGATTCTTATGTAAAATGACCTTCTGAATCCGAATATGACCCTTTTTTTTGCCCAATCACCCTCCATTTTCTCAGGACGCCACCTCCTCCCCTAATTTTTATCACTGTTCAGTAATTTTATGGCCATGGACTTGATTTGGAGAAAGGGAAAAAATTGTTATAACATTTAAAAACAAAAAATATAATGTATAATAAATAATAATAATAATAATTGATTAATAAAATATAATAAATGTAATACAGTAGAACCCTGATCCATCTTGGGGTTCTGTGAAGAAAAACGATGAAAGCAGAAAAACAATGAATGCAGGGTAAAGTCAAAACACAAATAAAACAATATTTATTAAATAATACATGCAATATATATATAGTATACTACTTAATTAAAACTAATTTGTTACTCTCCAAACTGTCAAAAAAATAAATCAAAATTGTAGAACATTAAGTGATATTAATTTTTAAAAATCAGTAATTTTATGTTGGATTTTTTGTTCGTTTTATAAATTAAACGAGGATTTCCCAGATTTACAACATTTTTTTGTCCTTTTCTGTAATTTCATGTGCATATAAAAACATTTGTGCATTTTCCAATGCCGTAATTACGGCAGACACAGTTGGCACTGGCGTAGTCTCAGCCTCAGGAATGTGAAAAAATGTAGTACCTAGCCATACTGGATGCATCCATTCTCCTCTTTATACAAAGTAGAATAACTTATTCTCCAAACAACAACACACAATCCGTATTCAGTATTGATTGATAACACATATACATCAGATTTGTATGATTGACTTGTAGTCCACTTGAAAATCTTCGTCAGATAAATACAGATAGCACATGACAGAATTACAATAGGAAGAAATGGAAAGACCCCTAGGGGCAGCACGGGAATTGAACCTGATAGCAAATTTGACTAAGGCAAATTTGACTGAAACATATTTGCAGAGTGTTTTGTATACGCAATAGAAACTAGTGAAATGCACTTGGCAGCTAAACATGTTTAAAATAAGAAATATAACTTTGGTATGAAATGAAGAGGACATTTTTTTTTTTTTTTTTTAAACAACAACATTTATTAAATTCATAAAACTTAACAACGTGATAAACAGCATTAACAATATGTAGTAGCAACATTAGTAGAAATATATTTTATCCTGTCATTATCAAAGGCAACTAGATAAAAGCAACTTTTAACAACATCAAAACACCTTTTAACAATTTTATTTGAAACTTTAATGATCGTTAAACCTTAAAATAATTTCAACGAAAATAAACTTTAATTTTTAACATCAATAAATCTATTAATTTTTCGATAAACTTAACAATAACAAAAATATTCAACTGCCATAAGCTTTGTTTAAACTTAACTCAATAAACTATTAATCTCCTAAAACTTAACAAAAAAAAATTCAACGGCAATAAACTTTACTAAATTTGTAACTTCAATAAAACTAGTAATTTTCAAACTTAACAGCAAAACCAACTAAAATACACCTTTAAACCAAATCAAACAACGTTAACTTTTAAGATATTAACAAAAATAAAACTCTTTCAAACGTAACATTTGTAAGTATAGCCAAGTAAATGATGTTAGCCCAAAGCTAACAAACTTCCGAATCGAAATTATAAAATTATTACAATGTTAGTCCTAGACCAACAAACTTCGACACGAAACACACTTCACCAATGTTTAGTTTACCAAATGTACACCTTTACTCACAAAAACCAAACTATAAAAAAACAAATGCATAACTTACAATATACTGATGACAACCGGCTTTATCAAACAAAAATAAACCACCAGAGCACTGAAGAGGAGAACGGACGGCAACATCTTTAACATAATCTGGCAGACAACTTCAGTATCACGGCATCCACAAACACTGTTTGAATCACGTACATAACACACAACAAAAACAAAATGTTAACTGATGCATTGAGAAGTTCATATCCTTGTCTATAAATACTGCCTGGCGGATCTAAACACTTAACCAATGACAGTTCGCCATAACATCTGAATGCCACGCCATGTATTATTGGTGATAGATACTGCTGCAGACAAGTCAGTAAATTTGCAAGTGTTGCGTGGATGCTGGTAAAATAATGAAACTATCGTCTATTGATCAGACTCTCCTGGCCAAACATAAACAAGACCTCATAGAATATAAGCTCTGTACTAAAAATGTAAATAATGGAATTTTAAACCTTAATTATAGTATCTTTATTCAATTCTATACTTAATAAAAGAGATACTTATAATTTTCCCCAAATGTAAACAATATTTCAAAGGTGACAATGACAATTTCCATTTTTATACTACAAACCTAAAACTTTATTTTGCTATACCAGATAATTTAATTATGAAAAAAAAAAAAAAAAAAAAAAAAAAAAATTATAATCCTTTTTCCTTTTTTTTTTTTTTTTTTTAATAATAAAAAAACAATATGGAAGACACATTAAAAATTTTAACATCAGAACCCGCTGTCTTACGCTCAAAGGCGATTAGCAGTGTGGTGACATTACCACTCGGCCACAGAGGGCCCTCCGTATTCTGTAATCCATAGACACATGTTACAATATCTGCACAATCTTTGTTCTTTTCTAAAGCAGCATAAGGTTAAATAGTTGAGGTTGGTTTGGTTTTGCATCGCACTAGTGCGACAATATGGGCAAATGGCGTCGGTCTGAAACTTACCTTTGAGGATGGTCCAGAGACATGTTATCACAATTTTGATCTTCCGTGGAGGAGGAAAGGAGTTATTTTTAAATAAAAGAAGTCATTCCAGTTTGAATGCCATATGAAATCGCTTGATTTTCAATTTCATTTCGGTCAGAAGAAAAGTTTTACAACGATGAATGCGGGAAAATGACATTTTGAAGAACGAATATGCGGGTTCCGTTAACATTATTTAAATACAGTTTGTGCAGGGACCATAGAAATAAAACGATCAATGCGAGAAAACGATGGATGTGGGAAAGATAGATCGGGTTTTCACTGTGTATAATTTCAGTGGCAAATCTTCTCCTAAATTTCCCCTTGCTGCAAATGTTCATGTTTTAGAATTTTTCAACTCTATAGCCCTTCAGAAGATGTTCAACAGTTAAAATAATATCCCCCCCCCCCTTTCAAATCAAATTTATAGACATAAAATTACTGAAAAGTGATTAAAAATAGGGGGTCGTCCCTAAAAAACGGGTGTTAGGGCAAAATGGGCGACATATTCGGATTCAGGAGATCATTTTACATACGAATTTACAAAATTGTTGTTGGGCCCGGTTTTCATGCAGAGCAGTGTAATTACATGTAAAAATAGCTTACCTAAATCCATTATATTTCCATTTGACAAGCTCAAGTTAATCATACAGAGAAAAAAAAAGTATAACCTAGTAAATGGAAAATTATCCAAATAAAAATTAGTCTCTTTTCTAATTATAAACAATTAATCATTTTCAGTTTTTTTTTTTTTTTTTTTTTTTTTTTCCTGCATTAGAAATTTATATCTCAACTTAAAAAATCTTACTTAAAAGATTGTAAAAATCTTACTTAAATTAAAGATGAGTATTTAATCTCAGCTAATTTATCCTGTTTTAGAATTATGTTTATTTTATTTGCATTATAGTCAAGTTATTTAATAATTAAGTTTTCTAAATCCAATCACCATAAACTAGCAGTTTAAAAGAGGTGATGCAAAAGTGCAATAAGAAGATTCAAACATAGTGTAATAGTCAAAAAAAGAGAAAAGAAACAGAAATGACAAAATTTAGTGTTTGCTTGGAATGTAGTGTTGTCTTAGATACTAACTTTGATTAAGAGTATTGCTTGAATTGCATCGAATTGTATAACTGATAGCTTTACAGCACCATAATGTCAAGCAAGACAACCATTAAATTTAAATTCTACATGCTAGTGCTAAAACCCACCTTCCTGCTAACAGTGGTAGTAATGTTACAATACCTATTCTACTTCCTATATTGAAAGGAAAGGTAAAGGTGCATTCAGAAAAATAACTGTTTTAAGTCTGGTAATATGTACCAGTTTTGATTTTTGTCTTTCCTAACCTCAATGGTGATAACCCATTGTCACTAATAAGAACATGAAATTACAGGTAATATACAGTATAACACCTTTAATTAGGAAATATCCATAATCCGGACTTTAAAAACCAAAATCCTCCTTTAAATTATTTTAAAAAACGAAGCTTTAATTATCTATTATAAAAATAGTGACCTTATTTGACTGCTCCATTACTTGCATAAGCTGCTTTTCGCCTGAGGGCCCTCGGCAGCGTCAGTCTTGGCTTGAGTGGAAAGCAACTTATGCAAGTAATGGAGCAGTCAAGTAATGTCACTATTTTTATAATAAAATCCAAAATCCTCCTTTTTCGTTTTGATGAATGACTACAGATGGCACCACTAAAAAAATAATTCCATTTTAGAAAATTTGATTGTTCTCACAAACTAAAAATGAAACTATTTTCTTTTTTAGACATGCTAAAGTAATTTTCATTTTCATTTGAAAATTATTTCAATATTTTTTTTAATCAATTAATTTAATTTTAATAATTTTCTGTGTTTTCTTATTTTTTATACAAATTTATTTGAATATTTGGTTATATATATATATATATATTTGCATTATTCATTTATAATTTTTTTTTTTTTTTTTTTTTTTTTTAAACAATAAATCATTTACTCTGCCATTAATTTGTATGATAATAATAACAATAATAAAATTAATTTACTTGTCATAAACTGTTTAAATTTTTTTTATATTATACCTTTGATTCTCAGGATTTATATTACTTATTCTTTTATTATATTATATATATAGTTAAAATTAAAAATCACAAAATTATATAATTTATTCATTAGAAAAGTTATTTCTCCAAAGTAAAGCAAGATAGTGCCACCACACAAAAAGAAGCTATTTTTTGTGATTTTTTTACTTTTAATATTTCAAATAAATAAAATTTGTTAATATTGTTTGACTAAAGACAAAATTGATAATTTATTACATGATAATAGATTCTTATCTTTTTTTAACAAACATTCATATATCATATTTTAGTAACTTAAATGCATCCAAGATCCAAGTTCTGAAAAAAAAAAAAAAAAAAAAAAAAAAAAAAATCTATAATACGGAAATTTTCGGAATCAGCAAGGTTCCGACGATTCCGGATTAAAAGTGTTATGCTGTATATATTAAAATTATCAATTATCCATAGACTGTTGTCTACAATTTTCTCATATGCAAAGATTTTTATCAATGTTTTAGATTATTTGTTATATTTATCACTTTGTATATTTTGTATCTTAAATCTTTAAGGCTTCGCTATGGAAAGAACGGAACTATTTTGGGTGCTGGCTTTTCTGAACCATCAGATGCATGTGAAGATGATTATAAATTATGGTTGCCTCCTGTTGATTCTCCACCAGCAGATATTGAAATTGAAACTTCAAAATTTCTTCTTACACACCTTGGAGATCAGTTCTGTGATTTGGTTGAAATGGAAAAAGGGGCTCAAAAAATGCACTTGGCAGTTGGTATGTTATTTTAAATATGTCTTCCTTTGTTTCAACTAAATTAACCTTTTTTTTTTTTTCTTTTCCACAAAAGAGGATCTTTGAGTGGTAAATTTTGATATTGGGAACAGTGGCGGCTCGTTAATGACATTTTGGGGGTACTGCATTGAAGCGTCTAAAATAAGTACATACAATGGAATCTTTATTCGTGTTATTGGCTGATTCGTTTATTTCGACAATCAACGTAAATATGTTGGCACTTCAATAGCCAATTATAAGAAAAAGCTATACATATTAATGGACTGTTTTTAGTCACTAGCCTGCAGCCCATCCAATACGTCATTCACCAGCCGCCACTGATTGGGAATTATCAAGCCTTTGAATTATCTTTGGAAAAAAATAATTCATTTTGAATAATTAAAAGTGGCATAGAAAGTGTATTTTTAGCTTCATATGGAGATGAAATGATAAATGTATGTACATATTCATTGACTTGTCAAATACATTATTCTTCTTATTTAACAAATTATTTGAATAGTTGTATTGTATGTTATCTCTTTTTATTTCAACATTTACTGCTATAAATTAACATATCACAAAAAAGATTTATTTTTATACTTGACTTTCCCACAGAGAATATCTTTGTGTTAGTACCTACTTACCTAATATGATTTTCAGAAAAATCTCTTAAATTAATAAAATCGCCCACTGAAAAATTTCAGTTTTTTTCCCTTTAAAAAAAAAAAATAATGATAAGCGATATCTTTATATATATATAATGATAAGCGATAAAATCTTTGATATTTGCTTTAGAATTTCAATCTTTGAAAGTAATTTTTTCTGCTGCTAAGTTAAAAATCCTTAGAATTAAATTATTATATTGAAATTGTATCTTAGTATGGTGATTTTGATCAGTAGGTGGCACCACCACTGTCATGCAGAATAGCCAATGTTGAAATGTAAGGCTTTTAAATTCTTCCAAATATACTTCTAAATACGAGATTTTGAGCATATGTTTCAGCACAGAAAGGCTTTTTTTTTTTTTTTTTCAGAAAATGTGCATTTCAAGTGTATAAAATTAAATTTTTGTAACTAAAATCTCTCTAGCAGCCAAATTTATGATTTAATGAATGTGATCTGGATTGTTATTCAGAGCCTGATTACGACCTGCTGAGGCCCAAGGCCCAAGATGATTTTGGTGCCCTCCCCCCCCCCCTCCTCCTCGAACAAGTTAGAGTTTAAATTTTTTTTATTGTTATTTTATTTAATTTGTGCACTAAGTTTGATTGCTGGCAACAAATTAAGGCATCACCATCATAAGAAATTAGTTTTCACTTCTTTTGCAAAGAGACCTCAAATCATTATTATTATTATTATTATTATTATTGGATGAGGGGATATTTTTCTTCTATGACTGTTGAAAATCACTTCCATAAAAATAAATTTTTTACATTATTTAATACTTTATAGTGCTGTTTTCTTTTTTAATCCTAATCTATCTCATTCATAACCATACAAAGTCAGCGGGTATGTAAATATTAACACATGACCAAATACTATTGAAAATGCAAAGATATTTTCCATTAGTATGCTACCAAGTTCTTTAATTTATATTATATAACTGTAAGTCTGTCAGTGAAACTTTCTCTGGATTTTTAGATCCGCTGTAAAAAATTATATCCATTCAACCGATCTCGACGAAAACTGGTACATTTCATAATCTAGCTAATGCTGTATTTTTTAATTTAATCGGATAATTGGTCAAAAGGTATTTAAAAAATCCCTGTTTTCAACTAAACATTATCGTTAGTTAACTTTCAGTTAAATTTTTTAAGGAAATCTTTGCAAAAAATAGCACTTTAAATTTAAAAACTGTTTTGATGCCCCTAGATAAAGGTGCCCTAGGCCGAGGCCTAGTCGGCCTGTGCGATAATCAGGCCCTGTTGTTATTCACTGAACGTTGTACGTCACTATCATTGTTTCAATAAGATTTAATGTAACTAGTCACATTAGGGTGCCTAGAATGGAGAGTGATGACAATTTGTCACAGCTTCCTTCCTATTGCCTAAGTGGGAGAGACATCCTTGCTTTCTTCTAATGTTAATCACATCTATTTTCCGTATGGAGATGTCACACTAGGTAAAATTTATTAAATGAATCAAATTTTTGTATTTCTTTTTCAATAAGACAAAGTAAATATTCCTGCAAAACACAAATTGTGTATGAGAAATAACATTATTTTGTTAGTGTGTCATCATTATAGCCTGCTGCTTTCTGTATCAAAATCAAATTAATACTTAACTACAAAAGTACATACATTTTTCCTCATTACTAAAAGTTTAAAATCTTCTTTCTAATACTATAGTTAATAATAGCATTTAAAAGTTGCATTATATGCTACTATAACTACCTTATATGCAGTGGCGTGCGGTGATATTTTTCTTAAGGCAAGCATTAATGACAGTTCTTGCCGTAATTATAAAGGTGTTTGGGATTAAGACCAATTGATGACTACACAAAGGTCTAACGCCTAAGATGGTCTTAATAAGAGGTCCTAGCTTGTGTTTATGCGAGTTTCAGAGAAAACCACATAAAACTATAAACGACTGAATCGAAACCGTGACCTTTGACCGATCTTGGTACCTCTCGTCTACTAGCTTTGAGAGCCTGCTACTGATGAGGCATCTATAAAGAAATGGCCTGTACAATGGGAGCAATTTTTGGGATAACAATTGACATTTTAAATGAGGAAAATGACAAAATCTGCATTATCATTTACAATGAAAGTCGAATGTTTAAATACTGGTATAAAGCAGGTTATTAAAGAATGAAACTTTTTAAATGCATAACTCATAGTGTAATGGGGGATTAAGGCCGATTCACTGCCCTATTGTCCTAGGCTTAGAAATACAACCCTTCGTGGTGGTATTTCTAAGGGGTCCTAGTCCGTATTTACACAAGTTACGGAGAAAACCACGGAAAACTCCGAAAGGCAATGCTGACGAGCGTGACCTGCGATCGAACCTGACACCTCACCTCTACCAGCTTTGAGCGCAGAACCGCTCGGTCGCTGATGGACCCATAATAGTAATGAAAAAAAAAATACTTTGTATTTAGAAATAATCACTCTTTCTTCTTTAGACAAATGGTATTACAAATTGTGTAGGCTTACCACAAATGGATAGCACTTTTTCTTGCTGTTTTCAAAGTGGTAGCAAGTACCTTATCCTGAAGAAGGAAGATTGATTCTTCTGAAACGCATAGCAATTTCTTCATCTGTATGATGTATTTAAGAAGTTTGTTTTCTTCGCGAGCCTTGCCCTGAGTAATATTCTACAATTTCCATAAAAAGAGAATAAAAAGAAATCAACCCCATTCTAATTACCAGACAGTAAGCCATAGTTCATATTAAAGTGCTCTTTTCGAACAAAAATGGAGCAATTTTAATTTTAAGGAACAGGCAATGCATTACCTCTTTCTCAAAAGTACTAGAGTAGAGAGAACATCGGTTAATTTCTATGCCTTAAAGAAAGAAAAGTAAAAAGAAAAGAAAATGTATGATTATTTATAAATTTTTATTTACAAACTGGTTTTGAAATTTTTAGATTTATTTGTACACTAATTCCAATCTTCTATCCTTTTTTGCAAATTCGTTAATAACATTTTCATAAAAATCACTGTTTTTTTGCAGATTTGAAAGGAAGTCTTTTTCGATGGAGAACAAAGATAACATTGACATTCTATCTTGATTTTGCACGTTTCTTAAATATGTCTTTATTCTTTTTAAAGCTGAAAATGATAAATACAATATATTAAAATCACACAATCAACTGATTGGGAAGAAAATCATATTTATTGAAATTTTTATTTTTCCGACTGAGTGAAAATAATGCCTGGTCCAGCATTATTATTCATCAATGCGAAAATAACGAACACATTTCTTTGTTTTTGTTTTTAAATCATCTAATATTGGTTTTTGTTTGCCAACCTGTATGATATTCAATTTCTCTTGAAAATTTCGTTGGCTAAAAGGCTTGATTTTGAAGCTGTCCAAGATGCAACAAAAATTGCTATTTGCGCTACTAGAGGGCAGCATCATGCAATTATAACAGCAAAGCGAAGAAGCAATCTCAAAAATGCTTCTATGATAAAAATAAATGCGACGTTAATTACTTAATAAAATGAAATAATTATTAAATAAAAGCTCCATTGCCAGCTAAATGACACTTACTTAGAGATAACATACAGAAAATACGAATTTATAGACTGAAAAAAAAACTTCAAAACTAAATTTTTACGGAGTTTGTATTGTGAGCACTATTGTAGAGATCGAAGCAAATGTGATATTGCTTCTGACCTGAGCGCCTGTGCTGGGTGAAATTACAGTAACCCTGGCGTTTGCTGCATATGATTGTGCGCCATGCTTGGAGCACTCAGGGATGTAATACAAGTTTCAGCTTCAAAGCGCCTTTCAATTTTTGTGAAAATTTAATACGAAAGCAATATTACACAGAAATAATATTTTTGTAAAAAAATGATAATTATTAACTTTTGCTTTGTTTTGGCATTAGGCAAGCAATGCTTACATTGCTTCTATGGACTGCACGCCACTGCTTATATGTTTAAAAACTCACTCTTAAAATACTAATAAGAATAAAATCATAAACACTCAAAGAAAATTCAAACGAGATCATATCTTCTCTCAAAAGTCGAATCATTTTACAATGATTTGATTTCTCAGCCAATTTTGTCTTTCTCCCACCTGCTTTCATTTCAGATATTGAAATTTTTAAATTCGAGAAGTATGAAAGTTTTAAAAAATATATATTTATTTTCAAGCAATATTTAAAGATTTTTTTTTTTATCTGTGGAAGTGCATAATTTTTTTTTTTTTTTAAATTATTATTAAAATACAATAAAGGCCACTATTTCATAATTTTCCGACCACATCATATGTGTTTTGCCTTTATATGTATATAGATATATATTTTTTAATTATGTGTGTGAATATCGGGTATAACGTCGACTCGCAAGTGGCCACTGAGTTAATCATGTTCAGTGGCCACTGGCCACTTACAAAAATTGTAAGTCTTGACCTCTATGATGTATCCACTTCTATCTTATGACGACTTTTCATCGTCGTTGATAAATTATTTGGCAAAATGCCAAATTTTGAATCAATATATATATATTTTTTTTTTTACTACTTTATCAACCTCATCAAGAATCAAAATTTTTTCCTTCATATTTAAACACTTTCATTTTGACATTTCTGTACTATGTAAAGAAACAAATGTAAAACGATCACTACGAACAAAATGATCATTCAACTAAACATAAATATATAAATCTAAAAACAGGTTCAAGAGCTTCGAGGATAAAAAAGACTAGCATCTCCTTGCAACCCCAAGATCTCTACGAGAAAGCCAAATTAATGCATTTGGCACTTGGCCAAATGAACACTGATACAAAATCTGCATGCATGCTCAGTAAGAGCTACCGAAGAGAGCTGGGTTTGCAGGGAGAGGAGACAGTGCATAAAAAGGGAGTACAGAGCCTGTAAAAGGGGCTGCTGTTTACTGGAATGCCCCAGATAGTGATTGACAACTTCCGGGGGATTAGGTATTGGGAAAATCTAGTTGTAGCTGGTTGACTGTTATAAAATGTGTATTAAAGAAAGGAAATATTTAGTGAATGCAGTTGAAAAGAGTTTCAGATCATAGAAAAAAGTTCATTAAATAGAGAATGCACTTCACTATCACTTCGCTATTTAGAGGTTATTTTACAAGGAAGAGTTTGTAAAATGGAGAAATTCGCGAAATAGTGGTTTGTTAAATAGAAGTCCGACTATATTTTGGTTTACGTTAAAATGGAAAATTATTTTTATTGCAGATCATTATTTTTTTTAATTCAAGGATGCTTTCACACTGCGTGCAGGATACCTCAATTACAATATTCTTTATCCTTATAATTTTTACATTAAGTAAAACAAAACATTCAAATTAAGAATCTGAAATAAAAGATTTTAATTATTTTAAATTAATGATTAAATATGAAATATCCATTAAAATTTTTATATTTCCACAATTAAAATTTTTTTGAAAAAGCACCATTGAGTTTTTTTTTTTTTTTTTTTTTTTTTTTCATAAATAATCTGCAGTAAAAATAATTTTGTATTTTAAAGAAAACCAAATTAATATTTTTAATCAATAGAGTATTGTCATACTAGTTAACACATCTTTCTTTTTTTCTTTTTTTTTTTCTTTTTTTTTTTTTTTTTTTGTACATCCATTCATTCTCTTTTTAAAAATTCTGGAAGTTGATCGAAAATTTTCTTTATTTTCTTATTTTTAAAAGTAGTCTGTTCACTTAAATACTTTTATCAAAGAGTGCTAATTACTTATGATGAAATTAGAAACAAAACATTCAATTTAAAGTCAAAGCTACCCTGATTCTTCTCAGATAAGTTTTAAATACTTCTTAAGGGCCCTCTTCACTTACCGTCGCCAGAAGCCCGAGTCAATGTTTTTCTATGGGAGATTTTTCTTTACAATAACTTATTAACTAATGCATATTTTTAAATTCTGTTTTCACATTCTGAAAATTCCCAGCTGTTAAATTGACGGACCTTTTTTAAAAAATTATTTTTTTAATTTTTTATATTTTATTTTGAAGCTGCAAAATACGAATTTTCAATTTTTGAAATTTTTTCATTTTGCAATTTCAAAATAAAATATTAAAAATTAAAAAAATAAACTTTTTAAAAAGGTGCGTCAATTTAACAGCTGGGAATTTTCAGAATGTGAAAACAGAATTTAAAAATATGTATTAGTTAATAAGTTATTTGTAAAGAAAAATCTCCCATAGAAAAACATTGACTCGGGCTTCCGGCGACGGTAAGTGAAGAGGGCCGTTAAAGTAATAATTTAAAAAAAAGTAAGTTATTTTTGAGTAAATATTTCTCAAACAGAGCTATAGAGTTTCCAATAATTACAGATTTCTTATTGCTGTAATTTTAATAAATGTACATTTTTAAAAGTTATTATGTATCTATGATATATATATTTATTTAATGAATATGCTTTACATTTAATGTTAGGAATACATACAGTGTGTTGAGAAAATATAAGACCACAAGCATATTCGTGCATTTCTGAAGAAGAGAGCATAATATGCAATTTTTTAGTTGCATATTTAAAATTGATAAGAAAACGCACCCTATACTAATTCCAACTTTTAAAATTAAATTAAATTTCATTAAAACTTATTCATTTTTCTAAAAATTAAAAACTGTGACTTATGAAATTATAAGACCACCTGAGAAAATTAGCATATTATACATGACTTCAAACTCAATATAAAGGGCATGCGTCAGTATTTCATAAAAGCATTACCTAAAAATCAAAGGCTTAGGTTTTGAATATGTTATCTACGATTAATTTGACGATGCCTCGAGGTAAAGAATTATCGGAGTGCGAAGTGAGAAAAATTTTATTTTATAAAGGTCCTGATAAATCTGAAAGAGATATTGCAAGGTTAATGAACCGTTCTAAAATTGCCATTCATAATGCCATAATTAGAAAAGATTATTCAAACAAAATAAAACGATCTGGTAGAAAAAATATTTTGACAGCACGTGATAATAGACAAATTTTTCGACTGTGAACTAAAAAAGGTCTTTCAACTCATAAAATTTTGAAACGTTTCTGCAAGAAAACTTCACATGTAACAGTCTGGAAGAGTCTTAAATTTAATATTAATATGAAATTTATGAAACTGAAGAAAAAACCAAAGTTATTGAAATGCCATCGAGAAGAAAGATTAAAATGGGCTAAAAATGTCATGTCATGGAATGATGAGTGGAAACAAATTATATTTTCTGATGGAAAGAAATTTAACCTTGGTGGTCCCGATGGTTACAAACACTATTGGCATGACTTGAGGAAGGAACCAAAAGAATGCTTCAGTTGACAAATGGGTGGGGGATCAGTAATGATTTGGGGAGCTTTCAGTTATGAGGGGTTGTGTGATTTACAGCGATATTTCAGGTCATATGAACTCTACACAATATCAGTCTATGCTATAGGATCATATGATACAGTTTGGACCTTTATTAGGTAGTGCTAACTGGAAGTTTCAACAGGACAATGCTACTTGTCATACATCTAAATCCACATAGGAGTGGTTTCAAAAAGAAAAAAATTAATGTTTTGCCATGGCCAAGTCGAAGTCCAGACTTGGACCTCATGGAAAACCTATGTGGTATATTATCTCGCAAAGTTTATGCTAATAATAAACAACTTTTATCTGCCAGTGAACTGGAAGTAGCCATTTGTAAAAGAATGGTACAATATTTCTATAACTGAACTTAACCTGTTAGTAGTCGCTATACACAGCGCCACCTATTACAGATTGTGCACTTTTTATTTAACTGTCACCAATAATTTTAAGAAGTGATGTGATCAACGTTTCATTGATTTTATTCGTGTTTTATGTATATCAAAGACCACTTCTAAATATTTTTGGTGGCTATTGAATAAAAAAATTTTGCAAAACTGAAGGATGGGCGGCAAATCGACCAACTAGCGACTACTAACGGGTTAATCACCTGGTTACTTCAATGAAAAACAGAGTGCTTGAAGTCATCGGGAAAAATGGAGGAACAATATCATATTAATTTTTTATACAATTTTGTTTTTTGACAAGTGGTCTTATATTTTCTTAACAGGTTATTTTCCACTTATTTCTAATATATATTTTAATTAAACATTTATTGCATTATACCAAGTTATTACAAACTAATTATAAATAAATATAGAGCAATATGTTATTTTATGTATTTAAATTAAGATTAGAATCTTTATTTTTCTTATAATTTTTAAAATTAAAGTGGTCTTATAATTTCTTAACGGACTGTATACACATATATATATATAATATATATACAATTGGACAAAATAATGGAAACATTTATTTTTTTACATTTTATTGAATATCTCGAAAAATACTTAATGTGTTATTCTTGAATTTTTGGGAATAAGGAAAACATGTCTTTCCTCATATTTTCCAGCAAAGATTTTGTCATGAATGCCTTTAGGGGACGAACAACAAATCCAATCAATATAAAATATTTGTGATTACTCTGTATCTGGAAGCACGTCCATTCATCTGCAAATTTTAGATGTGTTTATAAATGTTACATTTTATATGTGTGTAGAGTTTTGTGAGGCTATCTTGAATATTTAAAGAGTTATAAATATTTTATTAATTTTTTTTTTCATGAAATTTTCAGAAAAAATAACAATATATGCCTAAATTATTATACTATAATTTAAAACAAATATATTTAATTTTGAAAGTTATATAGACAATTGTAGTTAGTAAATAATTTATTATTGCGCATGCACAAACTGTAGCAAAGAAAACTTTGGTATAGTTTAATACTTAATTGTATAGAAAACCTTATAAAAAAAAAAAAAAAAAGTCCACTTGAATATCAAATTCATAGAGATATCAGTGATTAAATAAGCCATTTTTGAGCTGTTTTCTAAAAAGCCTTTTCTGATAAGGGATCATTCATAAATAAAATTTGTATCAGAAAAAAACTATGTTACACAATGAAACTTCATAAAATTTTTGTAATTAATTTTCTTTTTTTCATAGGTATGTACAACATGCCTATTTAAAAAAAAAAAAAAAAAAAAAAACTTTTTTTCCTGATAAAAATTTTTATTTGTGAATGATCCCTTATCTTAAAGACCTTTCTAGAAAACAGCTGAAAACAGCTCATTTAATCACCGATATCTGTATGAATTTTTATGATATTCAACTGGATTTTATAAGGTACTGCATACAGTTGAGTGTTAAACTATATCAAATTTTTTTTGCTACAGTCCATGCATGTGCAGTAATAAATTATTTACTGCAACTGTGAATATTTCTTTGAATATTAAACGAATTTGTTTTAAACTATAGTATAATGATTTAGGCCTATATTGTCATGTTTTTTAAAAGTTTCATGCAATTAAAAAAAAATTTAGAGTTATAAAGGAAAACTTCTGAAAAATGTTTGCATTTTTTAATAAAATATTTATAACTCCTTAAATATTTGAGCTACCCTCGCAAAATTCTACACACCTATAAAATATGACATTTATAACCACATTTTAAATTTGCAGATGAATGGATGCACTTCCAGATACAGCGTAATCACAAATACTTTTTATTGGATTTGTTGTTTACCCCTTAAATGCATTCATAACAAAATCTTTGCTGGAAAATATGAGAAAAGTTATATTTTTCTTATTCCCAAAATTCAAGAACAACACATTAAGTATTTTTTGAGATATTCAACAAAACTTAAAAAAAATGAAAGTGTTTCAATTATTTTGTCCAACACCTGTGTGCACTGCGTAAAAAAAGTAGACGGACACTTACTTGTAATACTTTAAAGCCGTTTATTTCTTTAATTAGAGATATGAGGTTCATTTCTCTAATATAATTATATTCTTGAGATATCATATATTATTATTTTTTGGATATAGATACAATAATTTTGAATTATGTAGTGGAAAAATTCAGGAAACAAAAATGGTGCATATTTGCACTTTAAGTTTTCTTTAAAAAAGTAGATGGACACATCTTGTATCTCTAAAATAAAACGTTTTTAGTAAGGGATTCATCTCCCATTTGCTTTAATAAGTTCGTATACTCTGTTAGGCATTGAATCAATGAGATTCTGAATCTCTTTTTGACAGAAAATTTCCCAAATGTTTGTAAGAGCTTCTTTGAGCTGGTGAATTGATTCATACTGCCGTCCACCCTCATAAATTTTATGAACAAGTATAGCTCAAATGTTTTCTACAGGATTCATATCCGGACTCTTGGCTGGCCAGGGTAAAACATTGAAGTTGTTCTCATGAAACCATTTTTTAACTTTGCTAGCGGTGTGTATTGGCACTCCATCTTGTTTGAAAATCCAGTTTTCTCCTCCAAGATCACACACAAATGGCAAAAGTTCACTGCTTAGTGTTTCAATATAATCTTTGTGAGTCTGCTTCTTACTTAGGAACACTAAATTTGTCCTTCCACCATAGCCAACAGCTAGCCACACCATCACGCCACCACCACCCACTTCCCGAGTAGAGTACACTTAGTCTTCTTTCTCCAAACAGTGCCAATACAATTGATAGGCACCTGGGCCCTCTAAATTAATTTTTTTCTCATCTGAAAAAACTACAGATATCCATTCTGTAGTCCAAGACATATGGTTTTGAGCCCACTGTAGGCGTTCTGTTATGTGGTGATCCTTCCAGCATGGATGATGTTTTCTCTTCTTATATTGAAAGAGTGCTTAATGTAGTTATAAATTGTCTGAGAAGTTACATTAGTAATTCCTGTGCTTATTCAAACTCTGGGAATTGACGCTCCAGTTTTTTTCAGCTCAGTAAAAATTTTTCTTTGGTCTCTAAGCAAAAGTTTCTTTGGCCGACCACTCTTTTTCTTTTTGCCATGGGCTTCAGGAGCACAAAGAAAATTGCTGATGCTACTTTTGCTTATTAGAAGTAGCCTACTAATGTCTCTGAATCCTTTATTAACATTTTTCAGCGCTATAATCTGTCCTTTCTGGTAATCAGTTAGAGGAATTCCTCGTGGCATGGCACATTCATCTCCAAGAAATTTAACTACGTAAAACCATCTTGTCAAGCACGTTAGCAATTGGCAAAATGCCAAATGTGCTTGTACATGAAAACTGGTATTCTGCAAGAAACACCCACTTAGATAATTACAGTTTTTAACCAGTGTCTGTCTACTTTTTTTTTTTTTTTTTAAATATTGTGCAAATGTATATCTTTTCTCTTTTCTTCATTTCTCTACATTAAAATTATAAATAATTGAATATTTTTATTTGTCTGTCAAAAATATGAAGATTGATACGTATAAACATGTTGAAGAATTTTAATTGACATTTCCTATTAAACAAAGACAGGGTTTTAAAAAATTGTAAAGAAGTGTCTGTCTACTTTTTTTATGCCGTGTATATATGTGTGTATTTAAAAATTTCTAATTTTCCTTTTTAAATATGCTATATTGTCCATTAAATATTCAAATAATTAAAAACTTATGTACTGTGACTGAAAATAATAAATTATTATGATGATAAAAGACACATTCGCTAAAAATCATGCCAGATAAGTAAGCTCCCCAATCCCCATACATTGTCCAGTAAGAAGCTGTAATATGACAGACTTGTTGGTCGCACTGAAAGGTTACCATTTCACTCTCTACCTAATTAAAGCTCGATGACCGAGTACCACACTACAGAGATAATGAACATAAATATAGCATAGTTCTATATATCTAACGTGATATTTTAAAATGATAAAAGTTTTTATATTAAAAGTTATGAGTCTGAAAAATAATTTTATCATAATTTAAATGCTTTAAATTATTAAAAAAAAAAAAAAAATCTTACAATACAATAAACAAGTTTAATTTATAAAAGATATTCTTAATAAAAAAATACAAATATTTTTTCAGTTTTAATGTTTTGTTAATATTTTTAAATCATTAAATAAATTTTTATAACTTAAAATATATTTCAGATGGAGCTGTTACTTGGAAAAGAGTAGTTCAAGGAGTTCGTGAAATGTGTGATGTTTGTGAAACCACGTTATTTAATATCCATTGGGTCTGCCACAAATGTGGCTTTGTTGTATGTATTGACTGTTATAAATTCAGAAAAAATACTGAAGCTAAAGGTATATATATATTTTTTAATATAGAATTTTTTTGCTCAAATACTATTGTTCTATGAGATAAATTTTCAAAGACATTTCTTCTTTTCAAAGTTTTTTTTTTTTTTTATCATATAGCTGAACTATCAAATAAGTATGGCTAATCAAATATCATATTATATAATAATATAACTGATATCAAATATCATATATCAAATAGGATGGCTAACTATTTGACCCTGAATATAGTATACCATATACATGGCTATGAATTTTTCTTTTACATAATACAGATCTCACACACTACTTTAAAAATTTATTTACATATTTATTTGCATTACTGTTTTTGGAGAGTAATTATTGTTTAATTTAGTAATAGAAAAGCCAAAATTAAAATGAATACTAGAGTTGTTTCGAGTACGCAATATGTACTCTGCCACTTTGCCAAGTACTCGTTACTCTGTCAATGCCGAGTAGCTGTGAAATTTTCATTATTTTTATACATTATTGAAGAAAAATATAATAATAACAGATAACAAATGTTTATTAACAATTAAACTGAAAGATTATGATAATATAAATGCAGTCATTATAATTAACTTTTTTTTTCTATAAAAAGTTTTCTGCTGTTAAAATGGAAATGTAGATTGTCACCAGATTTGATATAGAGGCAATTCATGAGATGCTGTTGTCTGTTTTAGCAATAGGAAGCTATTTATTGCAGCAATTTAATTATAACCATCTTGTATATATGTAATATTTGCAATAATTCATAAAAACTTAAAATTGTACTTTAAAATTGACAAAACTATTTTACGAAGTCTTTTATGCAAAATCAACTTCAATAAATTATGCATTTGTACAAAAGAAAGTAAGCCACTTTTAAAGCAGTAAGAAAAGCTTAATTTTTGGAATTGAAAATAATAATAATAATAATAATAATTGTAAAAAAGAAAATACACATTATAAAAAATCTATTTTAATAATCAAATCTGTTTTGCAAATTATGATTAAAAAAACACCAATCTCTCTACTTTTTTAAAATCTGAAGATTAATGAAGCCTTTCATGTTTGAAATGATAAAATTCTTATTATAATGTTTCTGTGTATTTCTTGCATCTTAAATTAAGTCAATCTCAGTATATAGGAATATAGTTTATATTTTCTAAAAATTATCTGGGGATGATAATTTTGCCTCTTAGAAAGATTTTAAGAATAAAATTATTAATTATGGTGTTTAAGTAATCTACTAAGTGGGAAGTCTCAAATATAGCAATATGCAATCATGTATATACACATACAGCTTACTACAAAAGTTCTGAAACAGTTCATGAAAATATGCTTTATTGACAAAATTTTTATTGTGTGCATCAATTTTTTTTTCTTATAACTATTCAGCCAAGACATAAATGGCCAAGTACTCAGTACTCAGCCAAAGTGCTACTCTGTACAGCGCTAATGAATACATAGTGTAACTGTTTTAAGGTAGATTTTCTTTAGTAAAAAAAAAAAAAAAAATTTAATAGAAAAATTAAAGGATTTAAAAAGAAAAGAAAAATTTGTGTTGTTTTGAAAGTCTAAAAATGTAGTTTGGTAAATCTCAATGTGATAACACTTTATTGTTAGATTACCCTTCCTCGTTTCCCTCCCCCTTCCCCCCACTCAAGAAAAAAGATAAGAAAGAAAAAAAAAGTATTTAGTTAAGCATTTTTATTCAATTGTGCGTATTTACTTTTCTTATTAACCCAGTATTCTCATAACTTACTTGATATTCTCTTTAAAATAGACTTATTTTCTGATTCCTACTTTTTGTTTTTGTTTAGATATTTATTTATTTTTTATGTTATCTACTTCATTTAAGAACAAATTTTTGTTATATGGAAAATTGTACTTGTCTTAGCACAATTTTTGTCGAAGAAATATTTTTGCAAATTTCAGTTGTAGTAAAATTTGTATTTTGTAAACATAGGTAGAATATTATTACAATTTTCTCTTAATCTACTTAAAAAATATATGTATGTTTTAATTAGTGTTGGTCATATAAGTATTTTTGGATTATTACTGATGCATTATTTTTAGATTAAATTTTGCCTTTATTAATCAAAAAATTAATTATTTATTAGATATTTTATTGAATTCTCATCAAATATCTCTCTTCGTGTAAATCTTGACTGTCTCATTTAAAATTTGATTGTAATTTCACGATAATATTAAAAGTTTAAATCAGAGGTTAATAATAAGAGAATAATAAGTTTAAAATGTTATCTAAACCGCTATTTACAGATTGAAAGAAAATAAATAAATTAGAACTGTAGTTTTAAAAGCATTTAAGTTATAGCATTAATGACTTTAAGAGCTCCTTATTAAAAAGTATTAATTTTTATAAGTTTATATGCAGTTTTAAAGTGATGTCTTTTTATCAACAGAAAATTGTTTGATTTCATTCACAGAAGAATCATCATCTAAAGACCGGGATGGATATCAATGGCTAATGTGTTCAAACAGACAACCACATGAACAAGAAAAACTTATGCTTACCCAGATAATAGCTGGCACATCCCTGTGGGATCTTAGTAAAACGTTGCATGATATACGTAAAAAGTGGAACATTCCAAGTTATTGTAACTGTGCAATGAATGATAATGATCAAGATAGCAAAAGCTCATCTAATGGTATTTGTAAGGTTTGTATTCTATCTTTTTCACGTTATGTCTTTGTTGTTCTTTTCTGAAAATTTTCTCTTGCTTAATTTATTTAATATTTTTTCTTTCTTTCTTATTTTTTAATTTAGCTTATGAGTGCTGTTACTAAATGTTTTTCGTCAGATAAAGATTCTTCACGAGACCCTAATGGTTCAGAATCTTCACGTACTAGTAAACGATCTGCAAAAAGTTCAGTAAATGGTTTAATGAAGCAAGAAGATGGACTTGGTGGATATAGTTCCGAAAGTGGTGGTTCACCATTAAGTTGGTTAGCTGATGTTGCTCTTAATTCTTCAAGTAAAGCCTCAGATGATCAACGAGATGATGATGATAAATCTTCAGATGCCCAGGACATTTGTGAAGATGCCTCACCTGATAGTGATGATGACAAAAATGAGAACTTTTCTACTCTTCGGGAGCTTCTCATTAGGCCAACGGGTAAAATGGGTGGAAAAAATTGTGGTAGTTCTTCTAGTTCACAAAAGACATTGACTAGCACTTTGGATGAAGTTATATCATGTGTTATAGAACAAAAAGTTCGAAAATCTGATAAAAAATGTAAAGAAAAACAGCTACTTCATTTTACACGGCGATATCAAATGTCTAAATCTGGCCGTGAGCTTCCACCTGTTAGAACTTGTCTTCTTTCTGAAAGCTCACTCTTATATCCTGAAATTCCTCACATTTGGTTAGGCGATGGAAAGATATTATTACTAAAAGATCCATATCATACAGGAAATTTGCAATTGTTCCAAGAACAGTGGAAAAGAGGCCAGGTAAATTTACCTTTCTTATTTTATATTAATTCCAAGTTTTAATTATTTATTTTTTTTTTAATAAACATACCTTTTATATACTTATTATTTAATAATTTAATGAATTTTTGGACCTTTTTCACTTACTGTATATCTTTTCAGTTACTTTAAGCAGTGGCGGATCCAGAACTTAACTTTTGGGGGGCTGGCTAAGAGTTTTCAATATCTTATTCCAGATCAATGAAAAATTTAAGTAAAGATTTGATAGTTTTAATCATATGAAATTTAAAAAAAAAAAAAAAAAAAAAAAAATCCTTCAAATTAAAAAAGAAATTTTCAAAAAATTTTCAACATTTCGAGCTATTTTCTCTCTATACATCCTGTTTATTGAAAGTATGATTTGGAAAGTGATGAAAAAAGAAAAACTAAGGTTTAGTATTCTTATTAACATGCTACTACTTATCATTATGAATATTATATTTGGGTTGGGGACAAAAATTCAAGTTTGTGAACAGTGTTCAGCTTTAATGTCAGCAGTGATGTACACGATTTTTATAATGTATTTTGAATAGTGAAAAGCAAAAGATAAAATAACGTAAAAATAAACATAGATAAAATGATGAAATTCAACTCTAGGATTTAATTAATTATTTATTTATTTCAGTTAATTAATTATCATTTATAAGGCCCTGTGGCTCTCGCCAGAGATCACATGTAACACAAAATCAATTTTTCAAATAGATCATGCTATTTTTTTTACGCGAGATTTTGCCCCGCGATATCCCATTATATTTATACTGTGAAATTTTTAGTTCAACAATGTTACTCTGGTTTTCATGACTGCTTATCTTTCTTGCAGAAATTATCATAAAAAACTTCTTATTACAGATCTTCCATAGATTGGCCTAATTCATTTTTACAAGGGCAAAAATGACCAGGAGTGGTCACTTTTTGCTTTCGGCCCATTCATGAGAAATCTGTAATATATAGTCAGGGCCGAATACTAATTTGTATGCCCCCCCCCCTCCCCAATTTTAGAACAAATCTTTTAAAATCTTATATATGTAATGCAGGAATGTTATGGATTTAGATCACATAATTTAATTTGTTAAGTATTAAGATAGACTTATGTAAAAATTTAAGGTTTGTACAAAAATTACAGGTAACCCCTGAAGAACACAGATACCTTCCCCCAAAATATATGGTTTCAAACTACATGATTTTTGAGTAATTATTTTGAAAAAGAATAAAATACATGTATTATTTGATATAAATTTATTTCCAGGTATGTCATTTGTTTGACAAAATAGAGAGTTATGATCAAAAGCAAAATTGAAATTTTCATTAGATGAAAGTTTGAACACATTTGAGTATAAAGTACAAGAGATCCTGAGTTTAAAATTTTTATTTTCAACCAGGTTTTTAAGTGTTTGATCAATTAATTTCTAGTTTTCTTTTAAATCCTTAATTTACAAAATGTTTGCATAAAATCAAAATATAATTCGAAAAAAGTGTACAATTACAGGTAACCCCTGAAAAACACTGATACCTGCCCCCAAAATATATGGTTTCAAACTAGAGGTTACACTGAAGGAGATCTACTACTGCTGAGAATCTTCTACTGCTCTATCTACCACCCATAAAACTAACCCAATTAATTTTAATACCGTTAATACCCAAAAAATAGCCCCTTATAATAACCACCATTATGCTCTCAAAAGAGCAGCCATTGAAATAGTTACTAACAATCTATCGATTAATGATCGTGAGCACAGCATAATACCATCTATATGGCAACAACTAATTAAAAGAAAAAGACCATTCGAAGTGAAGAGAATTGAAGATCAAGAGGAGGAAACACCAAAACAGAGGGAATATCACTGCAATGCACTGATGATGGACACAATGGTTGTCCGAAATATATTTGTTTTAAATAAGCCGTAAGTGCATATTTTGTAAAAGGATATTATTTAGGTATATATTTTTAAAGTAAATGTAAATCAACTACTATTATAACTGCAAAAAATTGTCTCATGCGATAGATGTAGCCGATCATAGCATATTGTAATATTATATTTGGCGTGAAATTATTGTCATTTTATAGTTGATTGAATAAATCAAATAAATGTAGAAAATAACAGGAAAGAAAATATTATGTACACCACGTATTGTGTTATTCATATATAACTAAGGTTTAAATATAAAATTGCTACTTCAATTTTTTCGAAACTGTCATCTGATAAGCACCCAAATGGAAGCCCACATGTAAGCTGTTGTCTTAGGCACCTGAGAGTCTGCGAATGAGTGGGTTGCTGCCGAAGGCAGCAGGGACAGGAAGTGAGCTTTTGAGCAATTTCATGATTTTTTTTTTTGTTGTTGTTTATAAAGCTATATAAAAGAGTTTCCTTTAAAATATAGTAACCAGCAAAGCCTTTGTTGATTCACTACGTTCATGGATTTCACATTCCGTCATTCTTCACGGGTTTATATACTAGTGTATATAATAATACTGTAAAAGAACTTTTTTTTACAATTTCTGGACTCGCATAAATAAAAGTACAGAAATAAAGGAACAGATGAAATGATGGAAGACTGCCAGTAATGTAGAACCAATATTGTCTGGTGAGAACATAGGAAAAGCAGTATTAGGAATGTTAAAGAAAAATTCTCTCCATCCAAGAAATTGCACTGGAATAGCTATAAATGGGTAGAACGTCTAATTGTGAAGAGCTGTGGCAGAAATTAAAAAGGAAGCGGTTGAACTGTATATTGTTGATGTTTTAATCATGTGTTAAATTTATCCATAACATACAACAAAAATAAGTCCATTGTAATGTGTGAGAAAGTAGTCTGCAACATGATCAAAAATACTCTTCTTATTTTGGATAATTAACAAAAGAATTCATCTGATGGATTTAAAAGGCTTTTTCTGGAATCTGAATTTATTTCCTCAAACCTAGAATATATATATATATATATCCCAATTATAGAGCATATTGTAGAAAATTTAAGATCAAGACTTAATAAAAAGACATAATATATAACCTTTCTATGTTCTTGCCCTATTCAAAAACTGGACAAAGTTTAGAAATTACTGCAGTTAAAAATTTAAGAAATTGTTAATGGTGAATTTTCTGAAAAAAATTATATCATAAATAAATTTGTAGAGAAACAAATGGAACAAGGAATTACAAAGATGCAATACAGTACCTGAATCTGCTATAGAGACATTTTCTTCTTGTGTGGAAAACACACAAGAAGCAAAAACTAGCACAGTTATAAAACAGTTAACAAATCATGGAGAGAACCGATAATAGAGAACCGATAGAGTTTATTAGGTCACATAAATACAGCTTAAGCCTAATATTCTCCTCCCCCCCCTTTTACATTATATAGTCCTTGAAACACCTTGGACGGATAATAATACATGAAGGATGGCTTTGATCAATGTCATCAGACATTTTCTTGAGCATCTTGACAACAGCAGGAGGATCTTTTGACTGGTGAGTAGGAATATTTACACTAGTCCGTATCTCTGATGGAGCAATAGGACTAAATGGATTCTCTTGAGTTTCTGGGATGGAGGTGTTTTTTGATTTCTCATAAGTACACAGTATCATTTGGTTTAAAAATTCGAAGTTGACCTCCAGACAAACATTTTTTAAGCAACATTTCATTTTTCATTCTTCGGTCTTCAAGTAAATCTGAATGTAATAAATTTAAAACTGTTCTCAGTCTTCTTTTCATTAATACCTCAGTGGAACTGTAACCCATTGCTGCAGATGGTGTGATATATTGGGTAGGGAGGAAACTTATCAGACGCTGATTCCAGTTTTCAAAAAAATATTCTTAGAGCATCTTTCGTGGTCTGGAGAACTTTTTCAACTTGTCCAAATCTCGATGGGTGATATGGAGCAAGTAAAATCTGGTGTATGTCATTCTTAGAAAGAAATTTCTTAAACTTTTCTAAGATAAACTGGCTATTGTTAACAGATAGGACTGAATCTGATATTCCATGCATTGTAAAGATTTTCCTTATGACTTTGATAATAACTTCAGAAGTAGCTGAAACCAGGGCCCACTTTATAATTTTGGTGGCCCTAAGCAGTAGATTTTTGGTGCCCTTCCCCCCCCCCCCTGCTCCCCTACAAAAAAGAAATCACAATAGAAAAAAGCCTTTTGATTATAGGTTACTGAACTAAGACTCAACTTATTATAATAATAATGTAAGTGATATAGATTTGAATAAAATTCGTATTTTTTAAAATTGAGTTAGTCAGGCTTATTTATGAATAAGAAAAAGTAAACAGGTTGAACCAAAATTTTAGCTTTTTTACCTGACCATGCTAAAGCTTCGATTGGGGAAATGCCTTAAAATTTTTACCTATGCGAAATCTCCATTCTGTACATGACATCACACCTATTGATGCACCACATGCTTTTTGGCGGAAATTTGAGTAAAAATAATTACAGTAGAATGAAAAAGAAAAATTTTGAATGACTAGAACAAAAAGAAACTCATCCTTCCTACTTCCCTCCTCACAACCACATTGCCATTGCTTACGCTATCAGAGTGCAAAATCTCATCACAAAATGGAGGGTGACTATATCAAGTTGCTACATTTTTACCTCCGAAAAAGAAATTCCACTGTGAATAATACTAAAATAATTATGTTATTTTTTTAAATTAGTTATTATTTTTATTATTTCAGTCCTTTCATAATAAATGATTTATTTCCAATTGTATATTAAATCCGATGGTAACAAGAATTCATTTCAATCTTTAAACAAGAACGAAAAAGCATGCGGTTCACAATAAACCATTAACACTTTTCAACTGTACTTACTCGTTGCATCATTTAATATTGAATGTTCTTTGCAATTTCCAATTGTATGTCTTAATGTATTTGAATAGTTTAGTGTGACCTTGTAAATCTTATCGCTAAGCGTGCCGTATTCTATAGAAAACATTTTTTTTTTTTTTTAGCCATATGAATAATAAATGCAAATTTTAATATGATTTGCACAGTACAAGTTTTTTAAACATGATTTATACAAATGCATCTCATAGAAAGCAATGCATTGTTATCCTTTTGGGTGTGCCAGTTATGCTATTTCTACCATTTTAAATAGAGAATATTCCATGGTGAACTTGAATAACATAATATTTTCAAGAAATTCTGAAAATATTTATGAATACTAGATTTTGTATATGCGGCCAAAATCACAGACAAGTACACTTATTGAATTCATAGTCACTCTTAAACATTGTTAAAAAGTGTTTAAAATGCTTAATAAAAATGGAAATGCAATTCCAACAATTTCCAATCATAGCTCTCAATGTATCTGAATACTTTTGTGTGGCTCTATAAATCTTAATGCAAATCATACTATGTTCTGTAAAAATCTTTTTTTTTTTTTTTGATATAAATAATAAGAGTCAATTTCTTTATAATTAGCAAAAAATAAAGGCATTCAATTATGGTTTATAGAAATACTTCTCGTAGAATGCAACATCTTGGAATTTTTTCGAATGCCCCGGTGTACAAACCAATGGTGGTATTTATTTACCCCATTTTCAGTAGGAAACATCTCATAGTAAACTTAAATAATATGTATCAGTTTCAAGGAATTCTATGAACATTTACTGGAGTTAAAGCACAGACGGACAAACAAGGCAATAGTATGGGGGGGGGGAAACCTCGGAGGGATTTCAGATTTTAGTACATAATATTGAATGTCAAAAATTATGCGTAACTCAAAAGTTTTGTAATAATTTACTAAATTTTGGGGGAGGGGGATAAAGGGGAAGGAGAGCTTGGCTACGGCCTTGACGACAAACCGAAGTCATAAACATTTTAAAATTTTGTTGGAATGTGTTAAAAATACTTCTACCTTCAGTTTAGCTTAAAAATTTTTCCTTATTGTATATGTGAAATCAAATTTTCATAAATTTATAGATTTATCAGCTGAAGTTTTATGGAGGCTCTCTTATTAATTCTAAACTAATCACTTTTAAACACAATTACGAAAGCTCTTCATGCATAAATGATAAACGCATGACATAATAAGGTATTCTCATTTAGATAAGATTATGATGTATATGATCATACGAATGGGGAAATTGCACATTTTTCATTTTGACTTGTAAATGATAGAGCACGAAAATACAAGCATTTTGATACCATTTTTATGCATATTTGAAAACCGGATACTTTAATAAATTAACTTTAAAATACATCATTTTCATGTTGTCGCGAAAACGCTGCGTCGCGTGATGAAACCTCTCGTGACGTCACTATTCATGAAATGAACTGCTCACTAGATTTCTCCTTAGTATTGTAAAGGAAAGTCGCGCATTCATCGAAATTTTGTATTCTTTGTCTGAAAAAAAGTATTAAAACAATTTAAACATCAATTCATTGTATAAATAACACTGTTAATTTCAATCAGTTTTTTTTTTTTTTTTTTTTTTTTTTTCAATCCGCGTCCTGTTATTATTTTTTATTAAAGTATAATCAAATAGTAGTTGATCAATAGAATTTAAAAAAATAATTTCCTTAGTATGCCAAAGATATATTTTTTAAGAACTTATTTTTTTCATTTTATTATTTTTTATAGATTTATCATTATTATTCTGGACTGAGAACAGAAATAAAGTACTGAGTTTAGCTAATAATGTATTTAACTGAATAATATGTATACTTTCATTGCTTAAACAATCTAGAATAGTACATATTGAATTAACCTAAATTAGATTACTTCTATAATTATGAGATGCTGGCATATATGTACATATATTTTTCCCTTAGACTGTGTACAAAACTGAGATTAAAAAAATCAACAATAATAATAAATATTTATACTGCATGCAACCTTGTCAGAGTCTACAACCAAAGTATTTAAAACTACGAATAACTTTTATTAGCATTTTAATGTTATAATTTAACAGTATTTCTATTAAAATAAAATCTAAAGATTACTAATAATTAAACAGGGTTCATCTTCAGACTGACGATAGGATTTATTTTGGAAAGAAAAAGTGGTTTGTGATAAACAAATGCGGGTAAAAGAGATTAATTCTTGTATTTCAAAAGATGTGAAATGAAACTCTTTTAATCTATTTTCGAGACAGCAGAGGGCGCCACTTATTGGAACATTAATGAAAAGAGATTTTACATCAAAAGAAACCATAGTGAGATTAGTGTGAGGGCAGTTTTGAATGTTTTTTGCAAATTTTATGGAATTCTTAACAGTATAACTATTAGCAGCAAGAAGGGGAGCAAAAATTGTGGTGAGAAATTTAGCTAAATTATAGGAAGCAATAACGATATTAGAGACTATGGGACGAAATGGAATATTGGGTTTGTGAACTTTCGGTAAAGCATAAAATCTGGCACAATTAGCAATAGAAGGGATAAGATGAGATTTAGTCGAGTCCAATAACAAGAGGCAAGATTTTATAGCAGATTTAATTTTATTTAACTCTTGGGTAGATGGGTCACGGGGCAGAGGAATATATGGGCCCTCATTGATTAATTCGGTAACAGTTTCGATGTATTGTTTTTTATCCAAAATAACAATCTGACCACCTTTATCAGCTTTAGTAATGATGATATTTTCATTAGATTTTAATTCCTTCAAGGCGTTTTTGAAACAAACGCCTTGAAGGAATTAAAATGTAATGAAAATATCATCATTACTAAAGCTGATAAAGGTGGTCAGATAGTTATTTTGGATAAAAAACAATACATCGAAAGTGTTACAAAATTAATCAATGATGGCCCATATATTCCTCTGCCCTTGCACATTCCTCTGCCCATATATTCCTCTGAACTTGCTAAACAAATGTTTTTGAAATAGTTAGGGGAAATTTGTCCAAAACGGGGACGTTAACATATCTCTGTCCGCAAAAAAAAAAAAAAAAAATTATAAATAAGAAAAATTTGGTAAAGCATTTCCTGATTAGAGCATGTCTTAGACTATCAGATGGTAAAGTTATTTTTTAAAAAATATCATTAGTATAGGCAGAAAAAACATTTTTCTGAAAAATGTGCTAAGCCGTTTTGGATAACCGGTTGGGTAAAATGGGGGTACTCATAAGAAATAACGTAAATTCAAGTCCTCAGGGATGAGATTTTTCAGCTTTTCAGCTGATTTCAGCTTTTTTGTAAATTTAGCTTTTCAGCTTTTTTTCAAATTTTTTAGCTTTTTTTATGTTTCTGATGTACATTTGTTCTTTTTTTATACATTGAAGATTAAAAAAAATATTTATTACTCTAATATAATAGATTTTGTCATCAAAATTCTAGTATTTCATTTCAATATCTTGCCTTTGTGTACAGTTTCAGATTTTTTGTATTTTTGCTAATC
This sequence comes from Salticus scenicus, assembly GCA_963930645.1. Classification (NCBI taxonomy): domain Eukaryota; kingdom Metazoa; phylum Arthropoda; class Arachnida; order Araneae; family Salticidae; genus Salticus; species Salticus scenicus. The sequence goes on from OZ005657.1 coordinate 276,261,190, forward strand.
TCATCCCTGAGTCCTAATGCGAAATTTTATTAGAACAACTTGGATTACAAAGAAAAAGTAAAATTAATGCGAAATCAAAATGCAGATGAAGTATTTTATCTTTTTCAGCAGTTGCTAGCATGACACAAAACATAATCAAACACAAAAGTCACATATGGAATTGATATTGCTTTCTTCAACACTTGAACAGGCTTCATGTGCTCAACCTCGACAGCTGCTACATTGAATCCACCTCTCTTTGTCTTTCGAGTCAATGCAAAGTTCATTACAAAAAAAATACAAGTGTTCTCGCTATTCTGTTCCTCATCAGATGATAACATTGGGTCTTGAAATTTTTTTATTTTCTTCTCTTTTTTAGCTTTTGGATATCTAGGATTAGGCTCGGTGGGTTTCTTGACCAGTTTTCTTTTCTGTTTATTCTGCTTTGCATTTTTCTCCTGTTCCACAGCTTCCAATTCTACTTTGAAAAGTGATGAAGTGAGTATGGCAGTTTTACCGCTCCTCTTGTCATTCACTCTTTTTTGCAAACGTTCAGTTTCTTGTGGTTATTATTTTAGGCGAAGTGTTAAAAGATTAACATTTCTGGGGTTCTATATCTGGAGATATTCCAAATGAGGAAGTGGAACGTTGGGGTGTGACGTTTTCACACCTTGATGCTAACTGAGGCTCTAAATAGTTGTAAGCAGGTTTTTCAGTTGTTTCTGAAGGCACAAATAAATGTTCAGGGAACACATCTCTATTAATGGGATGTATGTATGTATTTTTAAGTCCATTCATAGCATTTTGCACAGTAACTGCTCTTGAAAATACAGTACCGAAAAGTTTTCCGACCTGGTAAATTGTTACATAGCGTCCAAGGTGATGTATGAATCATTTTCTTGTCTCTTGTTTGTCTTTTCCCCTTATGTACTACACACATAAATAATTACTTGTACTAATTTAAGACATTTTGAAAATGACATTACTATTACAAATTTATCCTATTTGGACTACCGTCAGTGTCCCCCGACCATGACGTATGCTAAAAGCGTGGCGTCTCTTTGCACACGTGTCAGACAAAACTATAAAACAATATGTGAAAATATAAATTAAATTGAAACAAATCCATAATGTACTTACCAAAATTGAACGTTCAACGGACACTTGATAAGATCCAATACAGTGTGAGGCCACAATCAAAATGAAAATCACAAAAAATTGAAAACTTTGTGGAAAATAACAGGTTTGGCAAAATATATCAACAACTAGATTCAAACTTGCGTAAAGCCGAATTAGAATTATCATAGACTATTAGATTCAAAGAGGACAGCGCTAATCAGTGAGAAACTTAATGTCCCCATTTGACCCGCGTTCCCCGTTTTAAACAACTCTCCCCTATTCAATAACTTCAAGATTATCAAATAAAATAGTTGATTGCTTTAAGTATATATATAATCCTTTATAATTTATCGAAGTAACATGGTTGAAAGTATTTTATTTTACTTCTTAAAAAATGTTTTTATCATAGAATTAACAAATGTTTAATTCGCACACGATTAAGTTATACTTGTATTTAATACTTTATTTTATTTGAAAAATCTTTTGAATTTTGCATATTGCAAATTGTAGTTATTAATTTATAATTTTAGTTAACTTTTAAGATCTTATTTTTAAATCTGGAAACAATAATTTTCTTTTCATTTTTAGCTGAAAATAAAGATTTTAGAAATCGACACAGAGAGTGTTAAGAGTGTCCCGAGTGTCCCGAAAGAGTTTAGAAATGACACGCTAGTATAAAACCTATGTAAAATGTTTAGAGAGATTTTTCATTCACATTTTAATATTTTTGAATTTTGTTTTTTGCACATGATATTTGAGATCAAATCACAAGCCGCCTTTTTATTAAATTTTCGATTTCTCTTATTGTTTGATTGTGATTTTAACTGCAATTTTGGAACTTTGGAAAACTAGGGTATTGTTCTATTTACAACTTTATAATAATAAATCCATGAAATATCCTTAAAAATTAAATTTTAATCGGTAGACCTTAAAGTTCGAAGTTTTCAAATACTTTTTTTCCATAATTTTTACTAATTTCGTAAATCAAAAATACTTCTTGAGATATTGCGAATTTTTCTGAAACTACTGAAAAATTCTTAAAATCTCCGCCTCCCATCGGTTCCTCCTTATCTGCGTGATTGATTAGACAGTTTCCACTCTTTGTGGTTTTAGGGGTTGTTTAACAGAAAGGAAAGGAAAGAAAAGATTGTTATTTCCTCACAAGTGCACTTTTAGAGTCAAAACATTTCGTTCCTTAACTTCTTCATTTGAGTAGTAGTTTTTAATTTAAGTTACATGATTTTTAACAATATTAATATAATTCCTCCCCTTGCCTTTTCGGACTAAGAAACATACAATTTATGATTTTACTATTAAAGGTTAAACAAAAGAAAAAAAAAACTGTATATTTATGAAAATATAAAGACTTTATTTTTTTTTATTAATTAATTAATTTTTTATTTTATTTATTTATTTATTGCGGGAGGTTGAAAAGAACAATCGCAGGCTAAAAAGAAAAGCTAACCAAAAAATATTAAATTTTATATACTGGAAATTTAAAAAGAGAAAAAGTAAAAGTATTGGTATCATTATTAGAATGAAGGCTTACCTCGCATTTATTCGTCTTTCGAAAAAAAACACGGAAAACTCAGAACGGCTAGGCTGACGAGTGCGACCTGGGATCGAAACCGGCACTTCATATCTACCAGCTTCAAAGACAGAATCTCTGAGCCGCTGGTAGGCTGAAAAAATGAAGGAGATTCTTTATTTAGATGAGTATTTTTTTATTATATGTTCTTTCCAGGAAGTAAAGGAATAGCCAAAAGACGAAAAAATAAAAATAAAAAATTCCAACTTTGACTCACGGGCATTCAATTTGACATTTCACTGGAAAAGTAAAGTTTGAAAAATTCTTTTTAAATTCAAGGGAGGATGCCATATTGGTGGAGGGTAGAAGGGCAGGGAAATACAAAATACATTTGATAGCGATTATTCGTTACCTTGCCTTTTCAGACTAAGGTACACAATTTAGAATTTTACTATTGGGGGATTAAAAATAAATAAATAAATAAAGTTGTATATTTTCGGATATTTGTATGAAAAGAATAATAGTAGGCTAAAAAAAGTAACCAAAAAATATTAAATTTTAAATGCTTGAAGTTTAAAAAGATTAAAAAAAAAAAAAAAAAAAAAAAAGGTGCTTTGTCTTTTTTACTTTCTTCTGTACTCAATAGAAGAAAGTTTTGGATTTGTAAAAATTTTCTATTTTCTTTTGATAGATTTTCTCGTTTTGAAAGATCCAGAACGCGATTTATCTATTTTTAGGAAACGTCTGTCTGTGTGTGTCAGATAAAAATTTCATTCCAATTATGTCCCAGGAACTACTGCTCAGATTTATCTATAAATTTATATGTAGTTCAATCTTGACATAAACTGAAGCCTATCAATTTTTTGTGTTAATCGCTCAACAGGTGGCACTTTTACACAGCAATTTTCACAATATCAGGGAATGCTATATCTCATGAACTACTGCGTAAAATTTGATATAAGTGCATATGTCGATGCACTTTGACATGAGTTAATGCTTATTACATTTGGTGTCAATAGTTCAACAGGTGGAGCTACTATAAAGCTATTTCTGATATTTTAGGGAAAGCTTTATCTCAGGAACTAATGCACAGATTTACATATAAATGTATATGTAGATTCACCTTAACCTAACTTAATGTCTATCAACTTTTGATGCCAGTCCCTCAATAGGTGACACTGTTATACTACGATTTCCGCAGTTTACAGAAGGCTCTATCTCTGGTTCTGTTGCGTATAGTCGAACTAAATTTGATATGTAAAAAGGCAGAGATTTAATGCTGAGTCAATTTGGGTGCATATCGGCCGACAGGAGGTGCTGCTTTATTAAAAATGTCCCCCGAGAACAGGATGTACGCTATCTGCACGGTAAAAATTTACTCACGTTAAACATTTCGTGTAATACGTCTCTAAGATGAAAAAAGTCAGCATTCAAAATAGAAAAATAAAAATAAAATTTCCAGCTTTGACTCACGGACACCCAATTTTGACATCTCACTGAAAGAGTAAAGTTTAAATAATTCTTTATAAACTGAAAGGAGAAGGCCATATACTGACGGAGAGGAGGGAGGGGGGGGAGTGTGCTAGAGAAATAGAAAATACAAATTATAACTTCAACCTCTTCTCCACCTAGATAACTATGTCTCATATACTACAAGTAAAACCGCTTATGTATATTTTAAAAACATCCAACAAAAATAAACTTTCAGTTGGGGGTCAACACTGGTGACGTATCAAAAGAAAAGAATCTTTTATTTTATTTTTCTTCAGAGCGTACTACCAAGGTTGAAGAAAGCATGAGACAGAGAGGAAATTCCATTTGGGTAACACGCCTTTTTTATTTCCGGATGAATATTTCATTTCTTTCAAAACGTGTTGCGTTTGTTATTTAATTAGAATACTAGTAAGAAAATTTTATTTACATTTTGTTTCATAATAATGCAAAATAAAGAAAGAAATGTTATAAAATGGTACAGAAACAAATGTTAATATATATATATATATATATATGTATGTATTTATTTATTTATATTTTTAAATGATTGCAGTGAGAAATTTAGAATGACTGGGGCAGCATCATTTCAAGCGTGGCGAGATCTATATGTATCTTTTATATATTTTACAATTTCTACAGAAATCGGTAAAGAACAAAGTACTTCAAGTTTAATTGTTCAAATATAGTGCAAAATAGTTCAGAATAATTTTTCTCTGTGTGATTATATAATAATGATAAGACAAATGATACTCGTATTCATACAGCAGAGAGCTAAAAAATAACAGCTGTAGATAAATAAAATAAGACTAATAGCTATTAGTATGTATATGTAGGGGGGATTTTGAGAGATACTCTACCTTTCCATAAATGACAGCACACTTTTGATTCCAGGTTTTTTTTTTTTTTTTTTTTTTTAATATCTCAAAAAGTTTTACATAAACCATCTTGAAATTTCAGGAGTATGATGAACATGCTGTACTCCACTCCACATATTTTAGTTAAAGTTTTTGCCGAAAGTGAAAGGAGGACCAGTAAAAAATTAAAGAAAAGTGAAACTGTTTGGGATCACCCTGTAAAAAGTAATGCTTGAAACCTGTAAAAACAAAATCCGGTATGAAACAACCACGTGACTTCCCTTACCCACTATTACACGTATTATATGGACATTTTTGAGATAATGTGATCAGAAGACATAGAATTGAGCTAATGAAATAGATAACTAAAAATTTTCTAGTAAGAGAAAGTTAATACACGTTTGCCATAAACGCATGAAAATGTAACGACATAAAATAGAGTTTACATACCAAAGGCGGAGGGGGGGGGGTGATAGTAATAATAGTAGGGTTTTTTTTTTTTTTTTTTTTTATGATGCACCAATTTTCGAGATCTAAAGCTGATCTACCTGATCATGATGATTATTAATTTTCCTGTAATAACCACGTAAAGCATGAGAAAGGATATCTAAAATGGGTTTATGCAACAGTTTTAAAGAAAGTCGTTAGAGCCGTTTGAGACACTGATTTTTACCAAAACTTGGCATATTTAGTTGTTGACCGGAAAAAAACAATTACATACAAAAGGATATTTAAAATAAGGTTAATATTGCAAATTTGAAAAAAATCTATACAGCTGTTTTGAAAGAAATCCACTCTCAGTACCTGAAATTCAGCTATTTATACAGGAAGCCTATCAATTTTCCTGAACTAACTAACTATATCTATTATAAACTAAAAGTCTATGTTTCAAATCATTTCTATTAAGCAGATTAAATACAGTAGAAACATTAAGATTTAAATTTTAAGGGCTTCAATAGAAATAACCCGACCAGTGTTCAACTATTATAACACATTAAAGACCAAAGTTTTTAACAAATAAAACAACTTTATTCAACAAGATATAATGATATATTAAGATTTCAAATTTATAACAAGAACAAGATTACCTTTTACAGGTGTTGAGCTAGGCATATTGATATGATAAACACAATGAAAAAGCAGATGACAATATACTTCAAGAAACGTCGCAGAGCCTCCGCGATCGCCAGGTTGATCAGCGAAAGTGAAGCAAGACGAAATAACACAAAGTTGAAATGAAGACAATTACGTTCATCCACTATACACTTCAATTTAGAAACTTTCATTTAACTTTTAATTAACTTTTAAAAAGATTTCAAACTTGAACAAATGCCACTTAAAAAGTGGCTAAACAAATTTAACATTATCAAACTATCAAATATAACGATCTCGCCTCAAAAGGACGTCAATTATCAATTCAATTAAAAAAAAACTTCCATCATCCATGAACGACGGAAAATTTAACCTTTGACAAGGAACAATTTAACAAACAAAAACTTAACCTATGTAAAATATTAACAACTTAACAACGGCAGCCATCATTTCTTAAAAAAAATGCAATAGCAAAAGAGCATTACTAGCTTAGCTGGAACGATACTATAAGCACATACATCGTTACTTGGCCATCAACAGCTTAAAGCTACTCACACTACTCATAAACTACTGCTTCATATCTAATTGAAGACTAGCTGGCCATTGCTAAACACTGCCGATAACTGCCCTTTAACACATGCATCGCGATCTTTTTATACTGACTGCCAAGTCAAAAATCTACATATAAACAATGCATTACCATTGCCACTCAACAGTCAAAGTCAAAAATACAATTTATCATAACTATTTTAATAGAAGTGGCAACAGCAAAAATTAAGAAAATTATGCAGAGCAAATTTGGCAACAGCAACAATGTAAACAGAACATCGTAAGTAATGGCGCGATGTAAGTAAAAGATGGCTAACCGAGTTTAAATAGAGAAAACTTTTAAATTCAAATTAAAGGTAAGTTAACAACTATATATATAAAATATAAGCATTTATATTCATAAAATTAATAATTGTTTTATGTGCGAGGACAATTGATAGATATCAATTGCCCCCCACCACAGCATATAAAAAAATTTAACAAAATACCATCATGAGATTCCCCATAGTCCATAAGAAGTGTCACAAGTGATGTAATAAACTAATTACTAGATAACCATTGACAAAAAATTTCAAGTGATGAAAAACAACTCCCCACTCCGCAGATATACTAAAGAAAAAGTGATATGAAAAAAAATATACATTATATACAATATTAATTATATGATGCAATATTCAAACATGAAAGAGTAAATATGAGGTATATATACAAGAAATGAATATATATGCAATATATGAAAAATTATGAAAAATGAATATATATATATACAATGAACAAATACGCAAGGCGCCTCACGATTTCATACACACATTCACACCATGATAACATAATATAAAAAATAAAAATTATGAAAAACATCTACAGAGCGAAGAAATTTATTCAAACACGAAAGATTTATATAAAGATCACTTTTATAAATTTTAACAAATCACTTTTTGTCAACGGCTTCGTAAACTGGTCAGCAAGATTTAATTTAGAGGAAATATATTCAATATGGAATTTGCCCTCATCAAACCAATCCCTTATAAAAAATAGTTTAATATTAACATGACGTGTATGGAAATTCTCAATCCTGGACTTTGTAAAACGTATTGCAGCCTGATTATCAGCATATAGGGTAGGTATTTCAAAATTATTTTCTATAAGATTTAAACCAGAACATTCACATAAAATATTATAAAACCAGTCCTGCTCACGAACACAATCACACATAGAAACAAATTCTGACTCCATCGTTGATATGGTAATCCCTTTCTGTTTATTAGTACGCCAAGAAACAGCAGCACTATCCAAAAGAATTAACTGGCCACCCATAGAAACATAGTCATCCCTATTAGCGGCGAAGTCAGCGTCAGAATAAGAAATTAATTTAACCTGTGTGCATTTAAGATGGAGCTTATATTGACTGGTGAATTTTATATATCCAAGAAGTTTAAGTAGGCCCTGCCAATGTTTAATACCTGGATTTTGTTGGAACTGTGAGAAAATGTTGGTAGCATATGCGATATCAGGTCTAGTACGATTTGAAATGAAAGAAATACAACCTAAGAGATTTCTGTAAGGTAAATGAGAAGCTTCATCGATGTCTTCTTGAATAACAGGACAATCACTTTTTGAAAATTTGATACCTTTAACAATAGGTAAGGAGGAGATAGGTACACGGTGATTTTGAAACCTCTTACTGACTTCGTCAATATATTGATTTTGGTGGATCAAAACTCCTGTATCTGTATACTCAAACTCCACACCTAATAACTTGCGTGTGATACCCAAAATTTTCAAATCAAACTTTGATTTCAACAAACTTAAAATATCATTAGCTTGAGATTCAGTCCTGGCAAAAACAACGATGTCGTCAACATAAACCAATAAAACAGAAAAATCATAATATGAATAAGCACAGTTACAATTTTCAAATTTATTAAAACCAAGTTCCAACAATACTTTATTTAATTCATAAAACCATAATCTGCCTGACTGGTGTAATCCGTACAGTGCTCTATCCAGCTTACAGACCCAGTCTTCTTTACCTTTTTCAGTAAAGCCAACTGGTTGCCTCATGTAAATTTCATCCTTTAAGGGAGCGTACAGATAGGCACACTTAACATCGCACTGTACATTAAACCAACCATAACATGAGACTAAAAGAGAGAAAAAAAATCTAACAACAGAAAAGTTTATCACAGGCGAGAAGGTCTCATCGTACGATTCGCCCTGGATCTGGTTGAAACCTTGCGCGACCAACCTGGCCTTGTATCTGACAATGTTGCCAGACTCGTCACGCTTTACTGTGTAAACCCAGCGGTTTCCTAACGCAGTCTTGTTCTCAGGGAGTCTCACAAGATGCCAGACACCTCTCGTGGCCATACATTCTAACTCTTCCAACATAGCCCCATGCCATTCATCAGATTGTGCAGATTTTAAAGCCTGTTTATACGTTCTCGGGACCACCACATCTAGTCAACTAGCCGTGCTGGACGCGGAAGGTATAACACCAGGATTAACAACACCAGTAAACTTATTAAACTTGGAAAAATCAAAATCAGCAGGGTTAAAAACAATATTATTTAAATTACAAAACTTTTCGACATCATTAGGTGACCTTTGACAACACCTTTTACCCTCTCCATCAGGATAATAGTAAATATCGACCTTTTTTCCCTGAGGTCGAGGCACAACCTTCCTGTACCATACGGGATTAGTCATCCAGTTAGGAGAAGCAGTCTGCGGAGTAACTTGAGGAGCAGGAGAGACGGCTGGGACGACAACTTCAGTCTCGCTGGGCAAGACCCCAGAGGTACCAGGCTCCGGACCAGGAAGAAGGTACCGGTCAACGGGCCGTGGTTGTTCCTCTGGGACAAGCACCAACTCAAAAGAAGAGTCGCCCATCACCGCTCCACTGCGTAGAACATCACCGCTTTCAACAAAAGAAACATTAATGGTTTCCACAACCTTCTTCTCGTCTTCTAACCAGACCCTGTAACCACGGGTACGCAAGGCATAGCCCACAAGGACACCACGTTTTGATTTGGAGTCTAACTTGTGCTTACGTCTAACCTTTGGAACACCCACATATGTCAACGTACTGAATGGTCTTAAATGTCGAACAGAAGGTTTATTTCCTGAATAGAGTTCAAATGGAGTTTTAGAGTTCCCACCGTGACAAATCCGGTTCCACGTATAATTAAAGTGTAAACAAGCTTCAGGCCAGAAATCATCAGACAAGCCACTGGATTTTAGCATAGCCCGAACACAGTTCATGATTGTTTGGTTGAACCGCTCACAAACTCCATTTTCTTCTGGTGTGTAAAAGTTGGTCAGCTCATGATTTATTCCATTTTCTCTACAAAAACCCTTAAAAGAATCATTATCAAACTCTTTGCCATTATCAGTTCTGATCGACTTCAACTTGGTTCCCAAAAACCTTCCGGCCCTCAAAACATGTCTCTTAAAAACATCAAAACACATGGATTTTTCCTGGAGGGGGTAAACGGATGACCTACCAGAAAAATCATCTATTATAGACAAGAAAAAACGTTCACCCTTTATGCCAGGAATTTTAATTGGACCCCAAGTATCCATAAAAAGTCGATCTAAAGGTTTTTTGGAAGAAGAATGACTTAAGGGTTTGAAAGAAATACGATTTTGCTTACTCACATGACAGGGATCACAAAAAAAATTATCAACTGATTTTAAATTGGGCAGACCTTTTACAGCAGAATTACGGATAGTATTAAAAATTAAGTCAGGACTTAGATGATCAAAACGAAGGTGCCAGGTATCAAAGTCTTTTATATTAACAGGTTTTATTACAGGAAAAGCTGAAATTTCAGTATTATCATTTAAATTTTCATTAGAATTCTGCCCCCCATTCAATTTAACACTGTGCTTATTTTTAATTACTTTTGGAAATGTATAATAAATCCCGTCATGGAGTTTAGCAGAGAAAAGGAAATCACCATACTTGTCGACCACGTTTATTTTGCCGGCCTTACCAATAAATTTAGCATCACCCTGGTCGAATCTAGAACCACTCAAAAGATTTTTCCGCAAGTTCGGCGAATACAAAACGTTCCAAAGTTTAATAACAGTCCCATTAAAATTCAGTTCTACTTCACCTTTACCAGTAATGGGAAAAGTGACGCCATCAACAGCCACGTGTAGCTCATCACCGGAAATTTCAGAAAAATTACAAAAAAAGGATTTATCTTTACAGAAGTGATGAGAGGCCGCCGTATCATAAGCCCAGCTGCCCTCTCTATCAAAACTACTTAAATTTGCTTCAGCAATGAAATTTTGAGCTTTAGGAGTTTTATCACGTTTTGACTGTTGACTAGAGCCACCCCTCTTAGAAAAATTACTTCTGAGTGGTTTTTCCTTTTCCTTTGCAGCTAGATCATTATTTAACTTAACTTTACAATCTTTAATAACATGGCCTTTTTTTCCGCACCTCCAACAAGTAAAAACAGGCCTGCGTTTAAATTTTACATTTTGGGCCTCAATAGAACATTCCGTTCTACTTTTATCAAAATTTCTAAGTTGAAGGCGCGTTTCCTCGGCACATAACTCAACAATAATATTTTTAAAGTCCTTATCAGGCCAACGAAGAATTTGTTGAACAACCTGATCAAATTTATCAGGTAGGTATCTCAAAACCTGAAAACATAAGTATTCGTCAGCAATAGGTTTATTAATGGATTTTAACTGATCAGCAATTTTAGATATTCTAGCTGCAAAAACACCAATAGATTCGCCAGGTTCTAAAAAACATGTCATAACTTCAGAAAACAATTTCATATGATAACTTCTACTATCTGGCTGGAAGTTAACCTTTAAAATTTTCCACGCTTCTGAGGGGTCAGTACATTCACTTATTAAACTTTTAAATTCAGTATCAATATTCAAGTACAAAATTGACATAGCAGCATTCTGCCTTCTTTTAAAGTCTTGCACTGCCTCCTCAGATACCGTTTCACTAACTTTAGGCTTAGTTTCGTTACCAATGACGATATCATAAGCATTTTTCTCCATGAGTAAAAATTTAATGTCACACTTCCAACCAGAATAGTTAGTTGCATTTAACTTGGTAATTTGAGGTACAATATTATAAGCCATTTTTTTTTTTAAATAGTTACTTAAATATCAATTATACAGAAAACAAGGAAAGAACAACTGGTCAAGTTTAAAAATGACACCCTCAAAAAAAACTGGCCCATAACCAAATATTATAAACTAAAAGTCTATGTTTCAAATCATTTCTATTAAGCAGATTAAATACAGTAGAAACATTAAGATTTAAATTTTAAGGGCTTCAATAGAAATAACCCGACCAGTGTTCAACTATTATAACACATTAAAGACCAAAGTTTTTAACAAATAAAACAACTTTATTCAACAAGATATAATGATATATTAAGATTTCAAATTTATAACAAGAACAAGATTACCTTTTACAGGTGTTGAGCTAGGCATATTGATATGATAAACACAATGAAAAAGCAGATGACAATATACTTCAAGAAACGTCGCAGAGCCTCCGCGATCGCCTGGTTGATCAGCGGGAAAATACGATGAAGAAATATACTTCCGCGATCGCCAGGTTGATCAGCGAAAGTGAAGCAAGACGAAATAACACAAAGTTGAAATGAAGACAATTACGTTCATCCACTATACACTTCAATTTAGAAACTTTCATTTAACTTTTAATTAACTTTTAAAAAGATTTCAAACTTGAACAAATGCCACTTAAAAAGTGGCTAAACAAATTTAACATTATCAAACTATCAAATATAACGATCTCGCCTCAAAAGGACATCAATTATCAATTCAATTAAAAAAAAACTTCCATCATCCATGAACGACGGAAAATTTAACCTTTGACAAGGAACAATTTAACAAACAAAAACTTAACCTATGTAAAATATTAACAACTTAACAACGGCAGCCATCATTTCTTAAAAAAAATGCAATAGCAAAAGAGCATTACTAGCTTAGCTGGAACGATACTATAAGCACATACATCGTTACTTGGCCATCAACAGCTTAAAGCTACTCACACTACTCATAAACTACTGCTTCATATCTAATTGAAGACTAGCTGGCCATTGCTAAACACTGCCGATAACTGCCCTTTAACACATGCATCGCGATCTTTTTATACTGACTGCCAAGTCAAAAATCTACATATAAACAATGCATTACCATTGCCACTCAACAGTCAAAGTCAAAAATACAATTTATCATAACTATTTTAATAGAAGTGGCAACAGCAAAAATTAAGAAAATTATGCAGAGCAAATTTGGCAACAGCAACAATGTAAACAGAACATCGTAAGTAATGGCGCGATGTAAGTAAAAGATGGCTAACCGAGTTTAAATAGAGAAAACTTTTAAATTCAAATTAAAGGTAAGTTAACAACTATATATATAAAATATAAGCATTTATATTCATAAAATTAATAATTTTTTTATGTGCGAGGACAATTGATAGATATCAATATCATTCGAAAGGACATCTAATAGAGTGTTTACATAGCAACTTTGAAGAAAATCGTTAGAGCCGTTTTTGAGATTCAGATTTACGGCCCCACTTCCGGTTTCGCAAATCTCTCTTCCGGTTTTCCAATTTCCTTTTTGGCGGAGATACATAGATGAGATTTTCTTATTAATTGAAGAAAAACATGTAAATGAAGTCGTTGCTTTTTCTAATTCGTTATGCCCAGAAATTCAATTTACTTTGGAAATAGAACAAAATAACAGTTTGCCTTTTCTTGATTTCTTGTTGAACGCACTTCGAATTCACCTTGCATTTTTCAAACTTATATTTATTGTAATACCACTTTCACGGGTTTTCATTTTGCTAATCCTAATTCTCATAAAACTGCAGTTTTTCGAACTTTGGTTAATAGAGCTCTTCAATTATGTAGTAACGAGGCACTTTTTAAGTTGGAAATTAAAAGAATTTTTTAGGATTTAATAAATAACGATTACACTCTTAATTGGTTAAAACGAATTTATCGTGAAAAAATTTTTCCACTTCTAATCTCCTTTGTTTTCTCCTGCAATTCCCCCCTCTCCTCCAATGCAAATGAAAAAATCATTATATAATAAGAAAGATTATATTTCTATGCCATATTTTGGTTTTCCTTCAGAATTCATTTCTAAATTACTTAAACCACATAATATTTATACTGCTTTCCGGCCAATTAAACAATTAAAAAACATTTATGGTTGATCACGGTTGATGAATGAAAATTTTCTAAAAAAAAAAAAAAAAACATTCTTTTTAACTTTAAACCCATAATCCCTTCTCTGGATCTAACTGGCGTAATATATTTAATTCCTTGTAAAAATTGTAAATATGTTTATACAGGTGAATGGCCGTACAGAAAGAATTAGATTACAGGAGCACAGACGATCTTTTAAAAATTGCAATCAAAATTCTAAAATTGTAATCCATTCAATAGAAACCGATCATATTCCTGGCTTCGATAATATAAAAGTTCTAAATTCTGGTTTTGATAATTACAAATCACTTATTTTCCTTGAGAGTTGGCAGACTGCCAGTCATCCCCACTCTACGATAAAGCATGCGCACTGGCTCCTCAATATTCTATACCCCTATAAATTCCTTGGGTGTTCATGTAATGCTTGCATATTATGTTGTAATTGATACTGACGTCCAGATTTTAATTGTTTTTTTAAATATATATTTTGTTTTTAAAATGTATTTCAATTTAAGTCTTCTCTCGTAAATAAAATAGTTTTTATTTTTAATATGTGTGATTGAGACGGTTTGATGTTTGTGTACGTTATCGAATTTGGTATTTTAAAGATCGTATGAGGGGTCCCATTTAAAAATTTTGAACAAGATTGTTTCAAGGAAATTGTATTTGTGAAAGTTGTCTGAATAATTTGGAATAAACTTTTAAATTTAATAAATCTTAACTTCTTCTTATTATTATTAATTTACGTACTATATATGTGTCTATGTGTGCATGTGTGTACTTTACTGTTGTTATAACTAATCAATTACAATTCAAAGTTTCAATAAAATATTTAAGAATGTACTTTATTCTTTTTGTGTGTATTTTTTCTCTTAATTTTACAGTAAACGTTTTTTTTTTCAATTTGCACATTATCTTTATTAAACATAATTATTTATAAATGATACTTTTTCACGAAAATAACTTGCTTTTGTACAATTTTCTTTTTCTTTTTGTTTATAAATGAATAAATATTGATAACATCTCATATTAATCAGAAATTTGTGTTTATTTGCTATCTCCAAATTTGCATTATTAAAAACATTTAATGACAAATATGAAATAGAAATACAGATTTCACATGAATATCATATCATGAAATCTATGCTGTGAGAAATTCCTATCCAATATTATATTTTGTTCAGTTTTTATTAGCAAAATCGAACACATTTTTCTCCTATCATATATGCATCTACTAATCTGCAATAGTTTTATTTTTGCATTGCAACAAAGTCAAAATAAATAAACTAATATATATATTTTTTAAATATAGTACAGTTTCTAGATCTTATGTATATACAGGGTTTACACAATGTTACCATTCGTCTGGTAACCTAAAATATACCAATTTGAACAATCAACAGAGTTCAGTTCGCAAATCTTCTTTGTATGTGTGAAATTCCAAGACATTTTGTCTAGTATTTCATTTATTTATTTATTTATTTATTTTTTCAAAGCAAAATGTTGAGCCTATGTCATTATGTTAAAAAAATTTAAATTTCGAATAACTCCCAAAATTTTCAAAATACCATTTTCAAATTTAATAGGGTTAGTATGCCAGTATTCTAAAAAATATTTTAAAACTGGTCCGATAAGTTTAGCATAGGAGCCCCTTGGCAGCTTTTAAACTGTTGTTGTCATTTTGGCAATGAATTAAATTGTTATCGCAATTGCGTAAGTAAAGATCTTGGCTAGAAACATCAGAGCTACAACGGTGCCAAATTTCAAAATTCGTCAAGGAGTTTTAAACTGAATCAATTTTTTAGCACGATTTTTCTCAAATTTAATTATTTAAAAGAAAATGTGTGTACATTCAGTTTTTATTCGATATAAAAAGAAATATATTTGAATATATATAAAGGTCAATTTTTAAGTCTTTTATGTTTTTCCTCAATTGTTACTTGTTTTTTATTTTACTCTTTAATTATGAGCAGCTAGTTATGTAATAAGGGTAAGTATCAATCATAAGCATGGTACCTTTTTTTTATTTATAACATTACCTTCATGTACACTAAAGGACAAAAAAAAAAAAAAAAAAAGAAAAGAAAGAAAGAAAGAAAGGCGCGTGCGCTTGCTTAGATACTTTCATTTTTTCTTTTCAAAAATCACCAATTTTAAAATTTAAACGTAGGGATTTAACAGAGAGTAATATTTGCCGGATATATCTGAAACACTGATGTCAGGTGGATACCGATATGCGGCATCCGGCAAAATTGCTATTCGTTTCGTCCTTATTTTTAAATGATTAAATCGAACAATTTTCAAATATATATATATATATTTTTTTTAAATCTCTTTGTGTAGGTATTAACTTTTTGAATTTTTATGGAGTAGTTTTGAAGTTATGCAAATTACAGATCATGAATAATAAAATCATTCTGTGCATAGTCTTTATACTTTTAATAATTTTTTAATAGTTAAACTTATGTTACAAAATTTCTTTATTTTTAGAAATTTTCATTTTTTTTTTCTTTAATTAAGTTTAATCTTTTTCCATTTATTTTAATTTATTAGAAATTGACATCACTATTTTAGAAACTTTATTTGCAGTAATTTAAAAAATGTTAATTATAAATATTTTAAATTGAATTTCTCAGCTAACTAATCATAATAAATGCACGCAAGTTTGCTTTTATTTTTAACAATAACAACAATAATATTAATAATAATAGTATCCTTTTATACTGAGGCTGTCCAATTTCTTTAGTATACAATATTTCTGATATTCATTTTAATTATTTTAAAAAAAAATGCACGTTCTTTTTTTATTTATTTTTATTTTATTTTTTGGCACAAAGAAAAATATACTTACTTAGTTATTCATTTTTGGCATCAACTTCTTTTTTTTTTTTTTTTTTTAAGTGTGTTTTTTATTACATTTTGAAACAATTATCCGGTTGAACTAAAAAATACGGCATTAGCCAGATTTACCGTTCTATACTGTAGCTATTAATTAGAACGAATTTTGTAAATTTTATTTTAATTAATAATGTAATAATAATAATTTCACTTTCATTTTTTTTCCGGCGTAAAAATAAGTATAATTACGCATATATTTTTGGCATAATTTCTTTCTTTACTTTTTTTTTAAAATAATTTTAAAGTTTAAGTAGGATTTTTATTACTTTTGAACCAATTATTCAATTGAACACAAAAATACAGAATTACCTAGATTTCGTTTTAATACATAAGTGTACCGATTTTTGATATAATCTGGACTAAAAATCCGTATAGATACAGTAACAATCGTTTAGCTCTTTATATTTAGATGACAAAATAAAAAAGTCTTGAACGTCTATTCAAGGTAATAGATAAAAATTGGTAACGAAGACAAAATCGCTATCTGAAAGAAATTGTTCTACCTGTCTTACTACTTACTACCTCGATAAGTAATATAGGCACCCTAACTACTACTACATACTTGCCAACTTTTCCAGTTTTCCCGGAAGACTTCCGGTTTTTAACGTATCTTCCGGTCTTCCGGACAGATGATGAAATCTTCCATTTTTAAAAAAGTCGCGGATATCGTTCGTTTTAAAAAGAAACCCAAATGTTCTACGAAAACTCCAGATTCTCAATCTTTCTCCATCCATAACATAAATGTCAATATTCATTTCAAACTTGCTTTATGATATTCTAGAACATTTAAAGAAATAGAATTGTTAAATATTTCTTGCTGATGTAATTATTTTTTGCCCCTCCCCCCCCCCCCATTATTTATCTCCAACTAGTGAATCAGCAATCTAATGTTCTGCAGAAGTCTTTTGTTTCTTAATCTTTATCCATCTGCAACATAAATGATAATATTAATTTTAAAGTTCTTACATTAGATTCTAGAAGTAAAGTTGAAAGAGTTTAATATTTCTTACTCTGTAATTATTTTTGTACTCCCCCCCCCCCTTCCCCATTCCCAGGATTGAGATCAATGATCAATTCGAGAAACATGTAATTATTTTTAGATCTTTATTGCTGAATTTAATGAATCTGTTTATTTTTCCTCATTTAAATTAAATATTTGTATGTCATACTTATACCAAATGTGTAAACATGGGAAAAAAAAAATGAAGATTAATTTTTTCAGGTAGGAAAAATTTTCCCAAATCAATTTAAGAAAATTAATACTCAGTTGGTTTTATGCAGGTTTAAAACTGATAATTAGCTACTGCTACTTTTTTTTTATATGTATGATTAATGTACATACACAAAAATCAAATTCTATATTTATTTAAAAAATTAGTTATACTTTAACTTAACTATGTTTCTTTGTCTATTGTTAAATAAATTTCTTTCAGATTCTGTTTTGTAGATATTTATATTTTGAAGAGGAATAACTTCATTAAAAACTTTTATATATTTAGTATAATCAATCTATAGTAAAACATTTTTATAGATTGCTTCTAAATATTAAAATTGTAAAACTGTATTGTTTAATACGTCAAAGAGTAAAAAAAAAATCTTCCCTTTTTTTTATGAAATTTTCTGGTTTTTCAACAAAAATCTTCCCTTTTTTTATTGAAATTGGTTGGCAAGTATGCTACTAGTAGTAATTGTAATAATAATAATAATAACAACCTGTGATATTATATATGTATATGAATCAATACTATACATATATGCATGTATACATGTGTTTTTACATGCATTCATTATATAATATTGAAGTTCATTCAATAAAATGCTGTCTTTTTATCAAAAGACAAATCAGTACTGAGGAAGTTTCTTGACATCGACAGCCCTTTTGTATAATTGACTACTTTTTGGGGGACGAAAATGACCCCGCCTCTGTGATCATCATATTGACAGCCGAAATAGTTTACGACCCTAATTGGACAAAAAATGTCACACTAGGTAAAAGGCGGGGAAGTTTTGTACTTCAACTGAGCCAGTTTTTTAGTTTTGTTTTCTATAGCTGGGGAGTTAGACAGAAACAAGGCAGTGCCCCTAACCCCTTCCACTCCAGGGACGTACGTGCGTACGTCCTAGTGTTAATGGCCATTAATACCATGGACGTACGTGCATACGTCCAAAGAAAGTATACGATATAATAAGCCCAACGTTGTAGTGGTGTCAGAGAGAGTTATTTTAGTTGTCATATGGTATTCTGAAATTGTATTTTCATTACTGGCAACTAGTGGCCTATTAGTTCTGGCTACGCCAGTTGTTTCATGATTTCTCGCAGCTGCGGTTGTGTGTAATTTTCGATTCTTGATTTTGTGTGTTTTGCCAGTGTGTGAAACTGTGAATAATGTCAGATTCTAGTGATTCGGATAGTGATTATATCCCTGATTATGACGAACTTGAAGATTCCAATGATGACTTTACAACAAGTGAAGACGGCGAAAGCGATGACAGTGATATTGAACCACTTACAGCAGTCATTGCTATAAATAATTGAAATAATTTGATATGTATTCATATTTACTACCTTCATTAAATAAATATATTGTTGCGTACTTGAGGGTTCATGAGTTGTCCGGGAATGAAAGGCCAAACTTACAAAAATTCAGTAATTTATTCACAGAAAGTTCCAGAAAAATACAGGTCAATAAACCAATTATCAGCTTCAATTCAAGCAGTAACCATAGATTAAACAACAGCTGTCAATAGCAAATCCACAGTACAAACTGTATAGCAATAACACTTGAAGCAAGTCTCTCTCAAAGAGGCTCAAGAGCAATGCAAGCACTAGCGAAGCTGGCTGAGATCTGAACTGAACTGACTGCCTTGGCGAGGACGCGCTCCTTATATGCTGTTCCATGGAACCCATATTTTTCGAGAAAACTCTAGAAAGTGGTCAACCAATCAACTTACAGTTTCCATATTTGGTATAGCCCATATAAGGATTTTCTCGCCAAGGTCGCCAAAAAAATCGCCAAGGTGGGAAAAAGTTGCCAAATTTGGTGCCAAATCCATTACCTGCATTACTGGGGCTTTTTAATGCGTTTTTAAGAGAAAATAAGGCTATTTCAATGCTAAAATGACTAGAAATGCACAAAATTAGCACTTTATCAACTTACTAAGCCTCTTTGAAAGAATTTATACAAAAATTAACACAATTATTTACAATTTCGTAACACTGCCCCCCTCCCAAGGACTGCACGTCCCGTGCAACCCTTGTCAAGAGGCGAAACTAAACAAATTTACACAATCTAAAGCACAAAAACTAAGTTGCATATAACGATAAAATAGAAATACAAATCAAGTAAGAAATATTTACAAAATTCACAAATATGTTCAAATATTTATATACAGATATTTACAAAATTCACAAATATGTACAAATATTTATATACAAATATTTACATTACGCATGCGTAAATTTTACCAGTATTTACATTTTTTTTATTTTAATATTACCGTTACTTGTGGTACTTGGCTAGCCTATTATAGTGCACCACCTTCGGTTTTGATGAAGGTGTTTTAGTGATCCGCACCACTGTCCACTATATCATTCAGCCTTTTTAAGACTGTGTATGGTCCGTCCCAGTTGCACTGTAACTTGGGAGAGAGTCCTTTGCGTCGAACAGGATTCCACAACCAGACCTTCTCTCCTTCCTGGAACTCATGTTGCATAGCCTTTAGATCGTACCTTGTCTTCATTTTCTCCGTCGCCATGTTAATCCGCTCCCGAGCAAAGTTGTGTACGTCCTCAAATCGTGCCTGGAGATCTTGGATGTACTCCTCGGGCGATGAAGGCACATCGGGTGGACAACCAAACAGGAGATCACAAGGGAGATGAAGTTCACGTCCAAACAGCATCTGGGCTGGAGTATAGCCGGTGGTTTCATGGACAGCACTTCGATAAGCCAGCAGGAACAATGGCAACTTCAAGTCCCAATCTTGCTGGTTCCTTGATACTAGAAGAGAAAGGTTATTCAGGATGGTACGATTGAACCTCTCGACCATGCCGTCCAACTGGGGATGTAAGGGTGTTGTCCGGGTTTTGTCTATGCCGAGTAGTTGACACAGTCCTTTGAAAACATCAGAGGTAAAGTTCCTACCTTGGTCGGTATGAAGTTGTAGGGGAGTGCCGTACCTTGACACCCATTGCTGCACTAGGACTTCTGCAACTGTGCATGCCTCTTGATTGGGAATGGGATATGCCTCAGGCCACTTGGTGAAATAGTCCATCACGACGAGGATGTCACGACGAGGATGATCCACTGGAGGTCTGTGGCAAAGGACCCAAGATGTCGATTGCAATCCGTTCAAATGGTGCTCCCACGTTATACCGTTGCAGTCTTCCTCGACTTTGTTTCTGCGGGCCTTTACGTGCCGCACAAGCATCACAGGATTTACACCATTTCTCCACATCCTCCTTTGCCTTGCACCAGTAGAAGCGTTCCCGAACTTTCTGCAGAGTCTTCATTACCCCAAAATGGCCTCCGGTAGAGCTACTATGCAGTTGTTCTAAAACAGCTGGAATTTTTGATCTTGGTAATAAAATCTGCCATCTGAAGCTTTTCCCATCATCAGATTCCCACTTTCTGTATAATACGCCGTTTCTGATATGAAGAGAGTCCCAAAGTGCCCAATAACTTTTCGTAATGGGACTAAATCCGGAAATGTCCTGCCAGATAGGTCTGTTGCTGGTCGTCTCCTTCAGCTGTAATATTGGCTTTATGTCAGGATCTTCCAACTGGGCTTTTCTAAGTTCTTCGTCACTCCAGGGATCGGGATCTTGTTCTGATGATGTTGAGACAGCAACTTGGCAGGCAACCGGATTTATCGGCTGGTATTTCTGTTCGGCTCTAGAGCAGTACTTGCAGCTTTCCGAGCAGGGCTTACGTGACAAGGCATCTGCATTACCATGTAGAGTCCCTTTACGATGACGTATCTCGAAGTCATATTCCTGCAGGCGTTGTATCCACCTGGCAATCTGTCCTTCCGGGTTCTTGAACTGGAGCAACCACGTTAAAGATGCATGGTCAGTCCGGAGCAGGAATCTTCTGCCATAGAGGTAATGATGGAAATGTTCTATGGCTTTTACGATGGCGAGTAGCTCTTTCCTGGTGGTACAGTAATTTCGCTCCGGTTTAGACAGGCATTTACTCCAATAGGCAATGACATGTTCTTGACCATCAATTTCCTGCGACAGAACAGCACCGACACTCTCATGGCTGGCATCTGTATCAAGTATGAACTGTCTGTCGGGCTGTGGATATGTCAAGATAGGCGATGATGTTAAGGCCGCTTTAAGTCGCTTGAACGCTTTTTCACATTCATCTGTCCCCAGGAACTTCTGTTTGGCTTCCGTCAGCTTGTGCAGTCGTCTGGCAATATTTGAGAAACCCTTGACAAACTTCCTGTAGTAAGTGCATAACCCCAGGAAACTTCGTAGTTGGTGTACATTTTCAGGGCGACTCCAGTTCTCAACTGCAGAGATCTTCTCAGGATCAGTTCTCACACCTTCGGCAGAGATGATATGGCCGAGGTAGCTCACTTCACGACGGAACAAGTTACACTTGCCTGGATTCAATTTGAGGTTAGCCATTCTGAGTTTCTCCAGCACCTTTCGGATATTTCGTAGATGGTCTTCAAAGGTGCGCCCCACAATGATAATATCATCCAAATACACCAGACAGGCTTCATAGGAAAGTCCTTTTAGCACCGTCTCCATCAGGCGTTCGAAGGTGGCAGGTGCATTACATAATCCGAACGGCATAACTTTAAATTGCCACAGTCCTTGTCCCGTGGTGAATGCAGTCTTCTCACGATCATCAGGATGTAATTCTACTTGCCAGTAACCACTCTTCAGATCCAACGTCGAGAACCATTTATTGCCAGCAAATAATTCTTGGAGTAGCTTCTCCGCAGCACATCTCTGTTCCTTTCCTAACTCTGCATTCTTGAGTAATTCCGTTATTAATTGTTCAGGAGACTTGGATTCAGTTGATTGCGTGGGGCGGTTGATGCATGTTACAGGAGTGCAGGCTGCTAACACCTCATCCTTCTTCACTGTTCGGACCTTATCGCTGATGTTTGCGACTCTCACAGGAATAGTACTCTTTGAGAGATCAACTAGAGATGAAGCTACCAGAACTCCTCTTGGGCTGTTGTCTGTATTCGGGTATTCAATCAGTCCATAGTGGAAGTATTGCTTTGTAGGTGGTGTTCCTGAAACTATTGTCTCTGTGTGTGGAGGGTGGAAATTTCAGACTTGGCTGTTATCTGGCAAATTGTCTGAATGTCTTGATTTTCAGTGTTGAACACAGCGATGTCTTCCGAACTCGAATGCAGTTCATTATTCTTGAAGTCCAATTGAAAGTTAAATTTTCTCAGGAAATCAACTCCAATGATTAAAGGATCTCTTATATCAGCCACATATGCCATATGATGGTAACTGGCATTCCCAAAAGTGATGGCCAAGTTCATTTTTCCATATATTTTGATTTCGTCTCCGGTCACAGTCTGGAGTTTAACGCAGGGCGGAGTCCAGATGATCTTCTCTTTTAGTTCTTGAGCCAAATCCGTTCTAATGATGGTCACGTTGGCTCCCGTGTCCAGAATCATCCGACAGGT
Source organism: Salticus scenicus (assembly GCA_963930645.1). Lineage (NCBI taxonomy): Eukaryota > Metazoa > Arthropoda > Arachnida > Araneae > Salticidae > Salticus > Salticus scenicus. Next base: position 276,284,592 of record OZ005657.1, read on the forward strand.
GGCGTTGTTGACTTGGCCATAGACGTGAAGTCCATTATTGCCGCCACTCATCGATGAAACATGAAATACTGTAAATTGGGGCTCTTTAATTTTAGGCAACCTCCGCCCCGCGAGATGGCCTCCTCTAGGTTTCCCTGCAGTGATGGTGAAGCCGGGTGATTTCCTATAGTTGGTCGTACGGGGCAGTTCCTCTTCACATGACCATCCCCTCCACAGCCCCAGCACTTTATCTTCCGATCCTTTATTTCTATATTATTTTCCAGGTTGCGCAATCTCTTTAAGATCTCTGCGAAACATCTCTTCATTTCATTCTCATCAGCAGGCGTATCATTTAATGAGACTGCTCTTATGGTATGGCGGTCTTTGCGGGAGGCTTGTTGGGCTGCCTCTATCCTAAGTGCATAACCTAAAGCTGATTCTACGTCTCTGATGTTGGAGAGTCTCAGCGCTTTTTGAATTTCTGGATCCCGAACAGCATCGATAAAGTACTGAAGAGCTAAGTCGTTTCGCGTGTCAGCATGACAGTCTGAGAATGCTAGGTGTGACAGTCTCTGAATGTCCGCTGCCAGCTCTTGCAAACTTTCGCCCGTTTTCTGGTAACGGGACTTTAGCTGGAGGCAACTATAGTCCTTAGAACACTTCTCTCCGAACCGTAGCTCCAGTGCTCTAGTCAAGGCCTCAAAGTCGTTCCTTTCTTCTTTAGAAACATTTCTCAGTATCTCGGCTGCATCTCCCCGTAATGCTGCTGCTAAGTGGACCGACTTGGCGGTAGAGTCCCAGCCTATAGCTTCAGCTACGATGAAAAACTGCGTCTTATATACATGCCAGGAGGAACTGCCATCGTAGGTAGATAGCTTAATAGATTCCTGATTCTGGATTCTTCTCTCTTTCTTTTCAGTTTCCTGGGGCATGGATTCTAACTTTTCTTCCACTTTTCTCTCCAGATCTTCTTCTATTCTCTTCAATTTACCGTCTATCTCTGAAAACCTTTCTTTCAGTTCCTGATCGAAATTTTCTTTAACTTTCTCCCCGAAACTCCGTTCTATCCTCGTAACACTCTCTTCAACCTTCATAACATTTTCTTCTATCGTCATAGCTTTCTTTTCAAAATTCTCTTCTATTTTCAAAACTTTCTCTTCTATTCCATCTACTCTGCTTTCCATATCCGATAATTTACTTTCAATCACTCCCTTTACTGCCGAAAGTTCTCTCTTTATCTCCTCTTGATTGCATTCAACTTTTTCTTGGATTGACTTAATTTCTTCCTGAACTTCACCCATAGTATCTTTCATTTCCTTCATTTCTTCAGTCAAGCCGTCTTTCATTTCTCTTTGCGATGTTTCCATTTTCTCTTGTGCTGCCTTCATTTCTTTCATCTCTTGACTCAGGCTATCTTTCATCTCTCTTTGCGATGCTTCCATACTTTCTTTCATCTCTCTTTGCGATGCTTCCATCTTTTCCTGTCCTGTTTCCATTTTCTCTATCAATCTAGATCTTAACTCATTCATCTGAGCAGTGAGACCTTCTAGAAATTTCTTCATTTCTTGTTCCATAGCTCTCGTTATCACCATTCACAGACAACCCCGCTTCTGACACCAGAAATGTTGCGAACTTGAGGGTTGTGAGTTGTCCGGGAATGAAAGGCCAAACTTACAAAAATTCAGTAATTTATTCACAGAAAGTTCCAGAAAAATACAGGTCAATAAACCAATTATAAGCTTCAATTCAAGCAGTAACCACAGCTTAAACAACAGCTGTCAATAGCAAATCCACAGTACAAACTGTATAGCAATAACACTTGAAGCAAGTCTCTCTCAAAGAGGCTCAAGAGCAATGCAAGCACTAGCGAAGCTGGCTGAGATCTGAATTGAACTGACTGCCTTGGCGAGGACGCGCTCCTTATATGCTGTTCCATGGAATCCAGATTTTTCAAGAAAACTCTAGAAAGTGGTCAACCAATCAACTTACAGCTTCCATATTTGGTATATCCCATATAAGGATTTTCTCGCCAAGGTCGCAAAAAAAAATCGCCAAGGTGGGAAAAGTCGCCAAATTTGGCGCCAAATCCATTACCTGCATTACTGGGGCTTTTTAATGCGTTTTTAAGGGAAAATAAGGCTATTTCAACGCTAAAACGACTAGAAATGCACAAAATTAGCACTTTATCAACTTACTAAGCCTCTTTGAAAGAATTTATACAAAAATAAACACAATTATTTACAATTTCGTAACAATATTTACTTCACAACAAAATGCACATTGTTACTTCGTTATGTATTGCATTATTTCAAAATTATAATCTGGTATTTCACATATTTACACTACAGCTAGCCTGGAGCGGAAGGGGTTAAGCTATAATTTGGAAATCCTGTTCATTTTGAACTTAAATTGTGGACAGTTGGGATTATTTAAATGAAACTTTCATTCCTTTTTATAGTGTAAATTATTGATTCTAGAAATTTTTACTGATTATCATTTATAAAGTTAATGTATTTTGTAAAATAATGAATGTTTTCTTAAAAAATACCTTTAATAAACAAAGATGACTTGAAAAGTAGGAAAAATTTTTATATTTTAGTAAAAATTATAGTTTTCTTTTAATGTTCCCACTTCCACCCCCACAAAAAAAAATAGCATCAACCATATTTTATTATTATTTTGATGGAACGAATGTGGAATAGGATCACAGAGGTCAAGACTCACGGTCGCCACTTGCCACGTGGCGACTTAATTTGAAAAAGTGGCGATAAAAAAATTGGTATGATTACCATTTTTTCCGCGAATTCGTGAAAATATTTCTTCCATTTAAAAAAAAATAGCGGATATTGTTCGTTTAAAAAAAAAAAAAAAAAAATCCCATTAACGATCGGCGATTGTTAATGGGATTTCGATGATGATCGCGCCTTCTGATTTCCAATCTTTCTTCATCCACAACATAAATGTCAATATTGATTTAAAACTTGCTTTATGAGATTCTAGAACCTAGAAAGAAATAGAATTGTTAAATATTTCTTGTTTGTGTAATTATTTTTTGCCTCTCTCCCCCTTTTGTTATTTCTAACTAGTGATCGCCAATCAAATGTTCTGCAGTTGTTTCTCAGTCTTTCTTCATCCATAATATAAATGGCAATATTCATTTTAAGCTTGCTTTATTAGATTCTAGAAGTAGAATTGAGAATTTAATATTTCTTATTAATGTAATTATTTTTTAATCCCCCCCCCCCCCATCTCCTTTCCCCATTTCTAGATAGTGATAAATGATCAATTCTAGAAACAATAAAGCGATAGAAGTGCTCAATAACTTGATGAATATATTTATTTTTTCTCAATTAAATCATATATTTATTTATATTTCATATCTATACCAAATGTGTAAACGGGGGGGGGGGGATGAAAAACAGATTTTTAGGTACGAAATTTTTTTCTAAATCAGTTTAAGAAAATTAATGCTTGGTTGATTTCATATGTGTTTAAAACTGATAATTAAATACTATGTATACTATATTAATGTATGTTTAGTGTACATACATAAAAATTTTATTCTATATATGTTTGAAAAATTTGTTTTTCTGGAGTTACGAAATTTTTATAAGGTTTTATGTGGATATAAAAGTAACTGCAGTTATATTAAAGAATTTTTTTTGTGTTAATGAAATAATCCCGAAAATGTTTAAAGTAGATAAAAACTATATATAACTGTTTAGGTAGTCAATTTATTGAAAGTGATGCTAATAATGTCCAACCAATCATGTTTACAGAAAATTGTCAGCAAATTTCTAATTTTAGCAATCAAATGCCAGTTAATGAAATTAAATCTCTGATAATAGGCTAGTACAGATTCTTTGCCTCCCCACCCACTCCTCAGACTCAAAATAATTTTGTTTTCCTCTAATTCTGATAATTATTTTCCATTTGCAGATGGAAGTGCCATACTAGGTGAAATTTATCAAATGAATCAAATTTTTGTATTTCTTTTGCAGTGGGACATAAAATAAATACTCTTGTAAAACACAAATTGTGTATGAGAAATCACATTGTCGGATCATATTATCATTATAGCCTGCTGTTTTTCACAACAAAATGCATGTATTAACATACGAAGACTTCCGGTTTTTTAACAAATCTTCCGGTCTTCAGGACAGATGATGAAATATTCCTATTTTAAAAAAGTCGCGGATATCGTTCGTTTTAAAAAGAAAACCTAAATGTTTTATGAAAACTCCTGATTCCCAATATTTCTCCATCCATAACATGAATGTCAATATTCATTTCAAACTTGCTTTATGAGATTCTAGAACATCTAAAAAAAAATAGAATTGTTAAATATTTCTTGCTGATGTAATTATATCCTCCCCCCCCCCTTCATTTATCTCCCCTTCTTTTTTTTATATTTTTTTATTGGCAGAAATACACACTTATATATACACGTTTATTGTATTATTAAATGACTAATAATACAATAGCCATTTAATAATAATGACTATTGTATTATTATTAAAATAATACAAAAAAGAGCACTATTTTTTAATTTAATTTTCCAACCATATAATTTGTGTTTTTATGCTTTTATGCGCACACACTTATATAACATATATATATAAAAACATATATATAAACATATTACAAAAACATATTACATATATATATATATATATTATGTGTATGAATCCGATGTATAACGACGATGACTCATGAGTGGCCACTGAGTTCCTCATGTCCAGTGGCCACTGGCCACTTCTAAAAATTTTAAGTCTTGACCTCTAGATCACATCATTAAATTAAGCATATTTCAATACCAATCAGTATTCTAATACAAATAAATTTGTTTTTGTGGATTTTTGGTTAATCAAGGGCTTTTCAATACTCTCTCTCTCTCTCACTATAAATTAAAATCAATGTGTGCATAAAACTTTTAACTCTTCACATAATTCTCCATTAAAAATTAGTTAAAAATTTATAAATCAACAGTGCATATTTACATGTTTCATAAAATTATAGTCATATATATTTTTTTTATTTAAGTTAAATTATTTAATTTAGCATGTGGAATTGAAAAAGTTTTTTGGTAAATATTAACCAACCAATATAATGAAATGCTAAAGACCAGAAAATGGTATGTTTTAAACATTCATATGTATGCTATGCTAAAAATTGGACTTTAATTTTGATTTAAAAACCATTGTAATCAATTTTATTTTTCTAAAACAGTGGGTCTTAACTGGTTTTCCATGAACATACAGAAAGCGTTCCGATAACTGATTGGCATTTATTCATATGAAAACTGTTTTGTTCTTTTTAATTTATTATGCAATAATAAAGGTATATAATGTTTTATTTTAAGCTGTAATGCACACAAATCTCAAATATATTTTAAGTTAATTTAAGTATTTTGCAATTAACAAAGGTTGTTATTATACGATCTTTAAAATTCAATAACACATTTATGGAGGAAAAAAATGTGTGACAAAATTTTATTTATAATAGTGCTTATTTAAATTTATCTTAAATTATTTTAGCTTGATGAATGTAGAAAAAAGATTATGGGAAAAAAAAAAAAAAAAAAAAAATTGAACAATTATGTTTTACTTAAGGATTTACTTAAATTTCAAAAAATTTAAAATTATCTTTTTAATCCTTAAAAGTTAAAAGCTTTTTTCACTGCTTGCACAAGGGCTTCGTCAGACTAAGTGATGTTTTCCTCTTGCTTTTTTCAGTCTTTATTTTCTAGCATGCACATCATCCTCTGTCTAGATATGCATACTGTATGTTCACGGCATTGCTAGTAATAACTATTTCGATGGTTTCTCTTATTAATGCATATGAATGGTTATTGTTTTTATGCATATTTTTGAAATCTATATTCTAACTCGTTAAATCGTACAAGGACTGTGCATAATTTTCTATATTTAATATTATTATAGATTGTTAATATGCTCTTTTCTCCTTTTGAATAATTTTCTTTTTGCCATACTTATATAACATCCATTCTGGTTATTGTTTAGAGATTCAAAATTTATTTTGCAGATGCCTGCAATTTCTATATTATTAATATAATCATGATTAGACCGGTTTCATTGAAAAATACTTTTGTTAGGTTCTTTATCTTTATTCCTTTATCAGCAACAGTGAATTTTATTCTGGGGCCTACACCATATATAAATGGTAAGAAATATAAAGGGAGTAATGAGTATCGGAGGAAAGGGCCTCGCAAAAGTTTTTGCACCGAGCCTCACTTTCGCTAGGAAAGGTTCTATTCCATATATATATTTTGATAGTTTTTAATGCATCTATATGGGAGATTTTCATATGTTGATTTTCATTGTCACTGTGTTCATCATCATTAGATTCATTTTCCTTATTGACAATCATTTTATCTCTAACTTCTTGTTCTTCATCAGCATTTATTCAGTCGCACATATCCTCTTTCATGATTGGCTCAAATAAAGGCGGCAGTTTCATCATTAAATCCAAAACCTCATCACTACCTTCATTAGACTTTCAGTTGCATTCTGTATTCTATCTATTAATAATTTTCCTCCATGACTTTATACAGCAGCTTATTTTACTTCATCTCATGCCTTAGTTATTCAGTACACAGCATCCTTTAAGAACTTTTAGGAATTTTTTTGTGTTTGTGAGTTTTTTTTTTTTTTTTTTTTTTTTTTTTTTTTCTTTTTTAGTGTGCGAGGTCAAGTTCAGTATATTTTTCAGTAATTTTCAAAATGGAAAATGTAGACAGAAAAACAAACAAAAAACCAGCATAGAAATATCTGATAGTTCAGAATCGAGATTTTACTGTAATTTGAAGCAGTATTTAGGAAACACTTGCTACTCATAAATGTGCCAATTAAATGAGATTGATTGCTGTTTTTTACATTTCATAATAAATTAATATCTATAAATGCATGTTTGATGTTATGTACCTGCAACATTACAGATAAAATTTCTGTTGCTTTATTTTATTTAAAATAAACTTTTTAATTATATGTTTTATTCTATAACAGCCTGTTGTTGTTGCTGATGTGGGAACGAAACTAGATCCATCCTTGTGGAATCCTGAAAGTTTTATTAAAGAATTTGGTGATATCAAAGGAGACTTTTTGAATTGTCTTGGTGGAACATTACTTCCTAATCAGCCTTTGAAAAAATTTTGGGAAGGATTTGAAAATATCAACAGTAAGTTTTGTTTAAAAAAAAAAAAATCTGACAGATAAACTGTTTGTGCCCTTTTTTTTTTTAACTGTTTAAAAGATATATTAGTGTTTCATTATACCTATGTAATTTCTTCTCTCTGATTGATATATATATATATTCAAGGATTCATCTAGAATGAATTTGAGTTGAAAAATGTACCTTTCACAAAAATCAATATTCTTAAAATAAACATTTCCTAATAGTGAACTGAAAAAGTATCCTTTAACCCTCTCGCTGCGCATCCCGCGATTTCCACGAGCAACGTGTAAGCCTAAAATATATTTTAGCTAAAAGTTGTTGCTGTTCAGTCCACAGTATTAAATAAGGAATCGTACTACCTTACAGCAACTAAACTAATACATGTTATATTAAGCAGCAAATGGCAATGGAAGCCAACTGGAAACTAAGGTAGTAAAAAAAAAAATGTTGACAGTGAGAGGCAATAAAGACAAGATATTTATATAAAACAACTAACGTTTATTAAATATTAATAACAAGTAAAAATAAAGCAACATCATTAATATATCACAGATTTGATGCTCAACTAGAAAAACCTTTAAACATATGAGAGAAAAATAAACTGCTATTTAAATTTAATGTGTAAATATATGTGGAGAGAAACTGACTATTTTTCTGAAACGATGTCACATCCATTTAATTTTTCTTCCGGCGAACCAGTAGAGCCGAGAAAATAAAAGTCCACATCTTCTGGACAAACAACAGGCTATCTTAAAAGAATAACCTTTCAAAAGCGATTTACTATTTCAAAAAAAAACTATTGATCCATATTACTATTTCAAAAGTCAATTTAAGAAACCGAAAAAAAACATCATGGCCAATAATTAGGCTTTACCACCAGCAGTAAAACATAACAAAAAGAGAAAGAGCGATATTCTATTAAATTACTTCATATTTATACTTATCGTCTGCCAAAAAATATCCGTGCGGTTCACCGTAAACATGAAACGCCCACAGAACTAACCAATCAGAAAATAGGTGGTTGAATGATTGATTGTGAGCGTTCAAAACTTAAACAGGCGCCACCAAACGGTGAAAACTAAAAGTTCAGTAGCGAAGGGTTAATGCCGCAACGGACTAAACCAAGATGGCGACGTAAACAAACCCGAAGTAACTGCAACGCGGTACTTCGGAAAAATTACACATTAAAGTTAATAATGTAAGTAATGCAATTATTTTACACTTTAATAAAGATTTAATAAATTTAAAAGACAATAACTTCTATTTATAATAGATTAAGTATATTAAAGACTTGAAATAAAAACGATGTCAAGTACAATTATATATTTAAAGTGGGCCAAAAGCCAACATGTGCCCCCCCACTTGACATCATAAAAAAAACTTAACTACTACTGGCTCACCAGATAAACCATAACAATAATTAATAGGTTAATTTGAAATATAACACACAAGGAAAAAGAACACATCTTTCAATGCAAGAAAGCCTGCCCATCTAATACATTTCAATTCAGGATAAAGTTCATTAATTTCCAGGAAAAGTTCATATTCACTGGATCTGAAAGAGAATCTATTTTTTTTTTTTTTTTTTTTTTTTTTAATATATCACCAATTATGCACCACAAGTATCAACAATTTTAGACAAACATCATGAAAAATGAAATTATCAATGAAAAATATGAATATCAAATATGAAAAATTTTAATCACCCCCCCAAAGTTATCAATTTTAAATTTTGAATATGAAACATAAATGATGTTTGAAAAGATGAGTAGAATGAGATTATGTATGAAAAACATTTAACGTTAACACAATATTAAATGACTTCATAAATGCATTGATATGCATGTATGATAAATTGGCATGGGCCCATGCAATGATAGACTACACAGATACTTGCAATGGATAATTGAATTACTGTATAAACACATTTGCCATTAACAATTTATAATTGAAAATTTATGTAAAGAAAATATCACAGGAAAATTTTAGATATGTATATAAACGCTAATATTATTGCACTTAGTATAATTACAGATTCCAAAGTATGTATAATCACTAATTCCAACATTATATAAAAAATATCACAAGAACTTTTAGAAATATAAATGTATAAATACCATGCAATTACATTGTGTATAATTATATTTGCAAAGACACTTAAATCTATTCAAATTAGCGTATAATTATATTTGCAAAAACATTTAAATCCATTTAAATTAGCATATAATTATATTTGCAAAAACATTTAAATCTATTTAAATTAGTGTATAATTATATTTGCAAAAACATTTAAATCTATTTAAATTAGTGTATAATTATATTTGCAGGATGAACTCTGAAAACTTATTTCTTTTCCTTTCTTATATTTACTTATACCTAATAGGCAAGGAAAACTACTTTTTCCCAATATATATAGGAAACAAAATTCAATTAAAACTTAACAAAAACACATATAACATACTGGTAGTAATACTAATTTTAACCAATGCAAAAAAACTTAATTTGTCACAAAAATTTTATCACAAAATTGCTTAAGGTCATATTTGGTCTGTGGCTTCGTGAAAGGGTCTGCAAGATTCAATTTACTTTTAATATATTCTATATTGAAAACATCTTTATTAATTAAATCCCTAATAAAAAAAAAGTTTCACATCAATGTGCTTGGTCCTATGGTTTTCAATTGGTGACTTTACAAAATTGATACAAGCCATATTATCAACATATATTACTGGTTTAAGTTTAACTTCAAGTAAAATCCCCCTATTATGACACTCATCTAAAACTCTATCAAACCACAGGGTTTCTTTAGTTGTCTCAGTTAATGCCACAAATTCTGACTCCATGGTGGAAAGTGAAACACACCGCTCTTTAAATGTCCTCCAAGCTATTGGTGCATTGTCTATAAAAATTATTTGACCCCCATAGATGTTCTATCATCTTTATTGGTTGCAAAATCTGCATCAGTAAAAGAAAAAATTTGTGAAACATTACATTTTAATTTTAATTTATATTCATGTGTATATTGCACATACCCTAACAACTTTAATAACCCTTCCCAGTGTGCTTTACCAGGATTACTCTGATACTGACTAAACAAGTTGATGGCATAACTTATATCAGGTCTTGTTCGACCGGCTAGAAAAGACAAACAACCTACTAAACTACGGTATGGATAGGTTGACATTTCAAGAATTTCTTCCTCAGTCTGAGGCTACTGGGTTTTAGAATAAACAGTTCCCTTACTGATAGGGAGAGAAGAAATGGGAAAATGATACCCCTCAAAGCGTTTACAAACTTCACTAATGTAAAGCTGTTGGCCGATAGTTATTTCATTTTCACCTTCCTCGAACTCAACCCCTAACAGTCTACGGGTTCTACCCAAAACTTTTAAATCGAAATGCCTTTCTAATAATTTAATTGCTTTACTAATGGTTGATTTGTCAACACCAAACAAGACCATATCATCAACATATAATAAAAGCACTAGGGTTTTCTTATATGTGTATGCACAATTACACCATTCTAGTTTAACAAATCCCAAAGTTATTAATACCCCATGTATTTCAAAAAACCACTCACGGCCACTTTGATGGAGGCCGTACAAAGCTTTATTCAACTTGCATACTAAACTTTCTTTACCCTCTTGAACAAAACCCGGAGGCTGTGTCATATAAACTTCATTTGATAAAGGGGCATATAAATATGCGCCCTTAACGTCACATTGGCAGTGGGACCAGTTTTTGCTTACTACAAGGATGGAAAAGAAAAATCTAATAAGGCCAAAATTTATGACCGGACTGAAGGTCTCGTCATACGAAATGCCTTTGACTTGTTTAAAGCCTTGCGTAACAAGGCGGGCTTTATATCTTAAGATTTCTCCTTTATCGTCACGTTTCAGTGCAAAAACCCACCTACAGCCAACAGGTGTGTGATTTGAAGGAAGTGGGCACAAACTCCACACTTTACTTTGTTCAATGACACTCATCTCCTCGTTCATTGCGTTTAGCCATAAGTCCTTTTGTGGGGATTTTAAAACTTGATTATAAGTCTTTGGGATTTGAATGTCTAGTCATTCAGATGAGGTCATTAAGCTTGTAGAAGCCGCGTGTGTTTGATCTGATACAATTCCCTGATACTTATTTTTGCCTGAAAAATCAAAAAGTGTTGGGTCAAAGTTTATGTTATTAGTCTTACAGTATGTTTCCACGTCGTTTAAAGATCTCAGTCTAGTTTTTGAGCCCATTTCGTAGTAATATACGTCCGTACGAGAGTCATCAGCTCTGGTTTTAGTTCTACGTTCCCATTTCACAGATCTTAGTTGGGAAGTTTGAGTTGAACCACTGGTTTTCCTAGCACAGGCTTCGCGGATTAAACGTAAATCATCGTCCGAGTCATCATCTGCGAAATACGGGGAGGAAACATAAATGTCATGTGTCGACTCTACACTCGTATCACTGACGTGACCACTAGACTTAGATTCGTAACCCAGCACTGCTCCACCAAGTGGTTCTTCATTAAAGTTAACGTTTATTGTTTCCACAATTTTACCAGTATCTGGAAAGAAAATCCTGTACCCTTTTGTACGAAACGCATAACCTATCATTATGCCTTTTTGGGCTTTAGGATCAAGTTTAGATCTTAACTGACGAGGGACTCCAACATAGGCTACGGAACCAAAAGGTTTTAAATGGTTTATGGATGGCTTGTAACCACCATATAACTCGAAAGGGGTTTTACTTTGACCCTTATGACAAATTCTATTCCAAACATATGTAAACGTTAAAAGAGCGTCTGGCCAAAATTCCTTACCAAGATTACTATCAGCAAGCAGACAACGGGTACCATTCAAAGCAGTTTCATTAAACCTCTCAGCAACACCATTTTGCTCAGGAGAGTACGTATTCGTAACTTCATGCTTTATACCTCTCTCTGTGCAAAAGCGATCAAAATTATCATTTACAAATTCGCTACCGTTGTCGGTCTGAATGTTTTTCACTTTGCACTCAGTAAAACGTTCAGCACGTGCTACATAGTTCTCAAAAATCCTGAACACCTCAGTCTTCTCACGTATAGGAAAGACTGATGTTTTCCTAGAGAAGTCATCAATTATTGACAAAAAGAATTTTTCCCCGTTTCTGCCTACATCTCTTATCGGACCCCAGACGTCCATATAGATCAAATCATTAGGATTTTTAGATCTTATAAAATTAGTAGCTTTAAAAGAGACACGTCTTTGCTTATTTAAGTTACAAACTTCACAATTTAATTTAAACTTTTTAAACTCTAACAACCCTATAACGCCATTTTTACGAATTGTATCTTCAATTGCAGCTGGACTTACATGTGCCAGTCTACGATGCATTAAACATTCATCAACTTTCTGAGTAATTAATGCACCAGCATTGGATTTTTTCTTTTTAGGCATTGTAGGATTTAAAACATAAACGCCATCTTTTAATTTAGCACGAAAAATAATTTTAGAATTTTGCTTGACCCTTATTTCACCTCCACCACCTTCAAACTTTATACCCTTTCTATCTAACCTTGGACCAGAAATAAGGTTATGTTTCAAAGAAGGTGAATACATAACGTCGGCAAAATAAAAATCACGTCGACCAAATCTGAGCTTAAGAAGACCCTTCCCTTCAATGGGAAAAAACTGATCTTTTATAGCAACTGACATTTTATCAGAAAAAGGAGTAAATTTTTCAAAAATTTCCTTATTACCACTAAAATGATGAGAAGCAGCCGTGTCGAAGACCCAAGTGTTCGACACTTCGCTTACATCGCTCATACAAGCTTGAATATAAAAAGCATTTTTACCTGTACCAGCTGTATTCTTAGGTTTACACAAACTTTTCTTATTAACATTATTTCTAGAAAACTGAGTCCTTTGATTTCTGTTATTGGCACCTGGACTGGAACCTCTTGACGAAGCTGATGATGCTCTCTGACTAGAACTTCTAGTGGGAGTCAAAGTCCGTGGTCTGGAGCTTCTTGTAGACGTCAAAGTTCTTTGAGCAGGATTAGGATTACTAGTTGAGGACTCCTTTAGGGCATACGCAGGCGACAATTCTGGACACTGAGGACGAATATGACCACGCTGCTTACACCTGTAACAGACTACTTGCTTTCTAGGTTTATGTTGATAATGTGTGCTGTGAGCAGCAACTTCATATACATGCTGCTTGTCTTGCTCCCGTAATTGTAAACGAGACTCTTCAGCAATAAGTTCTACAAGGATATCTTTATATACAAACTTCTCATCACTCCAGCGCAAGATGCTTTGTACAATCCCATCATACTGTGCCGGGAGGTATCGCAGCAGCTGAAAAGACACATATACTTCTTTAACTGGACTTTTAATTCCATTTAATTGCTCCTGGATCCTCATTAACCTCGCTGAAAACAAGCTGATGCTTTCATTCGGAAGAATCTTACAGGAAAACAACTCGGTTACCAGCTGCATGTGACGACTCTGGTTATCAGGTTCAAAGAAAGTTTTCAGTCTCTGCCAAGCCTCCTTTGCATCAGTTAGTCCTTCAATAACTTTACGGTACTCTGGCGACATGTTGTGGTATATGGTCGAGATGGCAGCACTTGCTCGCTGATTAAAATAACGGAGGTCTCGATAAGTAATTCCCTTCTCCACATCGACGACTGGTGCCTTTTCACTACCATCAACAATGCCCCAGCATCCACGCTCCATCAGAACATACATGACATTGGCTGACCAGTTTCCATAATTTGTAGCAGTCAGTCTCTCCACACTAAATACATTAGCAGCCATAACTAAAGTCTATTTAAGACTCAAAAATTTTATAAAAAAATCTCAATTTCATATAGAGAAAAACTCAATTTATGCCCCCCCCCCCCCCCCCCCCCCACTCATTAATCAATGAGGGTGCCAAAAAAAACTTAAAAAACATTTTTCTCTACTTTAAACTTATTTTTACTACTATATTTAAATTTATTTTTCTTTATTATATTAACTTTTACTTCACAAATTCAAGTTTTAATTATTACTGGAATAAATTTATATATATTGCCAAAAAACTTTTTCTTCACTGTCAACATAACTATATTAGCCAATAACACAGCATTAAGAAACCTTTAAATTTAATATGGGACTGGCCCATAACCAAAAATGTAAGCCTAAAATATACTTTAGCTAAAAGTTGTTGCTGTTCAGTCCACAGTATTAAATAAGGAATCGTACTACCTTACAGCAACTAAACTAATACATGTTATATTAAGCAGCAAATGGCAATGGAAGCCAACTGGAAACTAAGGTTGTAAAAAAAAACATGTTGACAGTGAGAGGCAATAAAGACAAGATATTTATATAAAACAACTAACGTTTATTAAATATTAGTAACAAGTAAAAATAAAGCAACATCATTAATATATCACAGATTTGATGCTCAACTAGAAAAAACTTTAAACATATGAGAGAAAAATAAACTGCTATTTAAATTTAATGTGTAAATATATGTGGAGAGAAACTGACTATTTTTCTGAAACGATGTCACATCCATTTAATTTTTCTTCCGGCGAACCAGTAGAGCCGAGAAAATAAAAGTCCACATCTTCTGGACAAACAACAGGCTATCTTAAAAGAATAACCTTTCAAAAGCGATTTACTATTTCAAAAAAAAACTATTGATCCATATTACTATTTCAAAAGTCAATTTAAGAAAACGAAAAAAAACATCATGGCCAATAATTAGGCTTTACCACCAGCAGTAAAACATAACAAAAAGAGAAAGAGCGATATTCTATTAAATTACTTCATATTTATACTTATCGTCTGCCAAAAAATATCCGTGCGGTTCACCGTAAACATGAAACGCCCACAGAACTAACCAATCAGAAAATAGGTGGTTGAATGATTGATTGTGAGCGTTCAAAACTTAAACAGGCGCCACCAAACGGTGAAAACTAAAAGTTCAGTAGCGAAGGGTTAATGCCGCAACGGACTAAACCAAGATGGCGACGTAAACAAACCCGAAGTAACTGCAACGTGGTACTTCGGAAAAATTACACATTAAAGTTAATAACGTAAGTAATGCAATTATTTTACACTTTAATAAAGATTTAATAAATTTAAAAGACAATAACTTCTATTTATAATAGATTAAGTATATTAAAGACTTGAAATAAAAACGATGTCAAGTACAATTATATATTTAAAGTGGGCCAAAAGCCAACACAACGTAGAAGTAGCAAAATTTGCGCAACCCGCGATTATCGCGGGGATGCGTTTTTGCCGTCTATTTAAGTGTGCAACCCGCTCCTTCCCCGTTCATGGTTTCATTTCGGCTTTTCTGTAATGTTTAATTGTTTATTTAGATGTCGACTAACAGATGGCGTTAGTTGTCCACGTTTCTGCAAAATATAAAAAGAATTTTTTTTAGCATTTTGTGCGCGCTTTTCAGAGCTCAAAGATGTCTGGCAGGAAGCGTTTCGCGCGTGATATGACCTATGTTCCTGACGATATTTCCGACACTGACAGTAGTTCTGACTCTGATTCCGAGTATATTGATGATATTTATAACGGAACTGATGAAAATTTCTCGGATTCCTCTGTGGATAGTGATGAATCTGAAAATTCATTTTCTATTCAAAACGCCCGACAGTGGTGCAAAATTGATATGCAAAATATTCCACCAGCTCCTGCTTCATTTCCTTTTATTGGCAATCCCGGACCAAATTTCACTATGGCAGATGATGCAACTGTTTTGGATTATTTTGAACTTTTTTTTGACGATGTTATGTTGCAAATAATAGTAAAAGAGACCAACAGATATGCTCAGCAGTATATGAATAATGCAGTTCCTAAAGAAAGATCAAGGTGGAAAAAATGGACAGATACGGATGAGAAAGAACTTAGATTATTCTTTTCCGTTTTGTTTCTCCAAGGAATTGTAAAAAAGCCTAAACAAGAATATTATTGGTCCAAACGTCACATATTGCAAACACCTATTTTTCAACAAGTAATTCAGAAAGATAGATTTATTTTGCTGATGAAGTTCCTTCATTTTACAAATAACGAAGAGTTTGATAAGGATAATCATCCATGGCCAAAATTAAATAAAATTTATGACATCATGGAGCATCTTCGAAACAAATTTCGAAATCTTTATATACCAGATAAAAATCTCAGCATAGACGAGAGTTTGATGCGCTTCAAAGGCAGACTGAGCTGGAAAATGTTCATCGCGAAAAAAAGAGCAAGATTTGGCCTTAAGTTTTTTGTGGTCTGCGAAGTGGGAACTGGATATATTGCAGACTTTCTCATATACACAGGTAATGGAACTGTGTATAACCCAAAATTTACAAATTATCCAGTTTCCTCTAAAATTGTTCTGCACCTGATGGACAGATTCCTGGGCCAAGGTTACTGTGTAACCATGGACAATTACTACATGTCTCCACAGTTAGCAGACATTTTAATTTCAGAAAGAACAGACTTATATGGAACTGTAAATAAGATGAGGAAAGACCTTCCTCCAAATTTTGCAAAAGAAAAAATCCCTAAAGGTGACGTCCTTGCTTACCAAAGGGGTAAAGTTATGGCTCTGAAGTGGCAAGATAAAAAGAGTGTTTTTCTTATGAGTACAGTTCATAATGCAAGTTCCCGTTTGGTGAAATGCAAATCAAAGAAAACTGTACTCAAACCAATTGTTGTTTGTGATTACAACAACATGATGGGTGGGGTTGATTTATGTGACCAAGAAATGTCATATTACCCCACCCTCAGAAAACAACAAGGGAAATATTATATAAAAATTTTCCGACAATTCATGGACCAATCACCGTGGAATGCTTATATCCTTTATAAAAAGGATAACCCATTACAAAATATAACGCTTCTAGATTTCCGTTTGCAAATTATTGAACTAAGCATTCAGAAGTATTCAGATAGAAATTCCAGTGTTCACTCTAGCAGATGTAGTTCAACTCTCAATCCCATGAGGCTAACTGCTCGACATTTTGCTAGCCATATACCCCCAAATCCCATCAAGAAAGAGCCTCGTAGACAGTGTGCTGTCTGTTGTTCAAAAAAAACTGAAAGCGGAAAAAAAAATTCGAAAAGAAACGCGAATTTGGTGCAAAGATTGCGAGGTCGGACTTTGCCTCGAGCCTTGTTTTGAAATTTATCATACAAAACTTCATTTCTAATAAATGTTTTGTAAGTATTTTGCATATTTTCATTAGTATATACTTTTTACCTTTGTATTTTATAAAATAAATCATAATTTAACCAAAATTGATTTTCAAAATTTTGCTTTTATATCATTGTTCTTCAATTTCAATATTCTGACAACTTTTTTCTATGATCTAATTCTATATTGAAAAAAAACTCTTTTACAAAAAATTTTTGTATATTTTAAGTCTAAAATATATGTAGATTTGAAATATGTAATAAAAAAAATACGCAATTTTTGAACCTATTTTGATAAAAAAAAAAATACGCAGCGAGAGGGTTAAAAGCCAACTGATTTTAAAATGATTCTTAAAAACATTAACCTTCTTATCATTTAAGTATTCAGCTTATTTGTACAGAATCGCTGAATCAAATTATACATGTTTACTCCATCCAAGAGCATTTGTGCAGAAAGCTTCCATCACAAACAGTTTAAATCTGTGCCTATGCATGCTACACACCTTTATCAGTATTATACTTTTGCTGAATATCAGTTGCATAGTTGCCAACTTTTCTGCTTTTTTTAGAAAATTTACACATTTTAACAGTGCCTTCTGCTTTTCTGTGCAGAGACAAAATCTTCTGCTTTTCTGAAACATTTAACTAAGTATTCATTTTTACAGAAGGTTGTGTATCTCATCATAAATTTATTATATTCCAGTTGCTTTCGGTGTATAAAGGTAATGGTCATTAATATAAATATTAATTACAAAGCATTTAGTGTGTTTCTTAAAGTCCCTCAAAGTGTCTTAACTCATTTCAGGTCCTGAAAAGTCCCTTATTTTGGCAAAATAGTCCCTAAATCCCTTTTATTTTTCCTTATTTATAAAATATTATAAGAATTTTTAATATGCAGATACATTTTATTTAAATACAGTGAAATTGTATAAGCAAAGAACTTGCAATAGGATATTAAAATGATTAATTTTTTGGTACGCAATGATCTTATTTGTAACAAGAACACTACATTTTCATACATAACTTAGGAAATAGACCATTGGGGAGGGAGGGGGGGGAGCTAAGTTTAAAATGGCCACTGTGCCGTCTGTCCCTCACTGTTGTATAGTACTTTTATTACAATTTTATAAGATTCTACTATCATTACTCATAGATTTAGCAATTCTGAATTTTCCATTGTTTTCTCTGAAATTTGCCTGAATGCAAGTTAGGACCTCTTAGAAAGAGTCCCTATAAAAGCACTCTATGCAGGCCTAAGACTCTTGTGCCATCATCACCAGAGTGAAAGGGATGCATAATTTTGAACTGCTCTAGGTGTTCTAAACCTATGCTATGCCACAGCTCTCCACCCATTTACACTTAAAACAGCAAATTTTGAGGATAATTAATTAATTGACCAAAAAATAGATAAATAAAATAAAATAAAAAATACATTGAAAAAACTCAACATAGCTTTAAATGTAAAATCTGAAATTTTTCATTTTGCATCATAAACAGTAGTAAAAGTGTAGAGAGAAATTATTGAAGAGAATTAGAATTGAAGGTCTTAGAAATTATTGAAGGGACACCAAGCTTTATTTTTAGGAAAAGTTTATCTTATCTTAAGATACTTAACAAAACCAAAAGAATATGAATATTTTGACGTTGACTTGACAGTATATATTTTTTTAATTATTTGACTTCAGGTATTACACTAATCCTGCTTTTTTGAAACAATTTGTAATCACAGGTGGTGTTATTAATTCCCAAGAAGATAAAATAAAGTTAATCGATTCTAAAACATTCACTTTTCTCAGCTCTCCAGTATTGTCCAGTTTTTCAATCATCCATTTCACTAACTATTTTCTGTAGTGTTGCTTAAACACATTAATTAATCCCTAATCCATCAGTTGTAAAACAGAAGTAGAATTCGGAGGTAAAAAATGCACTTTTATATTGCTAAGGCTATTAGAATCTTTAAAATGGGTGACACAATTGTCTACGAAGATGACAATTTTCCTTTTAGCTTTCCTCATTTTGTCATTTAATCTTTTTAAATAAGCTTCATAAATTACACCTGTCATCCACATATTTTTGTTACTTTTGTAATCACAAAGTAGGGATTTCACATTTCGAAAACATCTATGTTGTCTCAATTTCCCAATAACCAAAATAGGCAATTTCTTTGAACCTTCCATATTTGCACCTAGTAAAATTGTTAGTCTTTCCTTATTTCTTTTACCTCCGTGACAATTTTCGCCTTTATATGCATATGTTTTATCTGGTAACAGATTGAAGAAAAGTCCGCACTCATGCATATTGAAAATCAGTGGCACCTAGAATTTCTGTCTGGAGGGGGCTGGAGAATAATTGGGTCCTATAGTATAGTAATAGGTTTATGGCCATATACACAGCAGTGGAGCCTTATGAACCGAAAATAGGTGAAGAGCTGAGAAATAAAACATTTAAGTAGTTTTAATGCATAATTTTTATTAAGCATAACTTTAACTAAAAATACTCATTTTATTTAAATGTAAATTTATACTCTATAAATGAATACAGTGTAAAATATCAGGTGAAATGCCTCTTCACCTATTTTTGGTCCACGAGCCGCCGCCACTGGTACGCAAACATGTATAGTAAAGAATCTGTTTTAAATGTTTCTTTTGAAATAAATAAACGTATGAAAGAAACTGAATTTAATTTTAATAGTGCAATCAAGGAATTTATCTCAGTACATAACATGCTAAGTTACAGTAGTTCGGTCAGTTGGGGTCTGAATTGAGCTTACAAACATAAAGTTGTAGGACGTTGTAAATATTTTTATTAAAAACTACACAGAGCTTTTCGCCATTATAACAAAAGCATCATGAGGTGTAATTGCGTTACATAGAACCAGCAATATATAAATAAAGAAGTTCAAATGGTTTAAAGTTACGGTTACAATAGAAAAATTTTTCATTTCAATATCATTTTCCGTATTTTTTTCCCTATGAGTACAATGCGTGCCATATTTTATGAAGTGATGCCGCATCATTGGAGTTAATAACTTTATTGTACTTGATAATATTTACTGCTTCAGTCATTAACAGGTCTTGAAAGTTGCGAGGGGCTGAAATAACTTCGGACTGGGTCCACAGAGGAATAGCTTCAGGGTGCTCGTAAAGAAAGTCTGAACACATTCGTAGTGTTAAAGAGAAAAAAAGTTCAATTCTAGTAGGCTTTCTTTACGAGCACCCTCAAGCTATTCCTCTGTGGACCCAGACTGAAGTTATTTCAGCCCCTCACAACTTTCAAGACCTGTTAATGACTGAAGCAGTAAATATTATCAAATACAATAAAGTTATTAACTCCAAGGATGTGGCATCACTTCATAAAATATGGCACGCATTGTACTCATAGGGAAAAAAATACTGAAAATGATATTGATATGAAAAATTTTTTATTGTAACTGTAACTTTAAACCGTTCGAACTTCTTTATTTATATCTTGCTGGTTCTGTGTAACGCAATTACACCTGATGATGCTATTGTTATAATGGCGAATAGCTTTGTGTAGTTTTTAATAAAAATATTTTATCTACGTGTTTTAAAGTGGTTTGTTACCTGTTATATGTTTCACAAAAATGCTATAAATACTCATAAATTAAAATACAGCTTACTTCAACATCAGATTGCTTCTTCTGTCTGACTTTTTAGATACTTACTTGATTTCGTGATAACAGTAAATGCTTTAGGACCTTAGAAGCCCATCCCTAATAATTGCAATGGAATGTCTAGGGTATTTTTCAACTAAAAATCAAAGAACTAGTTCATTGTTTTTGTATTTGACAGTAAGGATTTCAAAAATTCCTGATATATTTAATGTTATAATTTTTATAAACTCTATTTTTGCTTACAGTATCTGTGTTTGAGTATTTTTTTTTTTTTTAACACATACCTGAAAATTTTTACTATGTCAGCTGGTTCTGGAGGGGGCTTGAGCCCCCTAAGCCCCCTCAATGGGTGCGCCCCTGTTGAAAATGTCTCTAGGATGATAGTCGGTAATCAAATCTGGTAAAATTTTCTTCCATTCTTCGATTTCTTGTGCATCCACACTTTTACTTTCACCCTTTACAGAATTATAACTCAATCCAGCTCTTTTCCTCATTCTATCTATCCACCCATTCGAAGGGGTAAATTCAATCTCCATTTTTTTGGCAATTTCCTCAGCCTTTTCTCGAAGAATAGGTCCGCTTATAGGAATATTAGCAGATCTAGCTTGTTTAAACCAAATCAACAAGTTTTCTTCCACAATTTCATATTTTCCTTTTCACTTTTTTAATTTTTTGAGATGATTGAGAAGAGTTTAAAATGATATCTCGTTTTGCAACAATTCCATCCAGTGTGGTTACTGGTATGTTCAATTTCTTTGCAATTTGAACTCTTGTCATGCTCGAGTTGCTATTGTAACGTCATCAAGCGTATAGGCTTGATACCAATGAAAGAATCCTTTATATGATTGAGACTTTAATTAAATCTATTGACATATTATATTTACAGTTGAGCTTAGTTATTATTATTAACAGAATCACTTTTAAAAGAATAAAAAACATCTTCGGAAGCAGTTTGCATCCTGTCCATCGTCTATCTCTCTACACCAGTCTCTCTCTTCTTCCCTCTCATTTTCAAATCGCCCCTCGCTCGGCCCGGAGGATGGAAAGGGGGGTGAGTGGGAGGAACGGGCACTCCTTCCAAATTCCAGGGGGTTGGAGAGAGAGATTCGTTACAGCAGATCGCAGATCCCTCCTTCCTCGAAGGGAATTTTTCATAGCAGATGAAAAATTCGTAACATAAATGTACATAAATAAAGTTAGTAAGTTCATAAGAAAATCAAGTTCACATAATGATTATCTGTGAATATATTTTGCACTATGTTTCACTCCTAAGTTGCAATTTCAACAATTTGGGGAAAGAAAAAAATAAATTTTGAAAATGTTTAACTAAAATATCTCTCATGAATTTAGAATTGCTGCAGTGCAGTTAATAGTAAGAGAAATGTAAACCTTTCAAATTAATCTGCTATGTTTGAAATCAAAGCAACACACATCTATTTTTTTTTCAACATGTAAACTAAACAGTCTGTAAAAGACATATTAAACCGTATATAAAAACATATTAAACAGTATATAAAAACATATTAAATAGCATGCACATCATAGTTGCAAAAGAAAACTCATTCTAAACTCTTAGAACATAAAAAGGTGTAGATTAAATAGGATATTAATACAATAATAAAAACATTTAAATATTCGTTAAGAAATCGAAAATAAAAATTATTTCATAACCAATTTATTCGACAGATGCTCTACTGAGTCCGTCTGCATTCATGTGTAGTTTTCCCGCTCTATGCTCAATTTTAAAACTGTATGGCTGTAGAGCAAGTGCCCATCAAACGCGAGTTAGTACTCGCATGTTTTTGCAACCGTACCAAAGGATTATGGTCGGTAACTACCGTAAATTCTCTTCCGTCTAGATAATAATGTAATTTCTTAATTGCAAAAATTATAGAAGCGCACTCTTTTCCCGTAGTGCTGTATTTACACTCCGTTGGTGAGAATTTTTTACTTAAAAATAGTACAGGGTGCTCTTCACCGCTATTATCTATTTGAGATAGTACTACCCCCATTTCTACGTCCGATGAATCTGTTTGTACTATGAATTTTCTTTCGACGTCTGGCACTTGTAACACAGGTTTTTCTGAAAGTTTTTCTTTTAGCTTCTGAAAAGAATTCTCGCACTCTTCCGACCAGAGAATTTTTTCTTTCTTCATTTTACCTTTTAAGGCATTTGTAAGTGGCGCAGCAAGAACAGAATACATGGGTATATATCTGCTATAATAACCTGCTGTGCCGAGAAAAGCCCGAATCTGAGTCTTCGTGGATGGAGTAGGAAAATTAATCTTAGCTTCGGAAGGAGAGCGAAACCCTTGTCCGACGATATGCCCCAAATACTGAACGTGATTTTGAGCGAATCGACACTTTGTGTTGTTTGATAGTTAATTTAGCTGATTTTGTACGTTCCAAGACAGTGTCTAAATTTTTTAAATGCTGTTCCCAATCATGCGAAAAAATTGCAATATTGTCTAGATATGGCACTGCAAATGTTTCACATCTCTTCAGCATCTTATCCATAAGTTTGCTAAAGAAGTATGGAGCATTCTTTAGACCAAATGTCATTCATAAAGGTCTATAACTCCCGAAACTCGTACAGAACACAGCTAATCGCTGGGCTCTCGGGCTCAAAGGGATTTGCCAGTACCCTTTCGCCATATCTAAAGTAGTAATAAATTTGGCGGCAGCGACTTGTTCAACACGATCCTCTATATTGGGTAATGGAAAATATTCCGTTTGAATTATTTCATTTAAACGACGATAATCGATGCAAGCTCGGGGATCCCTACCAGGTACTTCAACTAATATCATAGGAGATGTGTAATCACTTTCTCCAATTTCGACTATTTTTACATCTAACATACGCTGGACTTCAACTTTTAAAATTTCATTTTGCCTATGAGAAGTACGGTATGGCTTAGTTCAGATTACTTTATCACTTATTAATTCTATATCGTGCTCCACTAAATCTGTTAGGCCGGAGTTGTTCGATAATATGTTTGTATATCGATTTAATAGGCACTGTAATTACGTAATTTGTTTGATATCAAGTAATTCTTCCAGATTATTCGTTTGGATCAAATTTTCAAAATTATAAACAGTCGGATCCGTTTCTATATGAGGAAATTCAATATCTTCCTCAACTAAAATTTCTTCCTCCTCTAAATTTAATAAGTTTATACATTCGGGTCTTTTATAGTACGGTTTGAGCATATTTATATGATATATTTTTGTTTTGTCTTTCCTGGTATGTCGACAATATAATTTGTTTCGGACATTCTATTTATAATTTTTCCAGGCCCAATCCATTGTACGGATAATTTATTTGGTCTTGCAGTGGCCAATACCAGTACTAAATCCCCCTCTTTGAACTCCCTTTTCATGGCATTTCTGTCATACCACAACTTTCTCTTTTCTTGTTTTGATCTCATAGTCGAGACGGCTACCTCTTGACACCTTTTTAACCTGTTTATAAGTTGGAAAACGTGCTCCGTCACAGGCAGATTTTCTTCCTCTACGTCAACCAAATGTTCGTATATTAACGTTTCCGGACTTCTCAAGTTTTTCCCATACAGCAGCTCCGAAGGGGTGAAACTGGTACTTTCATGCGTTACCGTTCGTAAGGCAAATAGCGCAGATGGAAGATGTTGCTCCCAGTCCCGTCCCGCTTCTACACAAAGCGCTCTCAACAACCGCTTAATCGTTCAGTGAAAACGCTCCACAGGATTGGATTAAGGATGATGCACCGAACTGTGCGATACTTTTATTCCAAAACGCTCGAAAAATTCCGAAGTTAAGGCGCTGGTAAAGGAGGTTCCGAGATCGCAATGCTCTTCCTTAGGGAAACCCGTTCGACTAAAAATATTTAATAGAGCCTGAGTTACAGTTAGAGATCCTATATCAGGGACAGGAATTGCTTCTGGGTATTTCGAGGCCATGCAAATTGCAGTTATCAGATATCGGTTTCCATTGGTGGTTATAGGAAGGGGTCCACATGCATCAATATTTATTTTAGAAAATACTTCCTGAATTACTGGTACTAATTTCAAGGGTGCTTTAATTTTTTCATTCGGTTTTCCGGCTCTTTGGCAGCTATCGCACGCTTTTATGAAGTTTTCCATGTCTTTATAGCAGCCTGGCCAGTAAAAGTATCTGGACAATTTATCCTTTGATTTCATACTTCCTAAATGCGCCGAAGTACCTTCGTGGCATAATGACATAATTTTTTCTTTTATCTTTTTGGGTATTACGAGTAATTTTCACACTACACCTGACTTATCTATTTGAATTTTTAGCAAAATCCCATTTTTAATTATATACTTTTCCCTTTTGGAAGTTCCCCCTCCAGCCTTAGCAATTTCGAAAAGCTCGCTCAGACCAGAGCACGCCTCTTGAGTGCTCCGAAAATCATCTTGATTGATGTTTAAGAGCGTCAATTCGGATGAACTTCCTTCCACCATGGGAATGTCTGCTATATCATTAATTTTTCCCTCAATTTCAATCCCCTTTGAAATTTCAGAATCACAATTGGGTTTTTCCAAACCGTCAAAGTTGTTTTCCCTATCTGCTTTGGTCTGAGACTTAGTCTGAACAGTATTTATTTTTTCACTATTAATAAAATCGTACCCCGTTTTCTCTTTTATCATTGCCGCAGTTCTGTTGCCCAAGATATACCGTCCTTCATCTAAATTATCGGCACACACTGCTGCTTTTGTTTTGAAAACTCCGAAATCCCCTTTTATTTCTACTACTGCTAATGGCAAGCATATTTGGTTTATGTCTAGAGGTTGTTTTAGCCATACGATTTCTCCATTAAAATCACCCGATTTAACATATTTTTTGCATACAACATCTAAAGTTGAACCTGTATCGCGTAATATTTTAATTTTATGCTCATTAACATATCCCTGTGTGAGATACGGCACTAAGAATTCGTGTTGTTCGATATTAATATTATTTAGACTCTCCTGGTTAACATGAACAATTCGAGGACAGTTGGGTCTCAAATGCTCCATACTTCCACATTCATAACAGCGAAGTTTCTTTGGCCTATCAAATTTAGAAATGTTTTTCTCATTTATTCGCTTGTCCGAGTAAATCCACGAGTTAGTGGGTTTGTCGATAGAATAGTGTTCTCTACGCTTTGGCGCGAAGGTATGGTTTTTCTCATTTATAGATTTCTCAAGAGGTTTCTTCCACTGTCGTCTTACGTCCTCATAATTATCCAGCATTTCTGTTAATTTGGAAACGGATATTATAGAGGACCAAGTATCTAAAAACTGTTCCTTAATCTCCAGACTAACCCTTTTTTTTATCTGATCGACAACCATCAACTCCTTTAACGCCTCAAAACTTTCGACTTTTAGACCCTGCAACCATTCTTCCAAATAATTTTTACTTTCAAACGCAAAATCTTTCCAGGTGTTTTTGGCATCTCTTTGATGTTGAACAAATTTTTGCCTAAATTTTTCCGGGCTCAGTTTAAATTTTTTTAAAAACATTTGCTTAACATGATCGTAATCCTTTGCATTTTCATCAGATTCTCTAGCAATTAACTGCACGATGTCGCTTGGAAGCAATCCTAATAATATCGATACCCATTCATTCCTCTCAATTTTAGCCCTATTAGCTTGCCGCTCAAATAAAACTAAATATAAGCTAATATCTGAATTTTCTGGTTCAAATTTCGGTATTGATTTTTGAAATTCGGAATGACTTTTTCTCCCGTTCTGAGAGTTACCAGAAACTTCCGGATTACTCCTCAACTCTGCTTCTAACCTTAATCTTTCTAACTCATACGCACGCTCTTTTTCTTTTTCTTCTTGTTCCCTTTCCTGCCGCTCCCGTGCCTTTTCTCTTTCTTCTCGCTCTTTCTCGTTTTCAGTAATAGTTCCCAGCATAGCTTTAACAAGCTCTTCATCATAATTTTTATTAGCTTTAATGAGCGCTATTAACTGAATAACATTACAATCTACAGAGACGTTTTCTTCTAACTCTTCAGCCAACAATTTTAAATTTGCTTTTCTCGCTCTACCCAAAAAAGCCATAATTTAAAAATCTTATCTAACTCTTCCAAAAATAATTATTTTTAATTATAAAATAACAAAATTATTAAATTTAAAACAACAAAATAGATAATTTAAAAAGATCAAAATTAATAATTTTTTTTGCATTTCTTATCAAATTCCTATCTAATAACACTTCAATAATTTTAAATAGTTTTCGCTAATCTATAATACTTCACTGTAAATTTCAATTTCAAACACGAGTAACTATTTTAAACACAATTTAAATATTATAGACCTGAAAACACATTTCAAATACAATAATAAAAGAAGGAAAGTTTTCCCTTACCTATTAAATGCCCTGATACTAATTTGCATTTAATGCATCTAGAATACTTATTATCATTTAAAAGCCAAACAAACATTTAAAATGCAACTTAAAAATGAAAATAGTACTCACCCAAGTCTTGTTTGACAGCAAAATATCTTCGGTCAACTGACCCACAACTTTAAAGCTTAGACACTAATATGTTTATATCCAGATTGGTTAAAATAATAAAAGCAGCTTGCTTCAATAACAAAATAACATAAAATAACGATGAGCCAGATATCACTCACTATTCTTCACATCCAGTTTGGATGACTCAGACAAAAAATCCAAAGCCGCTTGCTTCAATAATATAAAATAAAGATGAGCTGACTAGTTTAGCCAGATATCACTATTCTTCACATCCAGTTTGGATGACTCAGACTAAAAAGAACGAAAGCAGCTTGCTTTAATAATGTAAAATGACGATCATCCGTCTAGTTAGACATATTCACAATTCTTCACATCCAGTTTGGATGACTCGGGAAAAAAAGAGCGAAGCAGTTTGCTTCCGACCAGAAAATCTTCCGAACGAAGAAAATCATCAAAACTTCAACGGCATTATTGCGTCATCCGACCGATGGCACCAGATTTAATATAACTAAGCTGTAATGTCATCAACACCATAGGTAGCGTATAGGCTTGATACCAATGAAAGAATCCTTTATATGATTGAGACTTTAATTAAATCTATTGACATATTATATTTACAGTTGAGCTTAGTTATTATTATTAACAGAATCACTTTTAAAAGAATAAAAAACATCTTCGGAAGCAGTTTGCATCCTGTCCATCGTCTATCTCTCTACACCAGTCTCTCTCTTCTTCCCTCTCATTTTCAAATCGCCCCTCATTCGGCCCGGAGGATGGAAAGGGGGTGAGTGGGAGGAACGGGCACTCCTTCCAAATTCCAGGGGGTTGGAGAGAGAGATTCATTACACTATCAACTTCTTTTAGGATCTTTATTTTATCTTCAATTGACAAAGCTTTTCTTTTAATTACTACTTTGCTCGACATTTTGAGAAATACAGCTGAAATTTTTACAAGTAAATTTTCTTGTGGGAAAGAATTTATGTTGTATGCTTTATACTGACTAAACAAATAGATATGAACACAAAATTAAAAGAAACTCAGCTTTGGTTAATTCCTGGAAAGCTACATTCGTGATTTTATCTCTGAATTGGCACACCGGTTTTGGATTTCCTCTATTTCTAACTGTGAATGTCTCCTCAAAACCGGTCAGTTTGTCTTTAGTTGTCACGGGTAAAATTAGGTCAAGTTCAATCAGAACATATATACTGATGACTTTTTTTATTCAAAACAGGTTGAAGATAAGTTACAATATTAAAGTGGCATAAAGCAATCTGCAAGAAAATGCTCAATTGTTAGGCAAATGGGATATAAAATGTAGGTATAAGTTATGTCGACTACATACATGCTGTCACTTCATACAAGTCTCATGTGTATATGTATTTGCAAGATACTTTACTATTCATAATCATAATTTTACTCATCAATTTACAGACCAACCCGTTAGTAGTGGTACCAGAAATTGCCCGATGGGGGGACACCACCTCCCCGACAGAGGGGCACTACATAAAGAGAGTTTATTATTTAAGTATTTTTCAAAAACTGCAATGCTGTTAATAATATAACTGTTAATATTTGTACCATTCCATTTGTTAGTACTCCTCGTGGTTTTGGAGATCATCGGGCCACAGACAGACATTTTCTAAAAATATCATGGTCAAAATGTGTATATTCATGGAAAACTGGAAGCTGAAAATTTTTACGAATCCAATACTTTCTTCTATTCAATATAGAATGGAAAAACTGGAATGCTCCAAATTTGTACAAGGGAAGAAAAATGCTGCCAAAAATAGGAAAACTGAAAATTTTGTAATTTTTACCCCGAGAGATTTTAGGAATATGTCCCGATGGGGGGGGGGGGGTCATAGACTCCCCGATGGGGGGGGCCTCTGCCCCCCCAGCCCCCTAGTTGGCGCCACCCCTGCATCCCGTTCAGAAACTCTGATGATACAAGTACGTGATTCAGTTTTTGAACATATCAAAGATCTTATATCATTGAAGAGACAAGAGCATATGGACTAACTATTCGTGTACCCTGAACACACTGATAGTAGAATCCTATGTTGTCATAATTTTTTCCAGCATTTTGATTGTACTGGCCAGTTTTGGTAGTCTTCATCATGATTAATTTCAGTGAAGAAAAGAGATGTTATTAAATATCTTATATCTGTAGGACTCGTATGCCTCTGGGAAAGCCACTTGGGAATAAAGATTTTAGATCTAAATCTCGTGGAAAATGAGAATTTTCAATAAAACATTGAAAACTTTTATTGGATACTTTTATTAAAATAGGGAAATAAAATTTTTCTATTTAACTTGATTGATATGATAACCCATTGCAAAAATATGCATATTATTCAAAGATTTCTATTTTGATAAGCTGTAGCATAACTTTATATTTCATGACTTCTCCAATGATTTTGTCAAATGTATAACAGAAAAATATTGATAATTAAGTTAATTCTCCAAGTTTTATAATATTTGAAAACAAAGGATAAAAGCAATGATCTGGAAAGCTCAGATATGTGTATTTTAAGTCTGAATTTGGATCTATGCCATAAATATTGGTATGTGATTAATTAAATGTTCATTTTGTACTTAGAGTTATTGTATAAGATTAATGAATTGTTTTTGCAATTTATAGAGAGATTAAAAGGGGATGATGGAGAATCTCTTGTGTTAAAAATGCTTGACTGGCCTCCTGGTGATGAGTTCTCTGATATAATGCCTTCCAGATATGACGATTTTATGAAAGTACTTCCTCTTCCTCAATATACTCATCGTGAAGGTGTATTAAATATGGCAAGTCGTCTTCCCGACTGTTTTGTACAACCTGATTTAGGGCCTAGAATGTATAATGCTTATGGTAAGTGTTTTAATTTTTGCTTTAAATATGCATAGGTACCAACTTTTCTGCCAAATTGTTCTGGTTTTTTAATTAATTTTCCAACTTCCAATAATTAATTAATTTCTTTTTACTTTTTAAATAAAAGTTGTTCATTTAAAAAAAAAAAAAAAAAAAAAAAAAAAAAAAAAAGCACAATCTTTTTCTATTCACAACATCAAATTTGCTTTGTTACATTCCAGAACCTACAAAGAAAAATAATATCTAGAACCATTACTCACTATTTTCCACACATGTAATAATTTTGTGATTCTCCCCCCCCCCCTCCCGAAATCTCCAAGTAGCAATTGGCAATTAAATGTCCCAAAGAAGCAATGAGATTCTCATTTCTCCTGCATTTATAAGGAGTATTTCAAAGTTTATCATAAACTTGTTTTATTAGATTCTAGAACCAATAAAGTGATAGAAGTGCTCAATTTTATCTCATATGTAATTATTTTTAGATTTTACTACTGAATAGATAATATTCAAAAATATCTATTTCGGAAACAGTGACATTGCATGAAAATATATTTCTGCATTATATGTACAGGGTGTTTCATAAGTCTGGATACACCAAAATATCTCGAAAGGAAAGCAAATTTGATGAAAACATTGATTTCAAAAGTTTCATGGATTTAAATAATCTATCACATGAGGTATCACAAGTGGGTCCTGGGGGCCCCACGTGACACAAACTTCATTTTTTTAAATAGGAACCATATGTTTTCTTTGCAGAATCATGTTAAATGGAAAAAATCTGTTTAAAATCATGTACTGATTTTATATTTTGCAGTATAGGGGTCCCCGGGACCTATATTTTTATGTTGTGTTTCGTAAGTCTGGATATACCAAAATATCTTGAAAGGTAAGCAAATTTGCTGAAAACATTGATTTCAAAAGCTTCATGTATTTAAATAATCTATCACATGGGGTATCACAAGTGTGTCCCGGGAGTCCCTGGGGTAGAGTCCTGCACACCCGACCCGAACCCGATAAATAATAATTAATTTTATTCGACCCGAAAACCAACCTGAACCTGCACTAAAGAATTTTTGGTAACCCGCACCCGACCCGAAACCCGAATCTAAATGAAAATTAATAATTTGTCTAAAAACCATGGAAAACATTTTTAATTTATAAAATAAATTTTAATTGTCACACTGCTCTGTGTGTGGTAAATCATTTTAAAAAGAATTAAAAATATAATAACTAAGTTAAAAATTTAAAAATCTGAAAAAGGGATTAATAATAATTTTTAACTATTTATGTGTGTTGTGAACTTCAAGTGTACGAAAATGGGTTTCAAGCTTAGTGTTTGTAGTCAGGCCCATATTATCACATGGGCAAGATGCCCCAGACATTAAGCCCCCCCCCCCCCCAAAGTCATAATATTAAATTGCAAAATATTCCATTTTATTTCAATGAAAATTTAAATGTATATACATATATATAATTCTCCTTAAAAAATACTAAATTTTCTCAAAAACAGAATTTACATTTTGGATATATTTTGCTTTTTCTATTTCTACTACAGTTGAAGATCTTTGAACTATGATTTATATAACGCAATGATCTATAAAACGCACTACTGATCGGATGTAAACATTAAAAATTTTCTTTTGAGAAACTTATTTATGTGACATGTAGATATATTCACACACAACTAAAATAAATGTTTGAAACATTCTGTCATCTTTATATTCCTAATTCATAGTTTTTAATTAATAAAGAAAGAATACAGTTATTACAATGAGCATCAAAAACTGTTATAATCACATGCATTAAACTAAAGAAAAATAAAATGTTGGAATTAAATATCAAATAAGAAACTTGAAATTTCTAATACATTTATGATTAAGGAAGAATGTCCTCTTTTTTAAATCCACAAAAGAACAGCCATTGTAGAACAAATTCAGATATGAAGGAGAGAAGAGGGAGAGGGGGGAGAAAAAAAAAAAAAAAAGAATTTTAATGAATAAAATATTTTAAATTTATTAAAACAAGAAAACTAAATATCATAATCCTAAAAAATTAACAAAACTGCAGAAATTAAAATACTGGTAAATAATTCATAAAACAACAAGGAAAGTGTTAATGTATTTGCTGCAAATTTATTTAAATAATTATTTATGTAAATTTTAAATTTTATTGAATTCTATATTTCATGCTATGAAAAAATTTAACTTTTGAAATGGTTCTCAAATGTAAATATCATAATTTATTCCAGGCGATATTTGACCATGATTACTTGATAAGTTTTACAATTTGTAAAATTATATAGATAATGCAAAATTCTTGCTTTCATTGCTTTAGTCAGATATGAATGTTTATTTCATTGTGATAATTTCGGTAAACGTATATATTCATCTTGGGTATATAGAGCAAACAAATTTCTGCTTTATTAAGATAATATTTTTTTGAAAGATGTTTTCGCGTCAACCCGATTCGTTGAAAACTAAACCCAACCTGCAGTAACAAAAATCCAATCGACCCAACCCACGGTCCCGGTTGGGTTGGGTTAGGGTAAAATCGGGTTACCCAACCCGATGCAGTACTCTACCCTCGGCACCCCACGTGACACAAACTTAATAGAAACCATATGTTTTCTTTGCAGAATCGTATTAAGCAGAAAAACTCTGTTTAAAATCATGTACTGCTTTTTATTTTGCGGTATAGGGGGCCCTTATTTTTATGTTGTTTCAAAAGTCTGGATACATCAAAATATCTCGAAAAGTAAGCAAATTTGCTGAAAACATTGATTTCAAAAATTTCATGGATTTAAATAATCTATCACATGGGATATCACAAGTGGGTCCCAGGGGGCTCCTGGGGCCCAGGTGACACAAACTTCATTTTTTTCCAATAGAAACTACGTTTTCTTTGCAGAATTGTGTTAAGTGGAAAAAAACTGTTTAAAATCATGTACTGCTTTTATATTTTGAAGTATAGGGGCCCCTATTTTTATGTTGTGTTTCATAAGTCTGGATACACCAAAATATCTTGAATGTAATCAAATTTGCTTGAAAACATTGATTACAAAAAGTTTCATAGATTTAAACAATCTATCACATATGAGGTATCACAAAATAAGGGCCCTGGGACCCCCTAATCATTAAAATAATAATACAAAAAAAAAAGAATGCTTTTTTTTTAATACAGATTTTTTCCCTCTTAACGTGATTTTATCAAGAAAACCGAATGATTTCCCTTTTAAAAAAATTGAATTTGTGTCATGTGGGCTCCTGGACTTCATACGATAGATTATTTGAATGCACAAAGGTTTTGAAAGGAGCGAAATTGTATTTTTATTGAGATATTTTAGGATATCTGGATTTATTATTACAACATAAAATCGGGTAGGGGCAGACTGGTTCACCAGCCTGAGGGCCAGTGCGCCCTCATGGGCGTCAGGAAATAGTCCGGAAATTTTTTATTGACTTTTTTATTAGAGGCTATTTTCGCACCTTAGGTGAAGATGAATGAGAGCCCAATGCGCCCTGGTCCTAACACCATATGCCATTTGCGAACCTATTGCCAAATGAATGCCCTCTTAGTCTTACAATGTAATATTTTTCTGATTTAATTACGTGAGAAAATGTTAGTACAAATAATAAAGACATAATACTTTATGAGGCCAACAAGATGTATCGGTAACATTACGAGACTTGAGACTTGCAGAAATGGCTGAATTAGTCAGCATACTCTCTACAGAAAATTTCACTACAGTGCGTTAAGAAATTATAAGACCACAAGCGTATTGGTGCATTTCTGAAGAAGAGAGCATAATATGAAAATTTTTAGTCGCATATTTAAAATTGATAAGAAAACGCATCCTATACTAATTCCATACCTGCCAACATTTGAAAATGACAATTAGTAGCACACCAATTTAAAAAAATTGATTGGGTGGTTGATTGGTTCCTTTTTATCATGCGATCCATGAATCCTGAACAAATAAATGAATGTATATTACTGTATTTTCTTGCTTATAATCCGCGGGGTACTATTTTCAGCCCTGATGAAAAAATTTCCACAGATAATATGCACTGTCAGATTAAACATTTTTAAAAAAGTTATTATTTTTACCTAAATAATTTGCATTAGTGTTCATATATAATGAAAAACTGTTTAAGAAACAAACATGATTTATGAAACCAGGTATAAAATAATTTTATTCAAAATGCAGAATTCCTGTTTTTACACTATATTCAACCAGCCAATAAAATTCAGCAAAAATACTACCTATTAAATAAATATTTTTTGTTGTGTGTTTAATTATGTGTATAATTAAAAAATATATAAATTGTAATGATTGTAAAAAATTCTAATCTTAGCACTGTGATAATTGTTTTAAAAATGTTAAAATATAAATATTAAAGACATTCAACGATTTCTGTAGGCGTTTGATCATGGATTGGTAGGGGAGGGGGGGGGGGAGGTAAAAAAAAAAAGAGTGAGAAATATTGAACAACTCTACTTCCTTATAGGTTCTAGCATCTAATAAAGTAAGTTTAAAAAGAACATTGACATTCATGTTGTGGATGGTAAAAGATTAGAAATCCCAAAGCTTTCGTGAGGCGTTTGTTTGCCGATCGTTAGGGGGTGGGGAGCGAGGAGGGCACAAAAAAATACACGAATGAGAAATATTTCACAATTCTATATCTTTATACATTCTAGAAGCTAATAAAGCAAGTTTAAAACGAAAATTGATATTTGTGGCGTGGATGGAAAAAGATTGAAAATCGCAAGGCAAAATGTCAGAAATGTTGCAGTTTTGGTGCTAGATAAAAATTCGTAATTTTGGGCCGATTTTCATAGCGTCGTAGTTTACGGCCCAAATTCGTAGCAATTACGAATTATTCGTAGCAGTTGGCAGGTCTGTAATTCCAACTTTTAAATTTAAATTAAATTTCATTAAAACTTATTCATTTTTCTAAAAATTAAAGACTGCAACTGTTAAGAAATTATAAGACCACCTGAGAAAATTAGGATATAATACATGACGTCAAACTCAATATAAAGCGCATACATCAGTATTTCGTAAAAGCATTACCTAAGGAGCAAAGGCTTAAATTTTTAATGTGTTATCTACGATTAATTTGACGATGCCTCGAGGTCAAGAATTATCGGAGTGCGAAGTGAGAAAATTTTTATTTTATAAAGGTTCTGGTAAATCTGAAAGAGATATTGCGAGGTTAATGAATCGTTCTAAAACTGCCATTCATAATGCCATAATTAGAAAAGATTATTCAAACAAAATAAAACGATCTGGTAAAACATTTTGACAGCACATGATAATTTAAAATTTTATTAAAATTCACAAACTTTTTTATTAAAAAATTTTTACTTCTAGAATTTTTATTATTTGGCATATATTTATCTTTCAATTTTGACCTTATAGAGTAGTTCATTGCCAATCATGCACTAGTCTAAGACATTATAAAAAGGTAAGGATAAAATGTTATCATAGACCCTCTTTCAGAAATGTGATCCCAAATCAAAATCATTTATTGAGGGCCTGTCTCCTTTCTTTATGCAATGCATGTAGTGTATGTAATTTTGTATGTAGATATATTTAATTTTAAAAGGCAGCATGTTTCTAGACCTCTTATTAATGGGGACTTAAGTGCTTGCCTCATTTGTCCTGGAGGAAATCATATCTTGGCTGCTAGTGAAAATATGTAGTTTGCTTATCCAACAGCAAAAATGTTAAATGTAATTCAATATGTGAATTTTGTTTATTTTTTCAGGTATAAGTTCCTCTCTTGGAAAAGGTTCCACAAATCTTCATCTTGATGTTAGTGATGCTATTAATGTCCTAGCCTATGTTGCTACTTGTGGGCGAGAAGGAAAAGATGAAACTGCAGTTGGTTAGTTCACCTATGCATTATTATTTTGCATATTTTTCAGCAGCATTATAATGTATTTTAGAATAATAGTAATCCTTCAAAAACTAAAATGGCCATCCAGTGACAGGATGGTTAGCCCTCTGGCCTTTTAGTTTCTAGGTACCCGGTTTACTAGGCATTGTTTACCACAAAACAATGAAAAATTAAAATACATTATTTTTTGTGTTAATTTCTTAATATCTTATAGCCATTTTAAATATGATTATTTCATATTACTGTTGATGGAATTCAGTGTATTATTTTATGTATTTTATTAAAGTTATTTAAATATATGTATATTTTGAAGAATTTTATCCTTTTTCTTTCATAAAAAGAAAGAGGGAGACTGATTCTTGTTTTTCCTAATTGAACCTTTAAAGTAAGCGTTATATTATGTTATTCCATAGTCTCCTATAGTGGATGCCTTCCAAGGGGCTGGAAAACTTGGCAACTGTGCAAGAAAAACATAGCCGGTAGATGGCGCTTGATATGGAGCATAAAATTCTGTTTATATTCCATTATTCAATTGAGTTTTACTGTTATTTTATAGCTTATATTTTATTTTTACAGACGTGTGAGGGTTTTTTTTTTCTTTTGTGTACAGTTTATATCTGTATTATGTTAAAATAGGGTTTATTGTGTAGCTCCATTTTGTGCTTCAGATAGTAATCATAAAAAAATAAGTTTCCATGAATTTCCAAGTAATCATATATAATGTGAGAAATAGCTGTCAAGAATTTCAAGACAAGGTATGTAAACTATATAAATACTGTATATACTCGCATATAAGTCAACCTCCCCCCCTATTTTCCGAAACAAAATTTGTAAAAAATCTTAAACTTGCGTATAAGTCAACCCCTACTAAAAAAAAAATAGAAAAATTGAATTTTTCTTTTTTTCCCCTTAATTACATACAATTTTTTCAAAAACATTTAATAACAAAAGCATTTAATAACTCTCAAATATCCAGAAAATCTTAATGAAGTTTTTTGTTCTCTCCGTTAAGTAATAATTTGTAACCATTTTCTCCTTATTTCTGAAACAACAGTCAGATGATCAGCCTATTTTTTTTCTTTCTCTGTATTTATCTTCAAAATCACGCATAGAAATGTAGTCATCTAATTCTTACAGCCAGGGCCCGCTTTACCATTAGGCGAACCTAAGCGGTCGCTTTGGGCCGCCGAAAAAGCAGGGCCACCAAAAAGATAGAATACTGTGGAAAAAAAAGAAACAGAAAGAAAGAAAGAAAAGAGGGAAGAAAAAAAAAGCGAAAATCACAAACCAATCTTTGATTTTTTTTTCTCTGTTAAGACACCATAAAGTAATAAAATATTGTTTTTTAATAAACGTATGCTTTGAAAAATATGAATGTAGACTAGATCTTTTTCAAATTAGATGGTAAAGAGGTAGAGGATCAATTGCAAACCGAACAATTTGGTTTTAGACCTAAGCTTTCCACCACCCACCAAATCTTTAAAGTCACAGAATTCATTCACGATAGTTTTATTAAATCTGAAAAAGTTGAGACCTTTTTTCACCTTTGTCAAAGTTTCGTATAGTGGCCTTATTGTTTAAACTCATCCAACTTGAAATTCCTACTCCTTATATAAAATTCATTTATAGTTAACTAAACAATTGAACTAAAAATAAGAAGATAGAAAACACTATTCAAAAGTTTTATACTTTTGCATAAAAGTAGCTTTATAAATAAGTCCGAAAGTAATTCAAATTTCAGAAAGTCTTGATAAAAATCCGCAAAGTATAGAAATTAATATTAAAAAGTGAATAAGAGTAAATACAAATTATATAAGGACGATTCTAGAAAATTTGTTTAAAGTGTTATTTACATTTATTATTCATATGGTTAAGAAAATGTTTTCTATAGAATATGATATCTTTAACGTTAAATTTTACAGGATCACACTAAAATATTCAGATACATTAAGAACAACAATTGGAAATTGCTGGAACTGCATTTCTGTTTGTGTTAACGGTTTTTAAAACTTTCCAAAAATGTTTCAGGATGATTACGAATTCAGTTAATCTATCTTTCTGATTTTTGTTTGTTGTGTGACCATGTAGGCAAAGTACATTGAAGGTTAAACGATGCAACAAATACGTATAGTTGAAAAGTGTTAATGCAAACAAATCGATTTTTCATTCCAGTTTGAAGATTAAAATTAATTCTTGTTACCATCTGATTTAATGTATACAACTTTTTTTCACAGTGGATTTCTTTTTCGGTAGTAAAAATGTAGCAACAGATCACTCTCCATTTCGTGATGAGATGCCGCACTCTGATCGTGTTTGTTATAATGGTTGGCAATGTGGTTGTAAGAAGGGTAGTAGAAATGACACGCCTCCCATTTTACTTTCTCTGACCATGGAAAAAATTTCTTTTGCATTGCATTGTAATTATTTTCACTTAAAACTTCTGCCAAAATGCTTCTGATGCGTCACTACGTGTGAAGTCATTTACATGATAGTGAATCGTATAGGCAGAAATTTTAAGGCATTTTTCAATTGAACCTTTAGCACGATCATGTGGAAAAGTTGAAATTTTGATTCTACCTACTTATTTGGCTTATCTTATTCATAAATATACCCGGTCCAACTCAATTTTTACAAAGAAAATCGAGTGTTATTTAAATTTATATTCACTTACATTATTAGAATAAATTGAGTCTCAATATAGTAATTTATAATCAGAAGGCTTTTTTCTAATATATATATTGTATGGAAGGGGGGTTAGAAATCAGAGTCATAAAAAATTTATTTGGGATCACATGTAATAAGCTGCTTTGGCGTAATAGCTATTAGAGATGAGCCGCCAAAAATCTTTTGCCTAGGGCTGCGAAAGTTGTAAAGCGGCCCCTGCTTACAGCTGTCAAACTTGATATCTATCAATTGTCCTCACATATAAAAGTTGTCAATTTTTATAAATATAAATGTTTATTTTTCAGGAAATAACTTTTAGCTTACCTTTTTCTTTAAGTTTTTTTAAAGTTTACTTGTTTTCTTTACTTAAAATTTGGTCAGCCATCTTTGCCTGCATCACGCCTTAACGATCGATGTTTGTTTACATCCTTGCCGTTGCCAATCTTGATCTGCATAATTTTTCTTATTTTGACTGTTGCCACTTCTATTGAAATAGTTATAGTAAATTATATTTTGGTTATGATCGTTAAGTGGCAATAGCGATGTGTTGTTTATATGCAGATTTTGACTTTTCAGTCAGTATAAATAGATCGCGGCATGTGTGTTAGATTGCAGTTGTCAGCAGTGGCCAGCCAATCTTCAATTAGAGATGAAGTAGTAATAGCTTTGGATAATTAAGCAGCTTTAAGCTGTTGGTGGGCTAAGCACTGGCAGGTGTGCTTTTAGCATGTTACAGCTAAGCTAGTTATGTTCTTTTTGGCTGTTGCATTTTTATCTTGATGGCAGCCTTTGTTACACGTTTTATAAATGTTAATTGTTAAGTTTTTGTTTAAATTTCATTAAGTTTGTTCCTTTTAAAAAGGATAAGTTTATAGTTTTTCGTCATTCGCGGATGATAGAAATTCTAGAAATCAAAAATGATAATCGATGTTTGAATTGAGATTGTTAAATTTATTTTTCACTAATGTTGAATCTTGTTTAGTGGTTTTTTAAACTGCAATTGTTACATTTAAAACATAATTAAAAGTCTTCTGAATTAAATCATAGAATTAATAGTGTGCAGGCGTAATCTTCATCGTTGTTACACTGTGATAGTACATCTTATTTTCTTTCGCTGGTCAACATGGCGATCGCGGAAGTATAGTTCATCATCCTATTTCCCGCTGGTCAACATGACGATCGCGGATGCTTTGTTGTTAAAGAACGAAATATGTGATTGTATTTCAAGTGCATTTTTACAGATGTTTGATTATGCCTATTGCTTTATCTTGTTCATCACCTGAAAAGGTAATCCTAATTTTGTCATATTTTTGAAAGTTTTAATATATATTTCATAGCTGCCAACTGCTCCGATTTAATCGGAGTTTACCCGATTTTTTTAGTGTACTCCGGTTATCCGAATATTATCGAAAAAACTCCGATTTTTCAAACTTGACAATTTTTATTTTTCTTTTTTTTTTTTTTTTTGTCACTCTTCTTATCCATTGGACAATTTAGCCTGCACGCCGATTAAAAATACGAAAACTCTGGGGGAAAATATATTTTGCAAACGCAGAATTATTATTATTTTCAAACCATCTTCCCTTCCTACGTTGCAGGATTTCCCCAGATCATTGCCGTAAAGAGAGAGCGAAGGGGGAAGGAGGAGAACACATACGCGCGGGTAACGAGTTTGACTTGGGAGAAAATTTTCGCCTTTGTATACGCATGCGCTAGTAGTGGAGAGATAGCAGAGATGCATATCATTTTATTTTACTCTTTTGCCGCTTCCTTTCTCTCTTCCGATAATTTCTATCGCGCTCGCGTGGTAGGAATTACTTTGTGATATCGTGAAGGTACGCTTACTGAAAATGTAAATAAAATTATTCCTCATTCTGTTTACGTTATCTATTTTTTTTTTTTTTCTGTCTCTCTGAAAAGCGAACTTCTTTGAATAGTCATTGAATTTGCTTAGAGTCAAAATTCACGTGTTCGTTCTCGCAGGATGGCGAGATTCGCGTCCAAATTAAAAAATATCCGTCAACAACAATTCCGCGAGCGTAAATCCAGCCGCCCCACCCCCGCTATTTATTTATTTATTTTTCTTATGAACTTTGCCCCTTTTTTTTTTATGGACAATAAATTATCAGAAGCAGTACAAAACTGTTTCTTACGTAAAGGGTTATATCTTTTTTTTTTTTTTTTTTTCGAAGTTTGCACTGATGGAACAAATGAAATAATTGCA
The DNA here is from genome assembly GCA_963930645.1 of Salticus scenicus. Taxonomy (NCBI): domain Eukaryota; kingdom Metazoa; phylum Arthropoda; class Arachnida; order Araneae; family Salticidae; genus Salticus; species Salticus scenicus. Next base: position 276,325,683 of record OZ005657.1, read on the forward strand.
AGAATGAAATTAGGAAAAGATAGTTTTGGAAACGTGTACTTAACTATGATCGACGATCTTAAAATGGGCTTTCACAGAAATCGGCGACATAAAATAAATTTCTTATAAAAATATACATTTTAAAATTGTTTATTGAAAAAATTCGAATATAAGAAAATTACATAATATTAGCTGAAAAAAAAAAAAAAAAAAAAAAAAAAAAAGAGGAAGAGATTGTAATTTTTGCAATTAATGGCTAATGAATTACTTATTTTCGGAATATGCTTCAAAGAAAAAAAAAAAAAACGGCGAAATAATTGTTTATTTCATCAATAGACTAAGAAAAACGCAAATTTTCACAATTAGCAATGAAATGCTCCTTTATTTCAGAAATTTGCTGAAATAAATAAATAAAAAGCGTGGATTTTATCAGTAAATGGTGAAATGATTGTGTATGGGGTCGGTCGCAATTTTTTTGTATATTTCGGGAATTTGCTTTGAAAAAAGCGTGAATTTTATCAATTGTGAAATGATCGCGTATTTTAGCAGTCTCGGCTGCACAATTATCGCTTATTGCGGGAGTCTGCTTTGAAAAAAAAGTGCCAATTTTATCATTTATAGGTGAATCGTTTATTTCGGCGATCAGTCGTAAAATTATCACATATTTCAGGAATCTACTTTGAAAAAATGCACGAATTTTATTAATTAGCAGTCAAATAATCACATATTCAACAGCACGTCGTAAAATTACATATTTTGGGAATTTGCTTTGAAAAATAGCGTCGATTTTAAGTCAATTTTAAATAATCGCGCATTACGGCAATCAGTCTCAAAAATTTCGCGTATTTTGGAAATCTGCTTTGATCAAAGCGCGAATTTTATTAAACAGCAGTAAAATGATCCCGTATTTCGACGATCGTATCAAAATAATCGCGTATTTCGACAGTTAGTAGCAAAAAATAATATATTTAGGAATCTGCATTGAAAAAGTCGAATTTTATCCATTAATGGTGAAATGATCGCGTTTTTCGACAATCGATCGCAAAATTGCCGATTTAGGGAAAAAGGTTTTAAAAAAGTAACTTTTTTTTTTCTTAGAGCCAATTTTAAAAAAAGGAAAAGCATAAAAAATAACCGCGTATTTTGACAATCTATCGCAATACTATCACGTATTTCGGGAATCTGCTTTGAAAAAAAGCGCGATTTTTTTCAGTTATCGCTGAAATGATCGCTTATTTCGATGATAGACTCAAAATTACTTGCTATTCCGAGAATCTGAAAAATAGAGCGATTTTATAAATTAGTACTGAAATGATCGCGTATTTCGTCGATCGATCGCGGAATATCGCGTATTTTGAGAATTAGCTTTGAAAAAAGGAAAAGAAAATGCAAATTTTAAGCATTAGGGGCAAACTAATAGCCTATTTTCAGCAACTAGTTGCAATTAAATATAACTTTTCTCCATTAGTGGCGAAATAGTCACTTATTTTGGCAATCAGTTACAAAAATTTTACATATATCTCTTATTATTATAATTTGTCAAATAAATAGCTTCTAAAATAATCATCAGCTGATAAGATAGTACAAATTAACAGTGAAAAAATAGCATTATAGCATATTTAACATCTTATCATGAAGTAATTAAACAGATTCATTCTATATATACATTTTTTTTCTATGAGATAACACTCTGCATAAAAATAAAATAAGAGGCTACACTCTGTATCCACATCCAGTGTGTTATTCAGCATCATGGGCGTAGGACAGGGAGGGGCTCAGAGAGCTCCCCCCCCCCCCCCCCCATATTGATTATTACAAAATTTCCTTTTAAGGGCAAATGAAGTAATCACCCATTTAAAAACCAAATTAAAATCTTACAAATGTTCATAATTTAACGATATTTTGTAACTAATACTAATAATTAGAGAATATTAATTGATTTTCTTTATAATAATCTTAAGCCATTTTTATAATGAAATATTTTGAGCCCCTCCCATGATTTTTGAATTGCTACTCCCATGTTCAACATCATATGAAACTTTCAAGAATCATGTGCTGTGAGCATTTGATAAGAAAATTTTCTATTAGATTTGAGGATGATGTGTACATAGGCAAACACATATCCATGGGGACATTAATTTTTGTTAGAATTAAGCAAAACTATGTTATTAAAAATCTGGATATTTTTCACCACAAAATGCAGTTTTGATATTCCAAACTAAGAAATCTGCTCTGAAACGGCAAATTGATGCTCCAAAATGAGTTTTTTTCTTACACCAAAATTGCTCCAAGAATTTTAGCAATTAAAACCTTGCTTTTGTCTATCAGTGGCATAATGATCCCACATTTCAGTAATCAGCTGCAAGAATATGGCACATTCAATGAGTTAGGCACATACACAAAGAAATTTTGAGGATTTGTTATGAAGTGATCACATGTATCGAAAAACAGCTATGAAAAAAAAAAAAAAAAAACATTAAATTTGAAGATAAGCAATGAAATAATTGCTAATTAATTGTGATTAAAATTGCAGCATATATTTAGTCTATTGACCTGTTTAAAAAAAAAAAAAATAGCAAAATTTGATAAAAATTTTGCACGTAATTTATCAATTAGTGAAAAAAAAAAGGTTCCCCCCCCCCCTTTCCGGCACAAAAAGCTTTTTCTTTGTGTATGTAATTACTAATCACATATTTAGGGATTCAACATAAAATAATAACTCAAATGTTGCCAGAGGCGAAAAAGATCTCATGTTTCAACAATCGCTTGCAAGAGTATCATATAATTAAATTTTTTAAACGCCTAGAAATTATTGAAATAAAAATTTCATTTTAAGAACATTGGAGTGTAAAGGTTGATACATTTTTATTTACCAACTATGTGAAAAATACCAGAGCCGGGAATCGAACCCGGGCACCTCCGCTTAACGCACGGATGCTCTACCACTGAGCAACCCTGGCTGACAACCAGCTAGGCATTTTTCACATAATATACGTTGGCGAAGTCACCGAGTCTGCAAACGCAGATATAACAGGTGAGACAATAATAATCGTAGCACAACTCCATAGACCACGAAATTTCAATTTAGAAATTTATTCATGAATTCATCAACCGGGAATATTCATTTTAAGTACATTGGAGTGTAAAGGTTGATACATTTTTATTTACCAACTATGTGAGAAATACCAGAGCCGGGAATCGAACCCGGGCACCTCCCATCTTGCTTTTAGTGGCTTGCTTACTTGTGTTGACTCTGAGAAGTCAACACAACTAAGCAAGCCGCCACCGTGCTGCCTCTGACGATGGGAGGGGCCCTTTCCCGCAAGTACTAAGGCCTCTATAGAAGTATGTAAGGTTTCTTTATTTAATTGAATTTCTCTTTTCTTTGATTTTTTTACTCTAATATACTTAGAATGATTTTAAAATTTACTAACATTAAAACTTACTAACTACTACACAGTTTTAATGTAAATTAACATTAAAACTGTGTAATTATGATTTATATGTGGAAGTCGCATTCAAGGATTTGGTATTATAAAATTTGCTCCTATTTTTTCGTGTTTGCTCCTATTTTTTAAGTCTTGTGCTCCTAATTTTTAAATCGCTAGGTTGGCAGCTATGATATTTATGCTTTGTTGAATAAAACTAGTTTTCTTGTTAAAACTTTTGTATTTAATGTGTCATAACAGTTGAACACTGGTCAGGTCACTTTTGAAGCCCTTGAAAACTTAAAATTAATTAGTTTCCACTGTATGCTATCTGCATAATAGTATTGATTAAAAGATTGACCTTTTGGTCTTTGTCATTTGGTTATGGGCCAGTTTTTTTTAGGGTGTCATTTTTTAAACTTGACCAGTTGTTTTCTTCTTGTTTGCTGTATAATAGATAATTTGTAACTATTTAAAAATGGCTTATAATATTATGCCTCAAATTACCAGGTTAAATTCAACTAACTATGCTGGTTGGAAGTGTGACATTAAATTTTTGCTTATGGAAAAAAACGCTTATGACATCGTTATTGGTGTCGAGAAAGAACCTAAAGTTAGTGAAACCGTGACTGAGGAGGCAGTGCATGACTTTAAAAGAAGGCAGAATGCTGCCATGTCAATTTTATATCTAAATATTGATACTGACAAGGAGAGGTCACGACATGGAAAATTCATATCGGGACGAAATTGTGCAGGACTGTAGTATACTATGAAGGTAACAACATATTAAATCAATAGGACCCACTATCCACAAAATTTCGAGAAAAAAGCATTTAAAGTTTCAGTAATCTTTAAATACAAGTTATTTCGCAAGCAAGGTATCGCCCCAGTGGCGTGAGCGAAAAGCATTGGTCTACCACCCAGACAAGACGGGTTCGAGGCTACCTGCGGAACTTTTTTTTTTTTTTTTTTTTTCTTCTTTAATTTTTTATGTACTCTAAATTTTTTATTTATTTTTACTTTATTTTATAAACGAATTCAAAATTTGAAAAAATTATAAAAGATTATTTAATTTTCTTGAATATAAGATAATTTTTTTTTTTTTTTTTTTTCAAATATTTGTAACATAAAAATACAATAAATTTTTATAACTTAAAAAATAAATTTTTATTTTTCAAAACATAAATAACATATAAAGAAAAGCAGATAAAAAATTTAAATAACTAAAAAATAAGCAAGCTGTAAAACAAAGTGTAAAAAATAATTAGCAGGTGTACTTAAATCTTGGTTTGAGCTTCCTGTTTTCCTTTTAATGTCTATAAATTACGTCACGTAAACCCTTTTAGTTTGTTAATAATAGAGAGCAGGTGAAGTGAAATATTTTATTTCGTTCACAGAAGGATTAAAAAAAAAAAAAAAAATGTCTTTGTCGAAGAAGAAAGTATGTTGATTAACATTTAAAATCTACATTTAAGGATAACATTTCTTTGCATGTAATAATTTAATCGTATCATAATCCTATACTTTAATTTTTTAAGAAGTTGTACTGATTGGAGAAGTAACTATTTAATTTGGATAATAATTATAATGCAATTTAAATCATCATTTCTCTGTATTTTTTTTTTTTTTTTTTTTTGTAATTTAAAAACAAAATTTAATATTTAATAAAGAAGCATCACAAAACTGGCGTTGTAAAAATTATTACTTACAAACTTTGAATTAACACCATAAAATGCAATAAACTCGCAACAATTGTTTCGGGTCAAAAAATCACGACCCTTCATCAGGCGAACAAAGTAAGCACTGCTTACTTTGTTCGCCTGATGAAGGGTCGTGATTTTTCGACCCGAAACAATTGTTGCGAGTTTATTGCATTTTATGGTGTTAATTCAAAGTTTGTAAGTAATAAAATTTAATATTGTTTAGGACATACCTAAAATAAAATAAAATACTTAGAAAAATAATTAAAAACATTTCCTTTATTTGTACCTTATTTTATAGTTAAAACAAAACTGAAATTTATTTTTTAAGTTATAAAAATTTTATTGTATTTTTAAGTTATAAATATTAAAATAAAAAAAATATTTATTTTATATTCAAGAAAATTAAATAATCTTTTATAATTTTTTCAAATTTTGAATTCATCTATAAAATAAAGTAAAAATAAATAAAAAATTTAGAGTACATAAAAAATTAAAGAAGAAAAAAAAAAAAAAAAAAAGTTCCGCAGGTAGCCTCGAACCCGTCTTATCTGGGTGGTAGACCAATGCTTTTCGCTCACGCCACTGGGGCGATACCTTGCTTGCGAAATAACTTGTATTTAAAGATTACTGAAACTTTAAATGCTTTTTTCTCGAAATTTTGTGGATAGTGGGTCCTATTGCTTTAATATGTTGTTACCTTCATAGTATACTACAATCCTGCACAATTTCGTCCTGATCTGAATTTTCCATGTCGTGACCTCTCCTTGTGAGTTTAGAAGTTTGATAAGTGAATGTACTGACCCCTCAGAAGCGTGGAAAATCTTAAAAGTTAACTTCCACCCAGATAGTAGAAGTCACCATATGAAACTTTTCTCTGAACTTATGACATGTTTTTTAGAACCTGGCGAATCTATTGGTGTTTTTGCAGCTAGAATATCGAAAATTGCTGATCAGTTAAAATCTATTAATAAACCTGTTGTAGATGAGTATCTCTGTTTTCAAGTGTTGAGATACTTACCTGACAAATTTGATCAGGTTTTTCAGCAAATTCTTCGTTGGCCTGATAAGGAATTTACCTTTAAGAAAATTATTGTTGAACTTTGCGCTGAGGAAACACGTCTCCAACTTAGGAATTTTAATAAAAGTCGAATAGACTGTTCTATTGAGGCCCAAAATGTAAAATTTAAACGAAGGCCTGTTTTTACCTCTTGGAGATGTGGCAAAAAGGGCCATGTAATTAAGGATTGTAAAGTTAAATTAAATAATGATCTAGCTGCAAAAGAAAAGGAAAAACCACTCAGAAGTAATTTGTCTAAGAGGGGTGGCTCCAATCAACAGTCAAAACGTGATAAAACTCCTACTCGTAAAGCTCAAAATTTTATTGCAGAAGCAAATTTAAGTAGTTTTGATAGGGAGGGAAGCTGGGCTTTCAATACAGCGGCCTCTTATCACTTCTGCAAAGATAAATCTTTTTTTTTTTTTTTTGTAATTTTTCTGAAGTTTCTGGTGACGAGTTACACATGGCTGTTGATGGAGTTACTTTTCCCATTACTGGTAAAGGTGAAGTAGAGTTGAGTTTTAATGGGACTGTTGTTAAACTTTGGAATGTTTTATACTCACCAAATTTGAGGAAAAATCTTTTGAGTGGTTCAAGATTCGACCAGGGTGGTGCAAAATTTATTGGTGAGGCTGGCAAACTAAACGTGGTCAACAAGTATGGTGATTTTCTTTTCTCAGCTAAACTCCATGATGGGATTTACTATACATTTCCTAAAGTTCCTTCCCTGTAAATCTATACCATAGGCCATAATGATAAACAATTTTTTCTTGTGTACAAATCTATAAGTGCTAGAGTCCTCAAAATTATACAGTTCGTTCGTTGGTGGCTTATAACATGTACATAAATTTTCAGCTTAATTGGGTAAGGTGTTTAGATAATATCACACTTTAAATAATTTCAGCCCATAGACTATAATGATAAAGAATTTTTGTTGTGTGCCTGTAAAAGCCTATAAGTGCTAGATTCACCAAAATCTATACAGTTTGTGTGAGAGAGTGACCTATAATATTATGCAAAAATTTTGAGTTATTTGAATAAGTTGTTTAGACATTACCACACTTTAAATAAATTGAACACATAGACCATAATGTTAAAGAATTTTTGGTTATGTCCCTGTAAAAAAATAAATATATACATATATCAAGTGTTAGATTCACCAAAATCAGGGTTCATGCTACGATGATCTACAAACCTACAACATATGTACCAATTTTCAGCTCATTGGAACAAAACATTTAGACACTATTGTGTTCACGAACAAACATATGCACATACACACATTCATACATCACTGAAAAAATAGCAAAATTTAACTCAGAGGACTTCAAAACGTATAGCTACACCAAAATCTCGAATTAAAATTTTTGTCATGATTACAATACTTTCCTTACAAACATAGTAAGTAAAAATCTTTATAGCATTGTTCCTTTCAAACAAAAATATTTGAGCCCACCCAATCTCTTCCAAAAGTTGGTGCCACTGCATATAAGCTAATTGCTATATTTTATTTGCCATAATTTCTGTTTGTTATTTTGCCGATAGATGGCTGTACCAATCAATTTTTACTTGAGCAATTTCTTTTCGCTTAAAGTTACTCAGAAAAATGTAAATAATGAGAGTGATTTTGAAAATGAATTGGAAATTATTGAAAATGACAAAATTTCTACTGAAAATTTAATTGCTGCATTAGATAAAGAAATAAAAAGTTTGGAACAAAGAAACTTTATCACTGAACATGAGTTAATATCTTTACAGAATTAAAGGAAAAGTCATTGCACACAAACCTAAATTAAAACAAAAAACATTACTAGAAATGTTTAAAGATTTTTTATAACAAAAATATGAATTTATTTTGTTTTTTAATGACTTATAATATTTTAAAAGTAAATTATTTGTGTAAATAGACTGTATGATATTATTAAACTAAATATAACAATATTTTATTCAAACTTAACTTAAAATATACTCTCTAAGATAAGTAATAAGACATTTTATTTGTTTAAGCATGGCAATTTCTTTGCCGATTTTAGTTCAAAACATGCCCGTGCTCAGTGTAATGAAACAAAAATGTTTTTTATTTACATTTAGATTATCCTGAAAACTTTATAGATTGGCAATGTTTTCACCGTTTTGGCGATATACTTGAACTTTAAAGAATATTTTTTTCAATTTGGCTTATACATGGGTTTGCAGATTTGGTCAAATTTCTGCAGAGAAAAGCGTACTCTTGGCTTATATTTGGAAATATATGGTAGTTTTCTTTTAATTAATTAAAATATGGAAATACATTAAAATATTAGCTGTAATTGTCGTCAAAAAAAAAAAAAATTATGAGTTTATTTTCTTTCGACATAAAAATAAATACATTTAATTAAACGTGAACATTAAAAAATTGTAAAAAGTTAGATTATGCATCTCACAAAAATTGATATCATCACATTAAAAATTTTATATGCATTGATAAAGTGCTAATGTAGTTCTACAGCTATGATTCAACAGAAAATTTAAAGGCATGGTTTATTAAAAGTTTTTTTTATCGTATAATTATTCTACAATGCATTTATAATTCAAAATTATTTAACTATGAATTTTTAGCTTGTGTTTCAAGTTTGAAGGTCTTAAATAAAAGTTTTAAAAAAGTGAAATAACATTTTAAGAGTAGTTTGTTTGCCAACGGCCCCATACCATGCTGAAAGGTTCCGGTAGCGGAATGAGTATCTGAAATCAAGCAGCATCGGGCGCAGTTAGTACTTGGGAGGGTGACCACCTGCTAACACTGCATGCTTAAAAATTTTAGATACTCTCAAGTGATACACGGTTTGTGATTGTAAAAGAAGAAAGTGCAAATACTGTCAGTTCCAACATATATTTGAATTGATTTCCAAATATCTCTACTAGATGGAGCCACCAAACAAGCATTCAAGCAAGAAAAGATTATTAGTTAAGAAATTGAAAAATGTGTTTAAAATTTCAATTTAATTAACTTTTTTACACACATGAATAAAGATTTTTGACATATTTGTTAGTGGAACCTTAATTTTACTGGTTAAAACTTCGAATTGCTTGCATTCAGTAAATTTAATCTTAATTTTAAAAAAGTGAAATAACATTTTAAGAGTAGTTTGTTTGCCAACAACGGCCCCGTACCATGCTGAAAGGTTCCGGTAGCGGAAGGAGTATCTGAAGTCAAGCAGCATCGGGTGCGGTTAGTACTTCGAAGGGTGACCACCTGCTAACACTGCGTGCTGTTGATTTTTTTTTTTTTTTTTCATTTCCCTTTCCAGTAGTTGTTACTATTACTAATATTTAACGCCATTATCTTTTAATTTTTATATATATACAGTGAACTCTCGTTAAAACGGACAATCAAGGGCCGGCAGTTTTTGTCCATATTAATGAGAGTCCATTATAACAGGAGTTCATAAACTGAAGTTCTGTATGAATTCTAAAATTACTATTCTGTACACATACACAGTATAATATGAATGAAAATTTGTTTCCTATATCCTTTTATTCACAACACAGTAAAAACGATACTTACTTACAAAACTTATTTTCTTCATATAGTACAATTATAGTACAACTTGGTGTAGTACATAAAGAAAAAAGAGTGATATTACATAATTGTTAGTTAGCTTATATTAAAAAAAGTTATCTTTGTATGTTTTTTTAGGGTAAACGATCTACTTTCAATGTAATTTTCAATTTTTTCCAATTGTTCAAAAATATTATCTGGAACATTTTCAGTCGATTGATAAAATGTCTTAATTGCCACCAGCATATAACAGACTTCTAGTACATTTGGTGCAGAGATTTCCTCCTCATTTTCAAAATGTCCATCTTAACGAATGAATTGTACAAATAAAGCGATGTTTCTTATATGCAATTCCTATAGGCCTTACCCGGGGATTCTGTTTTTGTACCTAATAACAAGAAATCCATCTTAAACAGGGCCGTCTTAATGAGAGATCACTATATATACATATATATATATATATATATATATATATATAATAAAGATGATCTATTAAGCATAGTAGAAGCCAAGCAACAGATACAAGATCACTGAAACACCAATGACCAATAAGATTAAAAAAAAAAAAATCATCAGTGGATGAAATACATTAATGTAAAGAAACCAGATCTATTAATTAACAGTCTGCAAAACAAACGAATCAATAAAGTAATTATCAAAATTAATGAAAAAACAACCCAAGAAACACATGAAGGAGTCGATACAAAGTATTACCAAATCACAGTGATAAAAATTTTAGATTCTCTTAATTTTGTAATTTATTTAAATTTCCATTGAAATAATTTCAATAATGTACATTATTATTGTTTTTTTAATATGAACTCACTAATATGTGTAATGTTTTTCGAGTGATACACGGTTTGTGATTATAAAAGAAAAAATTGCAAATGCTGTCATTTCCAACACATATTCGAGTTGATTTCCAAATATCACTGCTAGACAGAGCTACCAAACAAGCATTGAAGCAAGAAAAGATTAATAGTTAAGAAATTCAAAAATATAGTTAAAACTTCAATTTAATTAACTTTTTTACACACATGGGTAAAGATTTTTGACCTATTTCATTAGTGGAACCTTATGTTTTACTAGTCAAAACTCAAAATTGCTTGCATTCAGTAAATTTAATCTTAAAAAGAATTTTCAAAATATTCCAGACGGTGCTGTTTTCTTGTGTGTGACAACATTTGCTCTAATATAAATTTAAAATGACTTAGTATTATGTTTTTTACGTTTATCTTAGAAACGTTATCGTAATAATTTTTTCGTTTTCAGCCCAAGGAGGGAGCCAAGGCCTCCTCGACCCCCTACATTAGTGTGCCACTGGTTTAAGTATCTTGTTAAACTAAAAGTTGTTTAATTTGATTGTTAGGTTTACTTATATATGAAAAAATTGTAGCTATAAAAATGCATTTATTTAAAGTGAACTTTTTAAAACTAGTTTAGCATGAAGAGTATGGAAAATGTTTTTCTATAATGATTATTTATCAAAAAAAAAAAAAAGTTTTGCATCAATTGTATCACCAATGAGCAATAAACAGCCAAGAATCGGACATTTTCAATATGTTTTTATGAGCAATATATGATGATTCCGCTGAAATTTTTATTAATTTACATAACCTGACGAGAAGAGTATTCTGTAATTTTTTCAAAAATTTTTGTGTATGCACCTATGGAGGTTTTCCTTGTCAGTAAATACTTAATTTTAAAAATTTTAATCTCAGTTGTTTTTAATTTTATTTGTGACGGACTAGACATTATATTGTTTTCTTGTCCAATTTTAATTACTAAATATTTATTTACCTTAATTGATTTTGGTGTGCTGGTGTATCTATATGTCTTTCTTATAAATAATACAGAATTTTTAATTTAAGAAAAATAATTTGACAGTTAATAAAGCGTGAAAGACATAACAAATAACAGACATCATTTAAGTGATTCATCTTTATCACTCAATTGCTCTAAATTAAAACACATTTAAATTCAGAGATATCAATTTATATATATTTGATTCCCCCCCCCCCCCTAAAAAAATATACGATGAAGCACTTTCACTTTTATTTATTTTTTCAAATAAAAAGAAAAGTTTGAAATTTTTGATTTAAAAATGAATTTAATAGCTAAATGTTTAAATGGAAAAATATAATTTATCTATAAACCACTAGAATGTGTCAGTGTGTAAGTGTTGCTTCAGCTAACATAGGAATTCTGCACTCTTGGAAGGCATGTACTAAAGGTTATTCATTACAGTGGAACATTAATACATCCTTTAAATCCCAAAATATTTTTAGAATAGGATTTTTAAATGTTTAGAAATAAATTTATTGGCTTAATCTTACAATTAAGTTGTGATGATGGAGCAGCTTTACTATTTTTAATGATATTTTACGATCCTTTGGTTTATGCCAAGAACATAATTTTATTTTCCTTATAGAATTCTCTTTATTAAAAGTCACTTTGTTAGAATAAGTTTTAATTTTCTAACAAAATGTTCTGGTATATGTAATTCTGTTATAAATGTTAACCGAATTAAGATTAACTGACAAACTTTAGATGAATTATTAAGTTCTTTAACAATTACAAACAATTGTTTAAATCTGCTTATTTTAATAATATCATTGATCAACCAATTTAAAAGAAGAAAGTACAAAATAAGAAATTTTTTAAGAATTTAATGATTGATTTTCTTATTCTCAGAGAAGGAAATATTTGGTTTACAGATGCCTAATTTATTAAAATTAAGGAAATAACTACATTCTTCTTTCTTATCCTCTGTAGATAAAGTCCTAGATGAAAGTGGCTGTGATTCTATTATGAAGAAGCGAGCAAAGGAAAAAGGGACAAAACCTGGTGCAATCTGGCATGTTTTTAATGCAAGAGATGCTGATAAAATTAGGGATTTTTTAAATAAGGTAAAAATGTGTCAAAATTCTGTTGCACTATTTACATTACAGATTCTATTCTTTTTATTTGCATATTTATTTTAACTAGTATAGCCAAAGAGTAGAAACTTTTTGAAATTCAAAATTTCATGTAAACAATGTTCTTATTAACAAGTCTACTTATAACTTCTCTATCTATTTACCTTTCAAGCTGGCCAGTTGGTTGATAAACAGTTGTAGAATCAGATTCCCATCTTATACATAGAAGCAGTTTTTTATTGTTATTTTATGCACTGATGGTAGTATATTCAATGTTACTAAAACAGCTGTCTGTAGTTCTGCAGGTTGATTATTCCTTTTACAGTTCTACGCATTGAAGACTTTTCCTGTATTTATTTATCTCGCACCAAGCAGTTGCGTCAGCAGAAAAAAATTGGGGGGGGGGGGCAAAAACCTAAAATATATATATATATATATATATATATATATTTTAATAAAATTCTTATAGCATAGTTTTAAAGTTAAAGAAAATATTTAGAATTTACCAGGACCTCTCTTGCCCCTATGTGCTGATGCCCATGGCACCAAGTCTCCTTTTAATATAATATGTCATCAGTTTAACTCTTTCAGCATTAGGAGTTTTTCATCATATCTCTTTAATAATTCATAAAACTAATACAGTATAAATATGAATGTATAATCATAGTATAAATATGAAATCTTGATACTCTGTAATACAGATATTTATCAATCTTATTTCCTAAAAAAAAAAAAAAAAAGCTATATATATATATATATATAAATCACAAGGCATTGTATTGCTTAAAAATAATAATAATAAATAAATAAATTGCTGTTCTATTGCAAATTTAACAAATTTCTTCTATAGTTATTTTAATTGCAAAAGATTATATGTGCAAAATAAAAATTTGTGTAAAAAAGAGAAAGAAATCAAAGTCTATTTCTTGTTTTTCTAAGTAACAGGAATTTAATTTAGGATGTCAAGACCTTTTTTTACTCTAATCTTCCATATAAAGACATGTTGTAACTGTGGTGTGTTTTTTAGCAACAATTACTCTCAATTTAATTTTTTTTTTTTTTTTATGTAACAGAAAAGAAGAAACTTTTTTTAATTGATCTTATAAATATACATAAAAAATAAAAAGGACTGAGTTTTTACCTTAAGAAATGAACTTGAGTTCTTCAACTATGGTTACCATATTAATTTCTTAAAATTTCTAAATTAAATATATTAAAAAACCTTTACTACCTTCGTTGTTTGCCGTTAAATCTTTCCATCAGGAATTGAAAAGGCAGAAACCAGCAGAATAGTCCAAATCACTCACAGAGAAGCCGTGTGGCGAGAATCGGGATCCCGATGGAAAGATTTAACGGCAAACAACGAAGATAGTAAAGGTTTTTTAATATATTTAATTTAGTAATTTCACTTCGTTTCTTTAATTAATATAATTTAATCTTAAAATTTTTTTTACTTCTGCAGCCTACATTTACCTTTCTTTTTAATTTCTCATACTATTAATATAGGCTAAAAGTGTATGACAAATTTCTAATTTGTGTATTTATATATGGATAATTTTCAGGTTTCTGAAGAGCAAGGTGTAAAGCGAAATCCTCATCATGATCCAATACATAATCAAGAATGGTATTTAGATGAGAAGATGAGAAATAGATTATTCAAAGAATATGGTGTTGAAGCTTATTCCATTGCACAGTGTTATGGAGATGCAATATTTATTCCTGCAGGCTCTCCTCATCAAGTAATTTAAATATATATATATATATATCAATTTATAACAGTGGTGGCTCATGAGATTTCTTTACAGGGGGGCTGTATTGCTGAATGTATAAGTACGATTTGAGAAAAAAGTAAAAGTGACGTGCTGAATAAACTATTTTAGGAAAGTCATCACACAGGAAAGTTTGTTTTTGTATGCTCAGACTTAGCAACAGGCAAAGCAGTACCAGTGGCCGATCCAGAACTTAACTTTTTTTTTTTTTTTTTTTTTTTTTTTTGGGGGGGGGGGGGGGGGGCTAAGATTTTTTAAGATGTCATTCCAGATTAATGAAAAGTTTACAATTGTAATATTCAATTGTGAATGTCAGTACTTTTTTTTTTTGGGGGGGGGGGGGCACTCCCCCCTAGATCCGCCACTGAGCAGTACAGCATACTGAATGAATTTGAAATTTTATATTGTTGAAATTTCATTATAAGAATTACTTTCTGAAAATTTAATTTTGTTAACTTTGCACATTAAAAATATATATACAATCAGTGGCGGTTCGACATTGAGGGCACCTAGGCCTGGCCCCGCTTGAATTTTTCTCTCTATTAAAAATCAAGTAATATATCTCTTTTTCTTTTTTTAATTCTAACGCTTGTAGAAATGTATCTATCAAGTTAAAAATGTGCATCCAATTTCCTCTTATTCTTCTCGGACATAAAGTTTGCTTGTCCCTTTGTCTGCTTTTCTTTTACCAAATTACAGCTAGTTCCTACTCGGAGTTCAGCCGTTTGGGCACTTTGATTTGTGCCCGATCTCACGCATTAATTAGTATAGTATTTATTGCTTTGCACATGGAACAGTGGCTTTACACATTTGGCGAAGTAGAGGTTTATCAATGTTAATATTCCCATACTTTTAAAGTGTTAGGACACTTAGCGAATTGGCCCACGTAACGTAGTTTAATGAAAAATAACTGTCTTCTTTAAAATACATTAACCATAGGGATCGTGGAAAGAATTTGGCGACTTTCACAGTACTTTTTATTTATTTTTCTACTGATAGTGAAAAAGAGGAGACTTTTGCGATGTTTTTTTTTTTTTTTTTTTTTCTTTCCAAATAAATCTATGATTGCTAACAGTGACAGAAAGGAGTTCTGTTGGAAATTTATTGACAAAAGGATTAAAACATTTTTGAGAAATTCTATGGGACAGGAAAGTTTTAAATGCACTTGCGGTTCTCGCAATCCACAAAGACTTTATTTTCACAATTCCAGAATTTAATGAGAAAGTAATTGGAAGGTTTGCTCAACAAAAAACTCGGTGAGCAGAATATTTATTTTTATATAAATAATATTCAGATTTAAATACTTGAACAGTTTTGGCTGCCTAAATTTTTAAATCTTTTTATTATATATTTAAAAAAAAAAAAAAAAGAATTTCATGCGATTTAGTATAATATTTTTTATAATTATTGTTTTTTCAGTCAAATATTATTTGATTAAAGAATTTTTAATAATAATAATCGCATTTACATAAATAATATTGGTTATTTAAAAAATATATTTCTAAATTATTATTAAGGGATAAATCAATCCTTTTTAAATATATATATATATATATTTTTTTTTTATACATATAGCGATGGATTTTTAAAGTGTCTTTATACAACTCGATATTATGCAAAAAACTACAAAGAAATAAAATGTCACACAATTTTTTATTGGGACAGTTATAAAATTTTGTATTGTTGAAGGAATATAAAATTTTAAACTAAATTTTTTGTACAGGCTTAATTTTTAATGTTGATATACATTACAAAATCACGTAAAGGTTCTTAATTTTACATACATTTGTCCTACATTATTGTTTTTAAATAAACTAGAATATAAAAAAGTAAAATCACAAACACTTTAATTTAAAAATTCGACATTTTAAAAATGTGTTTACATTTTTAAAGTACCGTTTATGAAATTCTGATTTTAATTTAATTTCTTATATTTTGACTGTGCTTTTAAATCAAACATACAAGAAACATATATATTAAATATATAATGTTTTCGTTTACACTTAAATGATTTAGAGTTGTTATGTTTAAAAAAAAAAAAAAAAAAAAAAAAAAAAAAGCAAGTAGAATTTCAGTTTAAAAATTTTGACATTGTAACATTGTAAAATTTTATAATATTCACAATGAATTATAATAATAATAATATACATAGAACACCCCAAATATTTAGAAAAAGAAAAAAAAAAAGATTTTTCCCATTAAATAACTTATTCTTTTTGCATTTGAATTATGAATATATTTCACATGTTGTGCTATGGACCAGGCCCCACCTGGGAAAGTTGATACGAGCCGCCACTGTATACAATCATTTATATAAAAACTAGTGGCCTTTACCCCTATAGCAGTCAGTATTTCCTAATATTATTATTATTTATTGTAAGTCTTTAAGCTTTTTCCCCCCTCTAATTTTCCTTAATATTTTGACATAATTTGGCAGTTTTCGGCAAAGGTCAAAGAAGAAAACCACCAGATCATCAATTGGAGGTCCTAACATAGCATTCATTTATTCTTTTAAATTATGTTTTAGAAGTATTTGTTTCAAATCATGGGTAAATTTTTTTTTTTCTCTATATTGTTGCAATTATGACTTTTTCTTGCTAAATCACCCTTCTCCCATTATTTTATTCATTCATCCGAACCAAGGATAAAAATTTATATCAGTACCAGGCCCCGACTTACGGCAGGGCATACGGGGCAAATGCCCTGGGCCCCCCTTCTGGAAGGGGCCCCCCTACAGGCGAATACAGAAATTCTGCAACATAAAGACCTCTTATGCCACTGCAAGGGGGCCCCCCAGAATAGGCTTGCCCCGGGGCTGCAGGTAGTCTAAGTCGGGCCCTGATCAGTACAATTTTGTAGCTTTGATGTTAGTTTCAAGAAACTTGAGCTTTTATTATTAAGATAATAATTGGTAGTTTTATTATTCTTCAAATGAATAGATTATGCATAAGAGTCATTCCATGTCAAATCAATGCAATTTCAGGCCAAAATCTCCCTTGACTCCTCAGATTTTGATGAATTATTCATCATTAGCATTCATCGTGTCTGTTTAAACTTCTGTAGTAGGGTGTATCGAAAAAAACTTTTTTTTTATATCAAATTTCCAATAGTGCAGAAAAGTTGCCTTATGCTATTGTTAGTATGTGCGCAAAATTTTGTTGATCTGAGGTAATATCTTCAGTTGCCTCTGGTGTCGTTTATATAAAAATTCATTAATTTTATCGTTTTTTTTTTTTTTTTTTCAATATATATTTTCTTTTAAATAAGAAGTTGGAATCTTTAGTTCCAATAAAGCCGAAAAATTGCCATGTGGTATCCTTAGAGCATATGCAATTTTTTATTGATGTGGGTCAAAGGGTTCAGTGTCCTCTATGGGTCACTTATCTGGACAAAGTTGCTCATTTTAATAATTTTCCTTTAACACTTCTAACGACTGTAATTCTTTTATTTATGATTATTTCTATTTACTTTGAGTGAACAAATTATGCATTTGTGCAAGTGTGCAAGGTATAAATTATTAAAACAACATGTAAATTTACAGGCCTTTGCCCGTTTAATTTTTATGGTCACGACCGTTTTTTACCTACAAGACAGGCATACCCATATTTTCTGTTATGACTTGATATTTTCCGCTATACCACAAGGTTCTTAGCAGTCTATGTTTTGCCCATAATTTATCATTTTGAATACCACTCTATATATAAATCAATTTTTGTATTATTCCTATGAAAATATGTGCTAGAAACAATTAATGAAATTTATTATAAAAAAAAAAAAGAAGCAGTAAAAGATGGCTAAGAACCTTGTGGTATAGCGGAAAGTATCAAGACTTATCAGAAAATAGGGCATGCCCGTCTTGTAGATAAAAAACGCTCGTGACTGTAAAAACTAAGTGGGCGAAGGCCCGTAAATTTACGTGTTTTTTTTAACAATTTATGCATTGCACACTTGCACAAATGCATAATTTGTTCATACAAAAAAAAAGTGAATAGAAATAATCATAAATGAAAGAATTACAGTCGTTAGAAGTGTTGAAGGGAAATCATTAAAATGAGCAACTTTGTCCAGATTAGTAACCTATAGAGGCAACTGAAGCCTTTGACCCACATCAATAAAAGAAATTGCCCATGCTCTAAGGATACCATATGGCAATTTTTCGGCCCTATTGGAACTAAAGATTCCAATTTCTTATTTTAAAAAAAAAAAAAAAAAAAAAAAATATTAACGAATTTTTATATAAACGACCCCAGAGGCAACTGAAGATATTAATTCAGATCAACAAAATTTTGCACACATATTAACAATAGCATAAGGCAACTTTTCCACACTATTGGAAATTTGATATTTAAAAAAAAAAAAAAATAAATAAAAAATTTCGATACACCCTATTCTGTAGGCTCACTATCACTTAATACTTCGCCATGTTATATTTTGTTTAACTTAAATAAAAACATCGGACTTGAACAGTAATTCACTTAATTAAATTAAATATTGGCATGTATCCATCAAGTACACAAGTTAGTTATTATTGTAAGACCAATGTTGCCAATTTGAGTTTTACAAGAATATTCGATATTCAATACTAATTATATTGATACACATTGATATAGCATGTAATAATAAAAACTAAATATATAACAATCTTAGTCTTAAAAATTATAATATGCTTGTTTATAAAATATGTCAAAACCAAAAGTTATAAAAGTACTGCAGTAAGTAATGAGAATGCTATAATACAGAATACATAATGTCATGCTCCCAGTAGCAGAAACAGTGCAGCACGGCAGTGAGCACTGCAGATTGTGTAAAGCAAGTAATGTCAGGCTTAAAAATACAAATATAATTTTGTCTAGATTACTATGCATGTTGTATATTCGTAATTTATTTTCTTTGTAGATGCAAATTTCACATACAGTCGAGTCTGTCTAATCTGCTAACCTGTGTAGTTTGTGCCGGTTTTCAAATGTAAACAAACAAATACTGGTTAACAGTTAATTGCACTCACAAAAATTCTGATAGAATTATAACTCAACTGAATTTCTTGAAAATTTTTTTGAAGATATACAGTTTATTTTTTATGATTAATTAATATATTTTATGTTAAAATGAATATTTTTGAAGTTGTAGGACAATATTCAGTTATTTTATGGCTAGCGACATGAGATCGACCAATCAGAAGGCAGTATTTCGAGACATTTTCAAAAAGAGCTTTTCCTCCATGGTTGTGAATGATTTTTTTTTTTTTTTTTTTTTTTTTTTTTTTTTTTTGCATCGATTGGGCAAATATCTTAATCATAATAACTTGTTTACCTTTTATCTTGAATTTCATGTTTAGTACAATTCTTTATTTACAAAGTTATTTATCACTGTAGATTTGGCATAATGGCTGGAATAAAGCGCGATTTTGATGGAAAGGAGAAACGGAAACATGTTACATTAATGATGCTTCAAAAAGTTCATATTATTAGGAAACTAGAAAATGGATCGTCTGCAAAATCGATAGCAATTTCATTTGGTTTCAGCTCAAGAACAATATGACTGTCGTAGAGCAGAATATTGTCGTATAATAGACTTAGGTTGCTCATGACATAAAATTGGTATTTTATGGTTTAGCATTCTATGGTTAAAACTGAATATGCATAAACTATAATTATGACGATCACAAAAATTAAGTTCAAGAGCTTCACTGTACATTGATCTTAGATGAATCTAGAAAGTTTCAGTGAATAGTCCAAAACTGATGATCGATCTCCAGGTTCTGTGATTATGAACATCGCTGGAGAGGATCACGCGGAGAAGAATTAATAAAAATTAATATAAACAAAAGTACATACCATAAGGTCTTGAGAAGAAGACAGAAACAACATCTTAGGCTATACAATACCAAATGATTTTATTTGTGTCTTGAAAAGGGAAGGTTGGAACGTTCGTCCGTGGGTCCGTCTTTTCCAAAGCCTAGCCGATCTGGCTCCTGGGAAATTCCAAACCATATCCATGTGCATCGTGGGGCCGGTAATTTGAAGGTGGAAAGTTATCGCCGAATATTTTTACATATGAATAATTTGTCTTGATGGCGTGTATATTTTCTCGTGAAGGTAATTAATTTGGGAGTTTGAAGATTTTCGCGGACTCTTTCGATGACTCCGTGAATGGGTGACGCAATCCAATAGCATCTGCGTCCGATGACATTGAATACACGTAAACGTTAAGGAATCCGTCTACAAAAGTCTTTAAGAACGAAATTATAGATTTATTTTTTTGAAATATTAAATATTGCTGCGTATTTTACACTAAAATTAAGTCCATAGATATACGTGCGGCGATGCCGCTAAAGGCACGTGGGCCGCACGCGCCGAAGCACGGCGACCTCCGATAAGGACGTGTTATCTCAGGCTGTTCAGCTATCCAAATGCTCAAGAGAGAAGTCTTTTCGCTCTCCGGTCGGCGAGCGACGAAACGTCACGGCACTAGCGGCCAATCAGAACGCGGGCTCACGGCAGGACGAAACCAAGCCTCCAGAACCGGCTGGAAGGAGGGGAAAAGTAAGGAAGAAGCATTGAGAGAATTTTTCGCGTCGCCGAGAAGTAAACTTACAGGGGCAAACGGGAAACTAATGAAACTTAAATAAATTTAGGATAAAATGCGATCTAATAATTTGGATTTGTTAAAATGATTGAAAAATAATTAAATTAAATAAAAACACTGTCGTGTTTCACGACACACTCCCCGAAAAAGGGATTTGAAAAAATTAAAGCACCAGGTGGAAAAAAGGAACAAGAGCAGATGACGCAAAGACGATGGATCAGACGGCCACAGAACTGTCCCCTACAGAGGGTTACAGGAAGACACACAGCATGTCTGTTAAAAATCCAACATCTTTTTGCTGACAGAGTTTGATGTTTTACATGAAGTAGGTGAGTATATATGATTGTATAAATAATAAAAATAAAGCTATTTTTACAACTACAGATGTCTGTGTTCTCATTATAATTTACATATAAAATAACGTTACACAAATAGTAACTGAATTTACATATGCTGATTGCATGTAATGATCAAATCAATAAATTTACATGTCCTGCTGTAAAAGAAAATGTAAAGTAAATAATGATAGATTTTAAGATAAACATTGTTGAAGAAAAAAAAAAAAGGCTTTGTAGTGAAAAAAAAACAAAAAAATTTAAGGTTCATGAGTAGTTACTACAACCTTACTTTAAAAAACAGACAAAAATTTTATATGAAATATCATTTTGAGTCTAACTTGCTAACTAGAAAAGTACTACAGATATCATTGAAGACATTGAAGTTCAATATTAGAAATAAGTTAACCAACAAAGAAACATGTAACTTAAAAAAAACAAGTATTGGTAAAAAAAATATAAAAAAAATCTTCAGTTCAAGAACAGGGTCCGGAATGTTCCCAGACTGACGAGGAGGGAATGGCAAGCATCAGGACTGTATCCCTGCAGAAGATACCATCTCGATGCTACCAAAGGAGAAAATTTTAGGTAAGTCAGAATTATTATTACTTTTGTTAGAATTTTAAAACAATGGGAAGGGTACATAAATGAATGCTACAAAAGAATGAGAACACTTAAAACAGCAATCGTAAAAAAAATATTATCTCTCGCTAAGGAGATATCTCACCATTAAAAAATATATAACTCATAAGTATCATTTATAAATATCTGCCAAAATTTGAATCTTTTTCTTTATATAGTCGACTATGTGAAATTAGAGTGAGCATTAATGCTATGGCAGAAAAAAAACATGTCACTAATCAATATATCAATACAGGCCTTAAATCAGTACTTGCTGATGATATAGCTACCATGGTAGTCAATATGCATAATTTGCATAGCCTTACATAAAAATGACAAATATTTAAATTTTAAAATGCTCCCAAAGATATAGAGAGTTCAAATTGTTCAATGCACATATAAAAAAAATACATTTTTTTTTTATAAAAAATAATATATAACAAATAAAAAAAATTGCATATATACATACGTAGAATACAATTACTAAAAAACTATTGTAAATGTAAATGCAATAATGTGAGTATGGAATTATCATTGTTATGTATATTCAAAATGTAAATAAGAAAAATGAAAATTTGAACACAAAAACAAATAAGTTTTGTTTCATTCTGTATATTGTACTCCAAAAAATTACCAGACAACATGTACATTTATGTGTCTTAAAAGATAAATGAATTTAAAATAGTATGTGAGTAATTGTGATGAGAGTGCAGCAAAACAACCTGTCACATAGCTAATCCGAGTAAATCTATTGATTATACAGAAATAAAATTGTATGAGGTTATGTTGAGTGTAACCAATTGAACACCCACTAAAACTAATAACATGGAAAAGTGTGTAAGTGTAAGTGTGATAATCATGTAGAAACAAAATGACTATTGTTGAATGCAAAAAAAAATAAAAACACATTGTGAAAATAACAAAGATTTTCGAAAAGTTCAGAAAACTACTGTATGGAAACAATGGTAAACTAAACCATCCCTTAAGCAAAGTGTAACATCTAACAATGAGGTACACTTGAATAATTTGGTATGAAAGGTAAAAAAATAAACAATAAAAAATGTCACATTAAAAAAACTATTGGTTATGTGAATCTACATTTGGGTTAAATTGTGTGACGTGTAATCAACCCAAAGCCAAAAATGAAATGAGAATGTGTAAGTGTACTTAGGAAATTGTGTATACATAGTATGGCTATTGAATATATCATACGAGTAGAACAATGAATTGAATAACATAGAGAAACAAAAACATTTAAGTTGTGCATAAATTTGAAACTACCTGCAAACTATTTTGCCAGGCATCGTGATAAAATATATGTTTGTTATAAAAAAAAACAAATATAAGTGTAAAGTAATACGTGAGAGAAAAAAAAACATTTTATATCTATAACATGAATAACTCTATTGATCATGAGCAAACAACCTATTATAAGGATGTGTGAAGTGTTAAAAGTGAACACCATCTCAAAAATAAAGTTAAAAAGTGTGGATGTGTATATATGAAAGTCATGTAAAAAAAAATAACATAGTATGAAGAATAATACAAAAATTAAATCAACAAGTTGACCCACTGTGAGAATGCAAATGCACAAAAATGTAGAGTAAGTAAAACTATTGAAGAGTGTAACCAGTAATGAAAATATGTGAATAAAACAAACAAAACAAATTGAACATTGCAAACCACATATGAATCAAACAAGAGAAAATTTAATTGTATATAGCAAATAAATAAGACAACTATTGAATGTGTGAATAGTAATGTGTAAGTGAGAAGGAACATAATTCCCCTATAAAAGTAAATAAAAAAATAAAAACACCCTAAGGCTATAAAAAAATAAATAAAAACTATTGAAATGAATAAAAAAGGTATGTTAACAATATTAAACGGTGGTCACTGCCTAAACTGCACGAATGACACAATACCGCATAGGTCTGTCCAGCAGTACCATCGTGTATTGTCCATAAACAGGAACCGTCATTCCCATTAATGGGTTGCCAATGAGTGCAGGAAAGGAGAACCACATGAAGAGCTATTATATTAATGTAAACAAGAGCACCTGAATGGTAAAAAAAAAAAAAAACTATTGCAATGAACGAAAATGAATGTGTATGTAATAAATGATGAAATAAAATTCACCTATTAGATAAATAGACAAAAGCAAATCAAGAATCATGAAAGAAAACAGAAGTCAACCCGTAACAATCTATGAAATCTCACCACCAAATTGCCTCCTCCAAAACAACTGGTGAATGTGAGTGAAAATGTGTAAAGTGTATCCATTGTGAAAGGTACAGTCGTTTACGCCGCCAAAATAAACGCTGTCCAAAAAGTGTGAAAATAAACTATTGACCATAGTTGAACAAGTTGAAGTCTAAAATCCAACACAGAACAAGATAAACTCAAGTCTCAAAGTGTGTAAATTAAATCAAACATAACTAAAATTAAATGAATGTAAATAGTTTTGAATCGAAAATGTAAATTGACGCCTCCTAACCCAATGCATTATAGTGTGCAGGTTATATGGAGATTTATAGAAATAAATTGAAGTTTTGAAAAAGGCAAAAAAAATGAAGTTTTGAAAATGAACAAAATGAGATGTGACACTAAACACAATGCTAAAAAAATTGACGTGTGGAAAACAAAAAAAAATGACGTTTATATGAAATCACATGTGTACAAAGTGAGATAAACTGTTTGAGTTAAGTCTGTAAAACAAACTGTGAAAGTGTTATGCAAACCGAATTTATATACACCCAAACTTAAGTGTATGTAAAAAAAACATAAAAAAATTCAATTTTTTTTTTTTTTTGTAAAGAGTCATTCTATTGCAATAAATATCAAATAGTGTTAATGACTTGTTTGTGTAACCAGATTAAATAAATTTTTTTTTTTTTTTTTTTTTTTTTTTTTGAAAGAGATAAAAAAATGTAATAGACATAACATAAAACTTATGTAGATACTTCCTATCCATCTAATGCGATGAATATGTTAGTGTAATTTACTCTATTGATAAGTTGTGCATGAATATTATAAGTGAAAAGAAAAAAAATTCAGACCTAAAATTCCCATTCGAGAATTATTAAAAAAAAATAAATAAATAAATAAACATATAACATGAAAATTATGAAATTAAAAAGAATGCATATGTAATCATTTGTAAATTTTCTTAAAAAAAATGCAGTAATTTAATACAAGATAAATAAGAATTTGTCCGAATACTAGTTCAATAAGACTAAATATCTTCCTAATTTGTATATAATAAAATGCGACACACAGTATTTTTGTAAAAATGAAAAGTATACACAAAAAAAACTATAAATACATATATGAAGGATTAAAATGCATCAAAAATACTAAAAAAATTCCATATAATAGTTAGTATAGGTATATCACGTTCTCCAAATATTGAGCGAAGCATAAACAAACATTCACTAAAATAATGCCTGTAAATTAAGTAGGTTACTAATGAAAATAAAATAAAAGGAATATATAAGCATATAGATATATAAAAGTATTGGGCAAAAACATCTAAAAGAAATGTATGATACTAGTCTAATACTGAAAACAAGAAAAATCATCAAATGGATACCACACATATATCATATAACATGTAACAAAAATTATTGGCCAAACTGTAAATAATAAAACAATAATTGCATAAAACTGGTATACCTATAATACGAAGTTATAGCTGTACGTCATGGAAGATGACACTAATGCAACTTTTGAGAATTTAAATAAAATTGGTAAAGCAAAAAAAATTTTATATATATAAAAGTATAACTCTCAGTTCCACATTAAAATTTGCATTATCTTTTCTTCTGTTCACAGTTCTAACAATAAGCCGTCCATTGATAAAATGGGAAAAAAAATTATGAGAGAAAAAAAAATCTATGAGAACTATATTCTGAATTTTTGTTGAAAAAGGATACATTTTGCCGAATACTGTGGAATTAAACTATATTGTATGGCAGTCACTCCTTGCTCACACTGCATAAGCAGTTCAGTATTGTATAAATCTGTCCGGCATGTCCATTATCAGGAACGTCCTCCGATTAATGGATGCTACACTGGTGAAGCATGAGGGTAACGTAAATTCGTTGATTTAAAAACACAACAGACTTCAGCTGGAGAGGAAACGGCAAACAACCAAATCGGACCCACATATTGTTCAGTAATTCTTTCCTGAATAGTTCAGCTTATATAATATTAATTTGGCAAATACAGTTTATTCTTCCATACAGTGACTTTTAAGAATGAAATATACGCGTGATGCCTCGTGCGAAACTAAACACGGCACCATATTGTCGTAGAGCAGAATAAGGCTGCTCATGACATAAAATTGGTATTTTATGGTTTAGCATTCTATGGTTAAAACTGAATATGCATAAACTATAATTATGACGATCACAAAAATTAAGTTCAAGAGCTTCACTGTACATTGATCTTAGATGAATCTAGAAAGTTTCAGTGAATAGTCCAAAACTGATGATCGATCTCCAGGTTCTGTGATTATGAACATCGCTGGAGAGGATCACGCGGAGAAGAATTAATAAAAATTAATATAAACAAAAGTACATACCATAAGGTCTTGAGAAGAAGACAGAAACAACATCTTAGGCTATACAATACCAAATGATTTTATTTGTGTCTTGAAAAGGGAAGGTTGGAACGTTCGTCCGTGGGTCCGTCTTTTCCAAAGCCTAGCCGATCTGGCTCCTGGGAAATTCCAAACCATATCCATGTGCATCGTGGGGCCGGTAATTTGAAGGTGGAAAGTTATCGCCGAATATTTTTACATATGAATAATTTGTCTTGATGGCGTGTATATTTTCTCGTGAAGGTAATTAATTTGGGAGTTTGAAGATTTTCGCGGACTCTTTCGATGACTCCGTGAATGGGTGACGCAATCCAATAGCATCTGCGTCCGATGACATTGAATACACGTAAACGTTAAGGAATCCGTCTACAAAAGTCTTTAAGAACGAAATTATAGATTTATTTTTTTGAAATATTAAATATTGCTGCGTATTTTACACTAAAATTAAGTCCATAGATATACGTGCGGCGATGCCGCTAAAGGCACGTGGGCCGCACGCGCCGAAGCACGGCGACCTCCGATAAGGACGTGTTATCTCAGGCTGTTCAGCTATCCAAATGCTCAAGAGAGAAGTCTTTTCGCTCTCCGGTCGGCGAGCGACGAAACGTCACGGCACTAGCGGCCAATCAGAACGCGCGCTCACGGCAGGACGAAACCAAGCCTCCAGAACCGGCTGGAAGGAGGGGAAAAGTAAGGAAGAAGCATTGAGAGAATTTTTCGCGTCGCCGAGAAGTAAACTTACAGGGGCAAACGGGAAACTAATGAAACTTAAATAAATTTAGGATAAAATGCGATCTAATAATTTGGATTTGTTAAAATGATTGAAAAATAATTAAATTAAATAAAAACACTGTCGTGTTTCACGACAATGACATTAAAAAAAATAAAGAAAAAATTCTTAATTACTACTCTAATTCCGATTGAAAAGCAGGATTATGTGATCGGAGAATGATTAAAATAGCAAAATCCGTTAATCTTGACAACATTCTATATGAATGGTTTAGACTGAGGACGAGTGAGGGTGTGCCTATTACTGGGCCACTTTTACAGGAAAAAGCCAGACAGCTGCATAAAGACTTGAATATAGAAGGAGAATGCAGTTTTTCAACTGGGTGGTTAGCATCTTTCAAGCAGCGTCATGGCATTCGCTATATAAAAGCTTGTGGGGGAAAAGCTGTCTGCTGACAGCAATGCAGCAGATGAATTCATTGATCAATTTTCAACAATCATTAAGGAAGAAAATTTAAGCCCAGACCAGATATATAATGCTGATGAAACAGGCTTAGTGTGGTGCTGCTTGCCAAGACAAACATTTGTTTCTTCAAATGAAAGTAATCCTCCTGGATTTAAATAAGCAAAAGAGAGAGTTGCGATTCTCGTTTGCAGCAATGCAGCCAAAACTCATAAATGTAAACTTCTGCTCATTGCAAAATCTGCATCCTCGAGCCTTGAAAAGAGTGAAAGTCCTTCCAGTACACTGTAAAAACAACAAGAAGGCATAGATCACAAAAGATCTAATGACAGACTGGTTTGAAAATCATTTTGTAAAAGAAGCAACGGATCACTGCACTAGTGTAGAATTACCTCGGAATTCTAAGATTCTATTGCTCTTGCATAATTGTTCCGCACATCTGGAAGCAATGGAAAAAGATAATGTTGTCTGCCTATTTCTTCTCCCTAACACCACTTCCCTGATTCAGCTTATGGATCAGAGGGCAACAAATTGTTTAAAATGCCACTACAAAACAGCACTTTTGAAACAGCTTTTGTCTGAAATGACTACTCTGCAAACATTGAATGAATGCAAAAAGAATTTTAATATTAAGGATTGCATTTTTCTGTTGGCAGATGCATGGAACTCGGTGACCAAAGATACACTTGTGAATGCATGGCACAACGTGTGGCCTGCATCACTGTTTATAGATAATGATGATGATCAGGCTGAATTTTTAGCGGCTTTCGACCCTCTGATGCTCAGAATGCTCAGCTTCGCACTTATGTACAAAATGCTTTGGCAAATTTACAACCAGGTATTTTAGAAGAGGAAAATATAATTGATTGTGTTACTACTGAAGAGCCATGCTTAACTACAAAACAAATGTCTGATGAAGAAATTATCAGTCATGTGTTAAATGCACCAGATTCCTCAGAGACAGAATCAGAAGAAGAGGCTGAATCTGAAAAAATTACTTTTAAGGAAGGTATATCTCATGGACATAAATATTTGGACTTTTTGATACAACAAAATTTTGTTACTGAACAAGAAGTGATGTTTGTCCAGAGACTACAAAAAAAAGTTTTAGATAATCAGCCATCTGTCTTGAAGCAAACAACAATTCATGCAATGTTTGATAAAATAAAAACAAAAAAATAATTTTGTAAAATAAATATTTATATGTATTTGTGAGTGTGTGTAAATGTATTTATTGTAAGGTAAGTACCATAATAAGAATTAAACTTATATTCCAGCTAATTCAAAGCAGTTTTTCTCCAATAAAGGAATGTAAACAAAAAAAATGTTCTGTAATCTGCACAACCCTTGGTCCCAAGGAGGGCAGATTAGAGAGACTCGACTGTATTTTATGAATTATTAATACTTCTTATGATACCAGACTTGGTTTATCATTCCGGTATTGCAGACAAATTTTGTTTTGCTGCAGATAGATACAGAAAATTCTGCTACTGGGATCATGCTTGACCTTGAGTCTTAATGATGAATTTTTAAATGTTCTTTTGTTGAAAATAATTATTATTACAATAAAACAATACTTTATGTAATTTTTTAATGAATTTATAAAATATATCAAAAGATGTAGCAATATTAACTAAAGTACTGCAGTAAGTATATATAATATATTGTTGAATGAATAACAGCTAATGATCAATTTGTATTTTTCATTTCTAGTAATTATATTACTATAATAGCGTACTAGGGAAATTTTGTGCCAGTTATTGACAGAGTTTAAAATAGTAATGGATTGTTTTTTAAACATTTAAATATTTTTATTGCTGTATGATGTTGCTACAAAATAATTCACTTTATAATCTTATGCAACTATTTCAGGTTTTGAATTTATTTAGCTGTGTTATTATTTCTGAAGACTTTGTCTCTCCTGAAAGTGTAGGACATAGTTTCTTCTTAACACAAGAAATCCGAAATTTATCTGATAGTCCTGTAAATCATGAAGATAAATTACAGGTTTGTTAAATTTTAACATGAATTCTAGGCTGCATTATTTTCAAATATATCATATATTCAGTAGTTTTTGAAAAAGTAAATAAATACTTTTTTTTTAATGGAACTCAGAGATAACTTTTTACTGTCTTACTCATTAATAAGTGTGAAAATTTCTATTATTGCTTATTGCTATTGCTGCCATAAAAATATTAATATATGTGAGAAGTTATTGATATAATTTATTTGAGATAGAAGTTAATTCGATAAGCAGAAATAAGATTATGTGCTGATGTTACTTGAAATATTAACATATCTTGTAAAATGTATTATAAAGGATCTTGGAAAAGTTGAAATTTAAAATCTTTGTATGGGAAAAATGAAATAATGAAATTAGACAATTAAAAAAATATATATTGCTACTCATAGATTACAATCACTTTAAAAAATAACTTTTTTATTTCCCTGAAAGGAGAGGAAACCCTACTATACCAAATGATCGTGGAGAATAATATCTTGCTATGCTATAAACTCCTCTTCATAATCAAAGAATTGGGATAGGGAAATCTGTAATATGTATAATAGAGGTTAGACTATATAAGAGTGAGCTTCCATATGCTTCACATTAACTTTGGCTGTCTTGCACTTATCAACTTGCAGTTCATCTAGAAATTTATATATATATGTAAAAATGCTCACATATCTCACAGCAAATGTATTATCACAGATTCAGCTAAAGCATAAATTTAGTATAAAGATACTGACCACAGTATTCTTTGGACCAAACTTTGTTATTCTCTCTTTAATATTTTTATCAGAGTCCAGCCATGTGAAGGAGTCTAGTCTTTGCTATTTACAGTTTTGTTACTGTCTATTTCATTGTCCTATTTTCTACTGAAGTGATTAGGTCTTCTAATTACTTAATTGTTGAAAAAGATCATGACAATTTATTAACTAGCCTTTCCAATCTTTCTTGCACTTATACAATGCAGTATTAAGCCCAAAACGACTGGGAAGTAGTATTTATTTGAAAATTTAGATTTTTTATTTTATATTTAACTGACTATGAAAGTATATTACTTCATAAGATAAGATTTTGATATTTTCTTAGTAATTCAGTTTTTTAGTTAATTATGTACAGAAGTTGCTTTAATATTAATGTTATAATAACAGGAGACTTGGCGTTGGAATATTAAAACCCGAATAAACTACTATGTCAGAAATGCCAAACAAAAATATTTGAGATGCATACATTTGTTTCGGTAGCCTTAAGCGTACCGTCTTCAGTGCAAAAAGAATTCTGAATCTGGAGAAGTGCTCGTATATATAGTAGAGGGACCGAATTTAGTTCAACCAATAGGATTATGGGAAGGATGGGGGAGAGTGGCCAATAGGAATTTAAGAATGTTAGCTGTGTAAACAATAGAAAATTTAAGAAAATGTGGATTGAATGTAAAATTTCCTACAATCAGACAAATAGAGAACAACAAAATCACAATTTACAAGTGTGAAGTCGTTCCTTCACATATATGAGTTTTAATTATAACTTTAAATAAAGGCAATAAGTAATTATTATATTTTCAATAAATTAAATGGCTAATAAAAATAGATAACGAAATTCTAAATTACTTTTATTTATTCGCTTTTGTCTATAATAAATATCTTAATTCTAATAATACTTTATCCCTTATGCTATTTATAAATCGTCTGAGAACAAAAACATATTCCTTTTAAATGACATCTTTCAAAATTATAAGCTCTTCTAAATCATTTAATAACTAAATATAAAAAAGTATTATTTCCATGTTATAAACCGTTGGATACATAATTACATTTTCATTCTTTTAAATTGCGTATGTTTATTTATTTGAAGCTAAATTAAGCAATACATTTCTGTTATGATATCAATAAAGAGTAATTTATATTTTTTAATGATAGGATATGCAATAAATCGCAGACTTGATGTCTCGCTTATTTAACAGTCTTCTGGTGATAAAACTTGGCATAGATGTTTGGCGTTGTTTCTTCAACGGACGTGCTAAATTCAAAATATTTATATTAAATTATTCTAGAAACAATGGAATATCTTTGGCTATAAAATTTGGCTCTTTTTTAAAATTCTTGGCGTAATTCAGCTGTCTGATCTTAATTGCAATAGAGTCAACTTCAAAATTCGCCCGTTATCGACTGGTGTAAAAACATGTAATCGCGAAGCCCTCTCTCTCTCTCTCTCTCTCATCTAATCCTCTGTATGTCTGTTAGACTTAATAATAGACTTTTTAAAATACTTTTTATTAAAAGAACTTGTTTGATTTCCATGCTGCCTAATAAAGATATTTGCTGCAAAATTAATAGTTTTTCTTCATCACGGCCTACAGTTTATTGTTCCTGGAGTTTTATTGTGACTCTTGTCCTATAGCTCAAGTCTTCTTCAGAATCTTCTTGACAACAAGGTTTTTAAAATTTTTATAAATATGAAAAGCTTCAAAGAAATAGAGTTCATGAATGGATTTAGGTCTGCAAATTATTTTAGCTGAATTAAATTTAAAATTATAATTTTCCTCCCAGCAGTGTTTAGAAATATCCGATTTATTGGTTTCTTGTTTGCGGACATAATTCATATGTTCTTTTAGACGAAATTTAAGACTGCGTTTAGTTTGGCCAATATATGATAAACCACACTGACAGGAAATACTATAAATGCCCCAAGAATTATGCATATCAATAGGATCTTTTAACTGAGAAAAGGTGAGTTTATTGGAAGGCAAAAATATTATTTTAAAATCATATTGTTTGAGAATTTTAGCTATGGTTTGACTAGATTTAGGAAAATAGGGTAAGACAATACTGATATTAGAAGAGACTGATTTAGTAGACGAAATACGAGGGAGTTGTAATTTTTGGATAGCTTTGTCTATAATGGAAGGGTCATAACCTCTGTCAATTGCAATAGCTTTCTGGTAGGGATGGACCGGATATGGATTTTACCAGAAAACCAGATACGGATATCCAGCATTCCGGATATTATTTTTCTTTGCCGGATCTGGATATCCGATCAGATATCCGGCAGTCACCATTCACAATATACACATGAAATTTTCAATTTTTTAAGGGCACATAATAATTAAATTAGTATGTTTTAGCCACCACAAGACTTTCTTCTAAATTTTCCTATATTAATTCATTAAGTGCAAATAATTTATTAAAACTATTATTTATTAAAATTATCTAATAGGATTAATCAAATGATATTCATCTTAGAGAAAACTAACACTAAATATCCAAAAAAGACTGTTTTATTGTGTATAAATAGCACCTTAAAAAATGTGTTTTTATAATGGTTCTCACATGTCAGGTTTTATACAGTTAAATGCATGCCATTGAAGTTGACATACAACCTTCCCATTATCGCGGAAATTTGCAGTATAGCAGCGCCACCTGTTGGGCGGATAACACCAAAAGCTGACATACATTGATTTATGTCAAGGTGCATCTGCATATAAATTTATATGCAATTCTGTGCAATAGTTCCTGAGATAGCGCCTTCCTTTAAACTGTTGAAATTGCTGTATAGCAAACGTCACCTGTTGGCCGATAAACACTCAAATTGAATCAGCATAATGTTTCATAATGGCCTTCTCCCGTATCAAGTTTAGTTTGATTATATTCAATAGAACCTGAGATATAGCCTCATTTAAATTGCGGAATCACTGTATAGCAGCGTCACCTGTTGAGCGGTTCACATCCAAAGCAGTCGGCCATTTTTCTTTGTAAAAACTGATGTTTTTTTTTTTTTTTTTTTTTTTTAAAGCTACTGTATAGATGTTATACTTTTTTAGAAGATACCACCGCACTTTATAATGTAAAATACATGGGGGAAAATGCTAAAAATCCATAGAAAAAGCACGGTATGAAAAGGAAAAAAACTCACAATGTTAAGTGTGAAAGAAAAAAAAAAAAAAAAAAAAAAAAAAGGCTAACACAGGAAACGATAAAAGGACAAAATTGATTAGAAAAAGACACCGAAGAGCGGAAACGGTTGGGCTCTGACGTTCAATATCTCGTTGGTGTATTAACATAATGCATACTTATATAGATCTAGAAGCTGTTCATTTTTTATCAGGACACTAATTACATCAAGTTATTAGATTTAAAGATATTATGTTGCAAAGTTTCACAACGCAATATCATTCGATTGCTTTGAAACAAAAAGTCAAATATTAAACAAAAAACAGTCAAATATTAAAGAATAATGAATAACTTTTTTAAATTATCAGTTTTGAAGTTCTAACAGCTGCAATTTTTAAATTACAGTGTACTTGTTTTCCATACATAATCCATTAAATAGGTAAACAATTGTTGATTCATTCTTGAGAATCATTCACATAAGACCATAGAGCATTGTTACAAAACGTGTGCGAAATGGAAGAAATATTTAATTTAATTTGTAATATGTTATTTTGGCTTTTTGACATTAAAAGGAATTTTTCATTATGCAGGCATGAGAATTTTCCACGGATCTGCAGTTTTTTATTTTGTTAAAATTGAACTCCAATAATGATCAGTGTTCAAACGTTCCACGAAAATATTTAGATTCTCAATCTTTTTCCATCCAAAATATAAATGTCAATATTCATTTTTAACCTGCTTTATCAGATTCTATAGCATATAAAAGAACAGAATTATTCAATATTTCTCACTCATGTAATTTTTTTTTGTCGTCCCCCCCCATCCTCCTATTTCATCTTTAACCATTGCCGATCAGACATTCTGCGGGAAGCCTTTTACTTTTGAATATTTATCTATCCGTAATATTAGTTTTAAACTTACTTTATGATATTCTACAACCCATAAAGAAGTAAAATTGTGTTTAATATTTCTCGCATGAACTATTTTTGCTCCCCCCCCCCTTCCTTATTTCCCATTTTCCACCACCAGCCAATGATTAAATGTTGATTGCTAGCTAAAGTTTTTTTTTTTTTTTTTAAACACATGTTTTATTGTGTTAATGTGCATTATTCTTTTAGTTTAATTTGTCACTTTTAAAGTATTTTGTATTGTTTTTTCCTGTGAGCATTATTTTTCATTTGAAATAAATTTTATAAACGTACATTTGTATAGATTTCCCTGCGCGCGTTATTTTTCTTTTAAAATTAATTTTATGAACACGCGTGTTTCCTCTTTTTTTAATTTTCTGCACTCTCATGCCTGATTATGTTACAAAGCCCAAAATGTGATATAAAAAATAAATAATGATTCAATTCTTTTAAAAATTCATTTAAATTTAGTGACCAGCAAAGCAGGCTTAGCCTGCTAGTGATTAAAATTAAAAATGTGAGTATTTCAGCTATGGGGATTATAAGAGAGATAATATTACAGTTTTAAAAAATTAAAGAACACACTTTTATAGAAATGTGAACTAAAAAAGCACAAAATATCTGTCTTAGTATTAAAATGCAGAGTAAGAGAAAATCGTGTGAGTGACATACCATAATATTTACATACATTTAAATCTTTAATTAAAATAACTAAACCATTTTTTAAAAATCTCCCTTGACTGGGATCGAACGCTGGACCTTTAAGTTCGTAGCGCGGTGCCTTACCTCAACGCCACATCGTTCACGTAGGGAAAGTATTTTTTTACTATATAAATTTTTTGTTTGCTCCCAGAGCAGTTACAAACATACATACATACAGGTGAAGGTAATAAAAGCGTGTTAATAAATAAATAGACAATGCTTTATAAATCTCTCTTATTAATAAACCAACCAATCTTGTTTATACATATGTGTATATATATATATATATATATATATATTATTATCTATTGCTAAATTTTTATAATTTTTTAAAATTCTTCACTTTATATATACATACATATGCACACACAAATATAGTCTCAGAAATGGATCTAATAATGGATAAAAATTCAGGGTTAAGGGTATTTTGAGATGGGATATTCATCTGACAAGTCGCCATTATCAGGAAAATTAATTTTCACCTATGAAAAATATTATGATGATTACATTTGTTGGAAAATCAAGGAGAAATGATATTTTGAAAAAAAAAAAAATGACCAATTTTACAGATTATGGAAAATTTGTGTTTAATTTTTACTTTCCGAACACTATATAGTAAGAAAAATATTGTAATCATGTCGAAAATCCAAGTTTGAGATTTTGGTGTTTCTACACGTTTTGGGGTCTCCTGAATTTCTATTCACTATTTTTACAGCTGTATGTGTATATGTATGTGATTGAACACAATAGCGTCTATAAGCTTCGTTCAAATGAGCTGAAATTTGGCACGTATGTTATAGGTCTCCATAGCACGAAACCTATTGGTTTTGGTGAATCTAGCACTATAGTTTTTTACAGGAACACAAAACAAAAATTCTTTATCATTACGGTCTATGGGCCCAAATTTTGTAAAGTGCGAAGATATCTAAACGCCTTATTCATTAGAGATAAAAAATTTATACACATATTTTTAGTCACCATCAAACGAGCAATATAAATTTTGGTGAATCTTGCATTTGCAGTTTTTTTACAGACACACAAAGAATAATTTTTATGATTATAGTCTAAATAGGCTAATTTTTTTTTTTTTTAAACTGCGATAGCGTCTGAGCACTTTTTTCATTAAGTTGAAAATTTACACACATGCTATAAGGTCATTGTTGCACAAAGTGCACAAACTTTGGTGTATCTAGCATGTACAATTTTTTTACACAACAAAAAATTCTTTATCATTATGGCCTATATGCGTTCATTTCACCCACCTAACAAAAAAATGGCTGCTTTCTATACTTTTGTAAACTGTGCCCTTAATATTTGTTCAAATCCTATTTTATTAAAATATGAAATTAAATACCTGAAAGCTATTGGAATTGACAGAGGTTATGACCCTTTCATTATAGACAAAGCTATCCAAAAATTACAACTCCCTCGTATTTCGTCTACTAAATCAGTCTCTTCTAATATCAGTATTGTCTTACCCTATTTCTCTAAATCCAGTTAAAACATAGCTAAAATTCTCAAACAATAAGATTTTAAAATAATATTTTCGCCTTCCAATAAACTCACCTTCCTCAGTTAAAAGATCCCATTGATATGCATAATTCTTGGGGCATTTATAGTATTTCCTGTCAGTGTGGTTTATCATATATTGGCCAAACTAAACGCAGTCTTAAATTTCGTCTAAAAGAACATATGAATTACATCCGCAAACAAGAAACCAATGAATCAGCTATTTCTAAACATTGCTGGGAGGAAAATCATAATTTTAAATTTAATTCAGCTAAAATAATTTGCAGACCTAAATCCATTCTGGAACTCTATTTCTTTGAAGCTTTTCATATTTATAAAAAATTTTAATACCTTGTAAATTGTGATTCCGCTGTTCCCTATTTGTCTGATCGTTGGAAATTTTACATTCAGTCCACATTTTCTTAAATTTTCTACTGTTTACACAGCTGTCATTCCTAAATTCCTATTGGTTGAACTAAATTCGGTCCCTCTCCTATATATACGGGCAGTTCTCCAGATTCAGAATTCTTTTTGCCCTGAAGACGGTACGCTTAAGGCTACCGAAACAGCTGTATGCATCTCAAATATTTTTGTTTGGCGTATCTAACGTAGTGGTTTATTCAGGTTTTAATATTAATTGTTATTTAAAAAATAAAACTAAATATTATGAACTAAAAATAATTTGAAATCTGTATTCTTCTGTAAAATTTTACAAAGGTTTAGAGGATTTAGACTAAATTATTACCAAATTAAATTATAAGAAAAACCTTACTTTACATCTTTGTAGCATACTGCATAGCTGCTTTCACAAGGGGTCCTCTGCTTCCTCAGCACAGTTCCTTGTGGCTCGTGCTACTTGTAGTGGATGTTTTCTTTTGTCTTCTTTTCTCTCTTCAAGCAGATGGCACCACTGTCTGTCCAGGTCAACTTTTGATTGGTTGCCATTACGAAAATTTTAATTTTAAATAATTTCTTTTGTTTCGTAGAAGAATGCTTAGTCCAGGTTATTGTAATTTGCGACTTTTATAGTTTGACTGAATTGGATATTCATACTGGTGTTAAGATGTGTTTTTGCTAGGGCGGTAATTCTTTTTCCATATTTTATATCATTTTGGTGCTCTTTTAAGCTTGTATTGATTTTTCGTTTAGACATTCCTATTTAACAACCTTCATCTTGGTTAGGATATTTGAGCGGGATTTTATAGATTCCTGTGGTTTTGAGGGGGGGGGGGGAACTGGATCTCTGTCACTTCTTATTTGATAGATATTAGGATTTGGTTTGATGGGAATATTTACACTATTTTTTTGGCTGTATTTTTACTTTTGATAGACACTCCTTGGTCATATGATATTGAATAAGTAAACTTTTGTGGAGGTTTTTGATAATTTTGAATGTAATAAAGATGGCATTCTTTTTTTTTTTTTTTAAATAAATTATTACCTTTAACAAATCTGCATTGAGCATATACGTATACATACCTGCCAACTCTCCATTATTTCAACGGCGATTCCGTTATTTTGAGACTGTCTTCCAATCTCCGTTATTCTCAAACATTTCTCCATTATTCTGAAGATTTTAAAGTTATACCTATAATTTAATCAAAATTTCAACAAACTTTCATTTTCTTAAGCAAGATTTTGCTTTTGCTGGAAAAAATTCTCATGTATCTATATATATGTTACTATTTTTAATTACTTAATTTTTATTTAATAATTAAATTTCACTTACATGTATAACTTTTTGATAATTTAAGCCACGGATTAAGCTATTAAAATACCGTCATGTGTCAAAAACTCATCAATGTTTTCTTGGCCTGAAAATGCCGTTTATAAAATCTCAGTTATTTTGATTCTTCAATGTTGGCAGGTATGCGTATAAAAAAAGATTAGTTTGAATAATTAGAAATTATGTAGTTTTCTCTTTTGGCTTTTTTCTTTGTATCATTTTAAAAACAAATATGAAATTATTATATTGAAACATGAAACAATTTTTCATGAGAAATATTGCATTTTATTAAATTTCTCTCATTTATTTCTTTATCCTAAACTCATATTTTTAAAGAATTTGAATGTTTATTAAATTCAAATTTAAAATTGTTGAATATTAAATGCTTTATTTATTTTATTACAAATCTTATTTGTTAGATTCGTTGCTTTCTTATTCAGCTGATTTTTTTTTTTTTTTTTTTTTTTGGGGGGGAGGGGGGGGGCAGTTTGATGGACAAGTGAAATATAGATTGAAAACTTAATAATAATATAATCAGAAATATTTTAAAATATCCTTTACTGTTGAATAGTAGTGCTTTAATTCTGTGTTTTATCATCTGTCTGAATGTTTAGTAAATTAAATGCCTTCTATTGAGGGGAAGGAAAAATGTACAATCTTCAATGTATTTTTAACTGCTAAGTCAAGGTTTTTGTTTAAAAAAGTTTATTAACGCTTGTAATTTTCAACATTTTTTCCAGTTACGCAGCGTTGGAGGCTCATTGGTCTGCAACTTCGCTGCGCTGGAGGTTTGTCTAATTTCCGCTTTCCTCCACTTTCTGTTTAAATTTTTATTTTTATTTATTTTTTTAAGAAGTCTGTATACGTGTATGTGGTCCTTGGTTGTTTATTATTATTATTATTTTCTTTCTTTATTTTCATACTTTGTATTGAAGATAAACTTTAATTCTGCTGCTGTTTAGTTTCCAAAAGATAGAAAAAATTTATTTTGATTATAGAAATATTTTACATACCTATAAATTTTTTTTATAGTTTCTTCAAAAACCATTATTTATTCATTAACCATTTATTTATTTTAAACAATGCATATTAAAAGAATAACTTTTTTTTTTTTTTTTTTTTTGTCTTTAAGCTATATTTGTTCTGTTATTTTCTTTTGGTTTGTTTTTCTGCATAATAAAATTTTAGTAATTCATAGCGAAATGTTTCATTGTAATAATTTCTACAGTGCTGCGTTAATATGTTGCTATAAAATGCATGTAAATTAAAAGTATCCGTAGTGAAATTAGAGATTTTATCCTTAGCTTAGAGGCATTTATTGCTTGAAAATGCATGTATAGCATGCTAAAGCTATATAATTGCTCTAAAATTATGCATGTATCTGTCAAAATTTTGTTTCCATGACATTATGAATTTAAATTGTTATTTAGTTATGCAAATTATTTTTTTTTGTAAATACCAATACTATTAACTTTTCATTAAAGTAGCTCAGAAAATACTTTTATCAGAATTAATTTAGCAGATGATCTGTAAATTTAAAAAAGAATAGCTGTATTAAAATGAAGTGCTATTTTGCATTAGCTAATTCTGCATTTCTAAAAACTTTTTTGCTGTTAATTTTCTATTTAATGCTGTATATGTGGTGAAGGAAAAAAAATTGAAAATTTATATTAATACTATTTTTTTGTTTTATTAATAGATAAAGAACATAATTTACCATGCCGTAAAAGATGCTCTAGCATTATTACAGTCTAATGATCCTGAAGATTCCAAAGTATGAGTTCACTTTTAATGTGGGAACAATATGAACATTATTTGCACTCTGTATACAGGAAATGAAAGTTTCAATGGAGACAACTGCTTTGTTGTGGAAAGAAAAAGTATTTCTTTAAGGAATATTTACAATATAACACTGTTAATTAATAACTTTTGGAATATATGAGAAGCTAATTATTTTAATTTCATAGAAATACTGTTAAAGATTGATCAATAAGTTATCAGAAATGACTTGTATTGTTAATGGCCTTGATGTTTTCTTACCTCAATATAATGTCAATTAACAGCCTTTGCGACTGATAGTTTCATAGGAATTATTAGTAAAGCAAAAATAAAATAAAAAAAATGAGCATTAATTTTTCTATAGATAATGCCTTTAAAACATAAGTATTTTCTATCTATGATGTGTATGGCTTTGTATGTAGGTGTGTTATGTAAATTTTTTTAAATATTGTTTAGATTATAAATACACCTCACAAAAAGTATTTCCTGTTATTTTTGTTGTAAAATATGTGAGAACACTGTTAACTTCATTTAAAAATCTAATTATGTTAAGATTTACAAAATTTGATAAAACATCAAGTGAATGATCGAATTTTGCATGTTGCTTGAATGGTGCTTCTTGTGTTGAAGATATACTCTATTTTTCCCTTCAGAGTGGACTAAAATCTAGTACTTGTTTTAAAGTGCTATATTGTTATAATATAAAAATAAACTTCATATTTGTTTGGGGCCATATTAGTTTAATTATTTATAGAATAATTTATGTGTGGAGCTGGTTTTCATATGTGCAATCTTTCATTGAGGCACCCAATTCATCAATGTGGTGATTCAAGATTGCAAAATACCCTCAAATGAATTCCAATATGATTGGCAACATTTATAATATAGTAATTTTTGAAAGGATTTGTTGGCATCATTTTAGTTCATTGTGTATATATATTTTATAGTAATATTTTTATATTGGACATGTTTCTGTACAAATATATGTGAGTTCATCTCTGTTCTAACTCATTATATATAACTAGTATTGATAATTCATATTAAAATAAAAATGCCAATGTTGATAAATCTTGTGTTTGAATTTCTTTTTTTTTTTAAGTTTCGTACATTACTGTACATCACGTATCAAATAAAAACATGCATTTATTTTAAGGCACTTTTATAATATTATATTTTTATATCGTAAAATTAAAAATCTGACATTCAAAAATGTATGTATAAAAGGTATATACATTTAAAAAAGAAAGGAAAGAAAAAATCATTATTATTTCTTTTAAAAGATGGTGCTGAATCATTGTTCAATAATAATTTTGTTCTAGAACGGAATTTTCCAAGTTTCTAATTAACTTATCTGAATATTGCTGAGTGAATACAATTTCATTGGATGTGTAATCCTTTTATTTTACAGAAAAACTAACACAAAGATTTTAAAATGCTATATAGTAATATGTTTAATTTTTGCTTTGGTAAATTGCATTATTGCATATGAACTAAATTAATTTATTTTTGACTAATCTTAAATAAATCTGTGGAATAAATTCTAAATTTACTTAATTGGTAAAGGGAGTTAATAGTTGGCCTTTTTTAAGGGAATCTACACATGAAGGATTTACATAAGAAATCCTTATGTTTGTAATCTTTAGGTCATTAGTGCTACAAAATTCAATAAGTCTTTCCCCATAATCACTGACCACTTGCTGTCTGAACTCTCCAACAATGTCATCTCTTTTCCTACATCCAGTTCTTCCATTAAAATCACCCATCATTATAATTTCTCTCATTCTCCAATTTCATCAATGATTTCTTTTAGTTTTCTATAAAACTATATTCTTAACTTCAATACTTTCATCATTATTTGGAGCATAAATTCCAAAGATAGTTATTCTTCTCCCAAAAATATCCATATTCATCTTTGAAATTCTTTCATCCATGGCATCAAAGTTCTTAAAATTTTTCCCAAATCTCTTCCTCATTAAAACTGATATTCCTTGTTTCACTCTTTCCTCCTTTGGAATACTTTAGTATAAATTAATATATTCTTGGAATTTTTTCTACTACCCCCCCCCCCCCAAAAAAAAAAAAAAAAAAAAAAAAAAAACTAGAAATATAAATTATTTGATTGTTTTATTGTCAAAGAACATGGTTCATATCCCTCAAGAAAAACCTAGATTACTCAGGGAATTAGGATTTGGGCTCCAAATTTCAAAGATATCTCATGAAAAATGAAAATTTTCATTAAAATTCTGGAAAAATTGATTCAGGGTTTCTATAGGTCAGGAAAAAGCAAATCTCAGTTAAAGGGTCAGGAAAAAATTAAGGAATAACAAATCTGAACTGAAGTCAAGAAAACAGTTGAGCTTAGAAAAAAAAAATCAGTAATCTTCGAGAAAAATGCAGAGTTTATGCTGGAATTTCTAAACCCATTCACTCCTTATCTATAGCAGTGTATTATGTTTTTCTAGCTATTTAATGGGGAAGTTGCACTTGGGAAGAAAACACTTTTTTTAAATTGTAATCGATAAATTCAATTTTGTGAATCCCAAAAATCCAATTAAAATTGCTAAAAACCAAAACAAAACCATTTGATCTGAAAACGCTGCGTGATTGGGTGGACGTCACAGTTCACGAAGTGCGTATGTTTACACTTAACTAGTAGCACAACCAAAAAATTTCGGTAGGGGGTCCAAAAAGGAAAAAAAAACTATAAGGCATGTAGAGCCATTTGAATCCTATTTTATATATATGCCCTGATTAACTTCAAGGCATGTGGGCAGCTGCCCTGAGCCCCCCCCCCTCTTTTTTAAGGGGCCCACTCAGAATTGTATGCAGGTATTCTGCAACCTAAAGACCTTTTATGCCACTGCAAGCATGGCCCCCAGAAAAAGCTTACCCTGGAGTTCCAGGTAGTCTAAGTTGGGCCATATATGTGCGTTTTTCATAGCTGTCATCATTTAATTTTTTTTAATTTTTATAGAAATCATTGATCTTGTTTTTGTATTTTATTTAATGAGGCACACTTTTATATAGGGATGGACCAAATATAGATTTTACCAGATACGGATATTCAGCGTTCCGGATATTTTTTTACTTTGCTGCATCCGAATATCTGGCAGTCCCCTTTCCCAGTACACATGAAAATTTCAGTTTTTTTAAGAGCACACAATAATTAAACTAGTATATTGAGGCCACCACAACACTTTCCTCTACATTTTTCTTTACAAATTTATTAAGGGCAAATAAGTTATTAAAATTATCTAACATGAAGAATGGAAATGATTTTTATCTTGGAGGAAACTAAAACCAAATAAAGACAGTTTTATTGACTATAAATAACATCTTAAAAAATGCGTATTTATAATGGTTATCTAACCTATCAAGTTTCGTACAGTTCTATGCCATACAAGTTTAGATATAGCCTTCCCGTGATATCGAGGAAATTTCTGGTATAGCAGCGCCATTTATTGGCCTATAATTATCCAACTTGAATCAGCATAATGTCTCTTGATGGCCTTCTCACATATCAAGTTTTGTTTGATTATACGCAATAGAGCCGGAGACATAGTTTTTTCTTAAATTGCAGAAATCACTGCATAACAGCGCTACTTGATGAGAGGGTGACACCCAAAGTTGATAGAAACTAACTCCCCCCCCCCCAGAGGGTGAAGCGATGCTCCCACATGCACATATTTTTTTCTTTTTAAGCATAACTATTATAAACATTAGGGATGAAACGGATAGTGATTTTGCCGGATATCGGATATCCGGAGCTCTTCTGCCTGCCGGATACGGATATCCGGCAATAGTTTTGTTTTTTGTTGTGTTGTATATTTCTTTTCTTTTTCTTTATTTTAAAACAATAAAATATAAACATATTTCATATAGTATTCTTTTAAAAACATTTTAAATAAAATTTATTTAAACATATTTATTTAATATTCTATGTATTTGTGCAATATTGCCATGAAGAATAAAATTTTAAG
Organism: Salticus scenicus; assembly: GCA_963930645.1. Taxonomy (NCBI): domain Eukaryota; kingdom Metazoa; phylum Arthropoda; class Arachnida; order Araneae; family Salticidae; genus Salticus; species Salticus scenicus. Next base: position 276,369,907 of record OZ005657.1, read on the forward strand.
CCTAACATACTCATTCCTACACTTGCAATTTTTGGTTTAAAGCACTATCACAAAAAGATAGGTTTTGTTCAGAATTATAAAACTAAAACTTATTATTTACATATTTTTTACAATACTATTATTAAAAAAATAAAATAAAATATTTTACTAATATAATCACAGTTGAAGGGTTATTTTCACATGAAAACTAATAGGTTGTGGCCATCACAAAACTTTCTTCTACATAATTCTATATAACAGCGCCACTTTCGGTTTAAATCGTATAAAAGTTTAACCATAGCTTCTCACAATAAATATTTTACAAAAGGAGTTTATGCAATTTTAATCAACAGATGCTGAGATATACGCTTGTGAAAAATCATAATAGACGCTCCACCTGTTGGCTGATATACACATAAATAAGGTCAACATTTGCATTCATAATGGTTGTCTTATATATTAAGTTTCATGCACATCTGTCATAGAAGTTGGGATTAACGTAGTCTAAGTATTCATTGGGTAAATTGTAGTGCAGTATTGCAACCTGTTGGCCGATATACACCTAAAATAAATCGCAATAGTGTTTCACAATGGCTGGTTCTCTCACATACCAAGTTCTATGCAATTATACACAATAGAATAAGAGATATAGTCTTCCCCTTTTGGGGGGAAATTTCTGTATTGCAGAGCCACCTACTGGACAACATGCACCCAAACTGAACCAGCATAATTTCTCATAATGCCTTTCCAACATGAAGTTTTGCGTAGTTACATGAAATAGAACCTAAAATATAGCCTTCCCTAAATTGCAGAAAGCATTGTATAACAGCACCACCTGTAGAGCGATTGGCACCAAAATTTCATAGGCACTAATATATGCCAAGTTACATGTACATATATATTTATATGAAATTCTGTGCTGTAGTTTCTGAGATATAGCCTTCCTCTAAGTTGCAGAAATCGCAGTATGGCAGCACCACCTGTTGAGCCATTTACGCCGAAATTTGGTAGGCACTGATTTATGTCATGGTGCAACTACACATAAATTTATATTTAATTGTAGTACGCAGTAGTTCCGGAGGTACAGTTGAACAGAATTTTTGTCACACACACACAGACATTTTTTTTAAATTAGTCAAACCAGGTTCTAGACTTCTTAAAATGTGTAAATCCATCAAAAACCAGAAGTTGAAAATTTTTATGAATCCAATACTTTCTTTTGAGACATTTATAAGAAAACATAAAAGAAAGAAGAAGAAAAAAAATAAATAAATAAACTAAAAGCTTCAAACTAGTATGTTAGGGCCATCACAAAACTTTCATCTATATCTCTCTATATTACAACGCTACATGCTGTTTAACATGCAGAAGAAACATAATCATAGCTTACAATAAAGATTTCAGATAATGAGTTTAGTGCAATTTTAATCAAAAAAATTTGAGATGTAGCCATGCGGAGAATTACAGAAGGTGAGGAACAGCTGTGCCACCTGTTGGTCGATATACACCCAAATTAAGCCAACTTTTATTCTCATATTTTTATCTTGTTTATCTCTTAAATTTTATAGATGTTGAGATTTAGCCTTCCTATTCACAGAGTAAATTGCAACACAATATAGCCACCTATCGACCAATATGCACCAAAATTGAATCAACATAATGTTTTATAAAAATTACCCTTTCCCATACTAAGTTTTTAGCAATTATACACGAATGAATCTGAGACATAACTTCCCCATTCATGGGAAAATTGCAGCATAGCAGCATCACCTATTGGCCGTTATGCACAGAAATTGAATGAACATGTTTCATAATAGCCCTCCCTGTGACACACTTGGTTTATTTTTTTCAATTATACACAGTATAAGCTTAGATATAGGCTTCCTTTAAATGGGAGAAATCACAGTATAGCAGCGCCATCTGTTGAGTGATTTGCACCAAAAGTTGACGGGCATTTTTTTTTTTTTTTTTTTTTTTTTTTTTTGGTAAGATGCAACTATGTATAAATTTATATGAAATTCTGTGCATTATCTCTTGAACTGCACAAAATTTTTGTTAGATAGACATTTTCCAAAAATGGTCAAATTGTGTTCTGGTTCCCTCAAAATGCATAAATCCACCGAAAACTGGAAGTTGAAAATTTTCACGAATCCAATACTTCCTTCTATTTAATATAGAAGAAAGTAATAATTCAAAATGAATTTATCCTCTTTACTTATTTTATGTCTTTGTATTCTGTACAGATAAGAAAGAAAATTTTACATTAGTTATTAAAATTCTTTAAGTAAGTGAAGTTTTTCTGCAGTACAAAATCAAAAACTTTAAATAACTGAATTTTTTTTTTTTTCTTATGAACAATATGAAAGTGAAAATACAGAGTTTCTGAAAATTTAAATATGTACTTTTATTTGAAGTAATTTTAATTTTTTGGGATATATCTATGCAACGCAACAGAGAATTCTAAATTCAGGTGCTTTAGTAGGATATTCCATTAAAAATGCAAATTTATATAAATTGGAGGATTTTTTATAAAATCCAAATCGAATAGATAGATGGCGCAAGTAATGCCAGGTTTCTGCTAGTATAAATATATGGTCACAAAAACAACAGCTTTATTGTGTATGGAAAACTGGATTGTAAATAAACAGGTTCTAGTCAATAAATGCACATTATTTGACTCATTCTCGAAACAATCTAACAACTTTAACATCCAAGACTAACAATATTACAAACATATTAGCAAAAGACATGAAAACAGAGTTATACACTGCAACTGCAGAGAATAAATATCATTTGTTCGGGAACAACAATGAATAGCTCTTTTTATTGTTATGGGGAAGATTAAGGGGAATGTTATAGATCACTCTGGAAAAAAAAAAAACCTAGCTAACTCTGTACAAAATTAAAATAGGGTTTCTATATTTCTTAGACCTGAAGCTACTTTTGGCTAAATTTGTTTGCTAATGAGTCCAAAATCGATTTTCGCCGAAGCCAACTTAAAAAAAAAAAAAAAATAAAATAAAAAAAAATCCTTTACAAGCTACAACTGATCTAAAAAAAATTTAAAAATTGTCGCAAAATTTTCATCTGATGGGATTTAAGCTTGAATTTTCTCTTTCGGATATCCGGCGGATATCCGGCTTGAAATTGTCGGATATCCGTATCCGGTGTGCTGATATCCGGTACCCCGCCGGATACCGGATAGTTACCGGATATCCGTTTCATCCCTAATAAACATTTCATATTAATTTTACAATCACACGTTTAAAATAACTCTCATTATGTACATTTATACAAAGTTTTGTCCCATACTGCCATGTTAAAAATTTAGAAAAAATATGATCACAGCACCACCTGTTGAGCAATTGTCAGGGTTCAACTAAATACCAAGTTTGGTTAAATTTTATTTTTTCGTGAGTTACAGTGTTCACAAAATTTGTGATACGCACACACACAAATTGACAGGCAGACATTTTCTAAAAACAGTCAAATCATGCTCAGGACATCCCAAAACATGTAATTCCATTGAAAACTAGAGTTTGAAAATTTTCACAAATCCAATACTTTCTCTCTCTCTCTCTCTCTCTCTATATATATATATATATAGAATAAAGTAAAAATGTAAATACTATTGCGATAATAAGCCATAATAGTTTTATTTTATCACGTTCTTCTGTATTCAGTAGAAGAAAGTATTGGTTTCTTAAAAATTTTTTACTTCAGTTTTCGATGGATTTACACATTATGAGAGATATAGAATACGATTTGACCATTTTTAGAAAATGTCTGTCCATCTGTGTGTGTGTGACAAAAATTTTGTGGCAACTGTATCTCCAGAACTGCTGCTCAAAATTACATATAAATTTATATGCAGATAATACTTGACCTAATTTAGTGCCAGTCAACATTTGGTGTCAACTGCTCAACAGGTGGTGCTGCTATACAACGATTTCCGTAATTTAAAGGGAGGCTATATCACACGATCTATTTCGTATAAGCAAACAGAACTAATATGTAAGAAGACCATCATAAAACGTTATGCTGGTGCAATTTGAATACTTATCGGCCAACAGGTGGTGATGCTATACAGGGATATCTGCAATTTAATGGAAGGCTGTATCTTAGGAACTACCGCACAGAAAAGCATATAATTTTATATGCAGATGCAACTCAACCTAAATTAGTGCCTATCAACTTTTGGTGTCAATTGCACTACTGGTGGCGCTGCTATACAGTGATTTCCGCAATTTAAGGGGAAGTCTATATCTCAGGTTCTATCATGTACAATCAAAGAAAATTTAATATGTACGAAGGCAATTATGAGACCTTATTCCAGTTCAATTTGGATGCTTATCGACCATCAGGTGGTGCTGCTATACAGCGATTCGTGAATTTTAAGGGAAGGCTGTAGCTAAGGACCTACTGCACCCAATTGCATATAAATTTACATGTAGATGCACCTTGACCTAAATTAGTGCCTATAAACTTTTAATGTCAACTTATCAACAGGTGGTGCTGCTACACAGCGATTTCTGCAGTTTAAGAAAAGGCTATATCTCAAGTTCTATTGTGTATCATCAAACAGAACTTCATATATGTGAAGGCCATTATGAGACATTATGCAGATTCAAGTTCGATGTTTATAGGGCAATTGATGGCACTGTTATAGTGGAAATTTCCTCGATAACGGAAAGGTTATATCTGTTAGCAAATTTGAATAAACAAATTTTACTTAAGACTAATTTGCAGAGCAAATAAAATACACAGCAAAAACTACTGGAAAATTGACAGCTAAAGTGTTTAAAAAGTGATATAACTTTGTCATGAAATAAAGAGAACAGTTTTTTAAAAACTAACAACTTTTATTAAATTCCATAAATTCAACAATTAGTAAACAATTTCAACAATGTTATTATTAACTTAATTATGTCTTTTATTTATCATTAGGCAACCAAAATAAAAATTGACCAGCAATCTTTATAAAACTTCAAACACCAAAAAACTTTCAACAATCATTTAAACTTTAACAATAACAAAACTTAATTTTAACATCTGCAGATTTAATTTCAACAAAACTTAACGAAAACATTCAAACCAACTGCTATAAATCTATTTAATTTCAACTTTTAATTAAATTTTCTTAAACTTAACAAAAACCCCAACAGGTATAATTATCTCAAACTTAATAGAAAAATTATCGACATTAAACTATCTTAAACTTAATAGAACATCAACTGCCATACTTCCAACTTTAATAGACTATATATAAAAAGTGTCAAACTTAACGACATAACCAACGGCAATATAATTCAAAGATATTAACGACGATAAAATTCAGTAAGTTTTAACAGTAACATGCTTTCAAACATAACATTATGTATAACCAGAAAACGATGTCAGCCTAATAGCTAACAAACAACACAACATAATTCGCCATTACTCAAATTGCTATGGAAGAATAAGAAACGTTACTCACATAAACAGATAACGATGACTGCCAGTTCACTAAAAAAACATACTGACTAACATACCACCAGAGCCCTGAAGAGAAGAGGTAACGGAGAAGCGAAAAACATTCATTAATTCAGCGGCGTCACAGCATTTTAAAACTCACGACATCCAAAAACATACTAAGAGCCATCGACCATCACCCTGCTGCACTCAAAACAAAATAAAACAGGGAAACTGATGCACTGAGAAGTTCACCTCCTTGTCTATAAATAGTGCCTGGCGGATCTCAACACCTGGCCAATGAAAATTCGTGGTAACAGCCGAACGCCACGCCATCTATTAGCGGCGATATATACTACTACAGATAGGCAAGTAAAATTTGCAAGTGTTGCGTGGATGCCGGTAAATACGAACTTCTGTTGATCATGCTCTCCTGGAGAAACCTAAACAATACCTCCGAAAAATGAGCTCTGTATTAAAAGGTGAGTAATAGAGCTTTAAACATTAATTATAGTATGCTTATCCAATTTTATGCATAATAAAAAGTAGGGATGAAACGGATAGTGATTTTGCCGGATACCGGATATCGGATATCCGGAGCTCTTCTACCTGCCGGATACGGATATCCGGACCGGATATCTGGCATTAGTTTTGTTTTTTATTGTGTTGTATATTTCTTTTCTTTTTCTTTATTTTAAAACAATAAAATATAAACATATTTCATATACTATTCTTCTAAAGACATTTTAAATATAATTTATTTAAACATATTTATTTAATATTCTATTTATTTGTGCAATATTGCCATGAAGAATAAAATTTTAAGCCTAACATACTCATTCCCACACTTGCAATTTTTGGTGAAAAGCATTATCACAAAAAGATAGGTTTTGTTCAGAATTATAAAACTAAAACTTATTTACATATTTGTTACAATACTATTATTAAAAAAATGAAATAAAATATTTTACTAATATAAACACAGTTGAAGGGTTATTTTCACATGAAAACTAATATGTTGTGGCCATCACAAAACTTTCTTCTACATAATTCTATATAACAGCGCCACTTACGGTTTAAATCGTATAAAAGTTTAACCATAGCTTCTCACAATAAATATTTTAGAAAAGGAGTTTATGCAATTTTAATCAACAGATGCTGAGATATACGCTTGTGAAAAATCATAATAGTAGCTACACCTGTCGGCTGATATATACATAAATAAGGTCAACATTTGCTTTCATAATGGTTGTCTTATATATCAAGTTTCATGCACATGTCGTAGAAGTTGGGATTAACTCAGCCTATTCATTGGATAAATTGTAGTGCAGTATTGCCACCTGTTGGCCGATATACACCTAAAATAAATCACAATAATGTTTCACAATGGCTGGTTTTCTCACATACCACGTTCTATGCAATTATACACAATAAAATAAGAGATATAGCCTTCCCCTTTTAGGGGGAAATTTCTGTATTGCAGAGCCACCTACTGGCCAACGTGCACCCAAACTGAACCAGCATAATTTCTCATAATGCCTTTCCAACATGAAATTTTGTGTAGTTACATGAAATAGAACCTAAAATATAGCCTTCCCTAAATTGCAGAAAGCACTGTATAACAGCACCACCTGTAGAGCGATTGTCACCAAAATTTGATAGGCACTAATATATGCCAAGTTACATGTACATATATATTTATATGAAATTCTGTGCAGTAGTTTCTGAGATATAGCCTTCCTCTAAGTTGCAGAAATCGCAGTATGGCAGCACCACCTGTTGAGCCATTTGCACCAAAAGTTGGTAGGCACTGATTTATGTCATGGCGCAACTACACAAATTTATATGTAATTGTAGTACGCAGTAGTTCTGGAGGTACAGTTGAACAGAATTTTTGTCACACACACACAGACATTTTTAAAAAATTGGTCAAACTAGCTTCTGGACTTCTTAAAATGTGTAAATCCATCAAAAACCAGAAGTTGAAAATTTTTATGAATCCAATACTTTCTTTTGAGACATTTATAAGAAAACATAAAAGAAAGAAGAAAAAAAAAAAAGCTTCAAACTAGTATGTTATGGCCATCAGAAAACTTAATTTTATATCTCTCTATATAACAACGCTACATGCTGTTTAACATGCAGAAGAAACATAATCATAGCTGCTTACAATAAAGATTTTAGAAATGTATTTTAGTGCAATTTTAATCAAAAAATTTTAAGATGTAACCATGTGGAGAATCACAGAAGATGAGGAACAGCTGCACCACCTGTTGGTCGAAATACACCCAGATTAAGCCAACTTTCATTCTCATATTATTTGTATCTTGTTTATCTCTTAAATTTTATAGATGTTGAGATTTAGCCTTCCTATTCACAGAGTAAATTGCAACATAATATAGCCACCTATCGACCAATATGCACCAAAATTGAATCAACATGATGTTTTATAAAAATGACCCTTTCCCATACTAAATTTTTAGCAATTATACACGAATGAATCTGAGATATAACTTCCCAATTCACGGGAAAATTGCGGCATAGCAGCATCACCTATTCGCTGTTATGCACAGAAATTGAATGAACATGTTTCATAATACTAGCCCTCCCTGTGAAACACTTAGTTTATTTTTTTAATTATGCACAGTATAAGCTGAGATATAGTCTCCCTCTTAATGGGAGAAATCACAGTATAGCAGCGCCATCTGTTGAGTGATTTGCACCAAAAGTTGATGGGCGCTTTGATATTCTGGCGATTTTTATATTCTGTACAGATAAGAAAGAAAATTTTACATTAGTTATTAGAAGTGAAGTTTTTCTGCAGTACAAAATCAAAAACTTTAAATAACTGAATTTTTTTTTTTTTTTCTTCTTATGAACAATATGAAAGTGAAAGTACAGACTTTCTGAAAATTTAAATATGTACTTTTATTTGAAGTAATTTTAATTTTTTGGGATATATCTATGCAACACAACAGGGAATTCTAAATTCAGGTGCTTTAGTAAGATATTCCATTAAAAATGCAAATTTATATAAATTGGAGGTGTTTTTAAAAAATCCAAATCGAATAGATAGATGGCGCAAGTAATGCCAGGTTTCTGTTAGTATAAATATATGGTCACAAAAACAACAGCTTTATTGTGTATGGAAAACTGGATTGTAAATAAACAGGTTCTAGTCAATAAATGCACATTATTTGACTCATTCGCGAAACAATCTAACAACTTTAACATCCAAGACTAACAATATTACTAAACAATCTAACAACATATTAGCAAAAGACAGGAAAACAGAGTTATATATACACTGCAACTGCAGATTATAAATATCATTTGTTCAGGAACAACAATGAACAACTCTTTTTATTGTTATGGGGAAGTTTAGGGGGAATGTTATACATCACTCTGGAAAAAAAAACCTAGCTAACTCTGTACAAGATTAAAAAAGGGCTTCTATATTTCTTAGACCTGAAGCTACTTTTGGCTAAATTTGTTTGCTAATGAGTCTAAAATCGATTTTCGCAGAAGCCAACTTAAAAAAAAAAAAACCTTTACAAGCTACAACTAATCTAAAAAAAATGAAAAAATTGTCGCAAAATTTTCATCTGATGGGAGTTTAAGCGTGAATTTTCTTCTTCGGATATCCGGCGGATATCCGGCTTGAAATTGCCGGATATCCGTATCCGGTGTGCTGATATCCGGTACCCCGCCGGATATTTAAAACTCAGCCGGATAGGCCGGATACCGGATAGTTACCGGATATCCGTTTCATCCCTGATAAAAAGACAATTTTTCCATATGTAAACAATGCTTTTTATGCAACAGCCTAAACTTTATTTTGCTATGTTAACCAAGCCTAAAACTTTATTTTGCTATTTTTGCCTGACAATTTCTTTATATAAAAATTATAAAACTATAAAAAAAAAAAAAAAAAAACCATGGAAGACACACAAAATATTTTGACATCAGATTTGCCCCTCCATGTTGACTTTAAAAAAAAAAAAAAAAATGGTTGCCCAAGATTTACATAAGAAAACATCAACAAGGTATTTAACATATAACAAACCAATTTCCAACAAGACTTCAACATCACTTTGTTGAAAAATTAATATACAAACGTCAGGCAGCAAGATCAAACAGCTACTAACTGATAATTTAAGTCCATGGCACAGTATGTTAGCACTAAGTGGATGCTGCAAAAACTCCAAAAAACATTAATTGCATATTACATTTACTAAATTTTCACTTCCTAATTGCAAAAAAAAACTATATACAAGGTATGAATACATTTAATATGAAATATATACAATGATTTAACAATCACGTAAACATTAACCATGCATGAGCGCTCATGTCTTACACCATTCATTCCAAAATAAATTAAAAAACGCATACAAAACATCACAAAGGCAATGAGAAATAGAAAACTTCAAAAAAGGTATGGATTTTGGTAGGATCCATAAACCCGAAATATTAAACCTGAGAAAGAATCTCAAAAAAACTTAAATGGATTTTGATAGGTTCCATTAACCCGACACACTTTTAATTTATAAATTTTACCCTTGATTTATTTTTAAAAAAACTTTATTAATAAATTTATTAAGATTGAATTTAGTAAGAGGCTTTGTAAAAGGATCTGCCAAATTGGACTGACTGGGAATATACCTAAGACTAAACTGTTCTTCAAATAACCATTCATGAATAAAAAATAATTTGACATTAATGTGTTTTGACCTATTATTCTCGATTGGGGACTTTGCAAAATCGATCGCAGGTTGATTGTCCGCAAGTAAAAGTGGGGGAGTATGTGAACCAGGAATTAAATTAAACTTAAAACAGTCTTCCAATATATGGTCTAGCCACATCAACTCCTTCACACACTCACACATTGCAACGAACTCGCTTTCCATCGTAGACAAACTTACACCCCTCTCTTTGAAGGTTCTCCATGAAATAGGGCTCTCATCAACAAAAACGATCAAACCTCCCATAGACACAAAGTCGTCTCGATTCATCACAAAGTCGGCATCTGAATAAGCATTTAAATTTGAGTTATGACATTTTAAATTCAATTTGAATTGCTTAGTATATAAAACATATCCCAGAAGTTTTAACAAGCCATTCCAATGAGGCAGACCAGGATTGCTTTGAAACTGACTTAAGATATTGACTGCATAGGCTATATCTGGACGTGTCCTGCTGGCAACAAATGACAAACATCCTAAAACATTCCTGTATGGGAATCTAGTCATTTCATCACTTTCTTGCTTATTAGTTGGACAGTCCTTTTTAGAAAATTTAACCCCTTTTACAATTGGGAGTGAAGAGATAGGAATATGAAATGACTTAACCCCTTCGGTCCCCATGCACATTGTAATGTACATAACACTTTTCGTGCTGTATTTTATGCTGTATAGGTTTAAACTTCGTTTCAACACCTAATGTACCTACAAGTGATCATCTAACATGAAAGAATAACGTCTATAACGCCATCTGATTTTTGTGTGTTGAGTTATAGTGCTTCTTATGTGAGTAGTTTGAAATTCGAATGGCCGTGACAGCAGTAAGTAGCAAATATTGTTAGTTTTTCGTTCGTATTTTTTCAAATGAGTGTCAAAACATATACACATCACTAAAGTATGTATGGATCTACGTAATAATGAAATTGTACAAAAGATATTTACTTTAGCTTCGTATTATAACCTTTATAAAAAATATGTACATCCTAATGTACATCCTGTCCCAATCAGTGGAAACACTGTACAAAGTTTTCAATTTGAATTTTTTGCAAGTAATAGTTAGACATACAATTCTTGAAAATATTTTTGCAGATTATTTTATCCTTCAAGATGAATAAGAAACTAAATAAATCTAATTTAGAAAATGAAAAATATGTAGATAAACTATTAGAATTGTTGGAAAATGGGGATGATTCGAATATTGATGACATAGAAGAAAGTGAAGATGAAGTTGGTGGAGATGAAAGAGTAAGAAGAGAACAGGAAGTTGAGGAAATTGGAGACAGGTGAGAAGATGAAATTTTAAATCCAGAGCCCACTACAGAAGGTTTTCGAAATAAGAAAAGAGTACGATGGAGAAAACAAACACCGATGTACCAAAATTCGAATGGATAAAGAATGACAAAATTGGCGATTCTATTGTATTGGATCCTATGCAATATTTTCTAAATATATAACAGATGAAATTTTTGAACAGATGGCCGAATGTACAAACATATACGCACTTCAACAAGGACAAACTCGATTCAAACCAACAAATGTTATTGAAATTGAAACTTTATTTGGATTACATATTATGATTGGATGTCTAAGTAAGTCCCCACGCATACGAATGTACTGGGTTCCGTCTTTGGCATAAATGTTTTCTTGGAAAACATGTCAAAAAATAGGTTCTTTCAGCTACGGACGATGCTACATTTGGTGAATAATTTAGAAAGGCCTAACGCTTGCTCAGATAAATTTTACAAGGTCAGGCCTATTATGGATGCAGTGCTAAAGCGCTGTAAGGAATTAGAAATTGGACAAAATATTTCCATAGACGAACAAATGATCCCATTTACAAGAAAAATGAACATGTTGCAATATGTTCAAAATAAACCATGTAAGTGGGGATTAAAAATTTTTGTATTATGCAGTCCAAATGGACTTGCCCACAATTTTATACCATATCAAGGTAGTACCACTGAAATAAACAGAGACAACGTGAAAAAATATGGCCAAAGTAGTGCAATTGTTTTAGAATTACTAGAAATCACAAAGAAAGAAGGTCATACAGTGTATTTTGACAATTATTTCAACTCTTATGCTCTTCTTCTGCGATTATTGGAATTGAAAATGTATGCTGCTGGTACAGTTCGTGTGAATAGGTTTTATAAACCACATTTTATATCTGATAAAGATATAAAAATGAAGAAAAGAGGCTATTCCGAAGATCTAGTTAGTCAGGATGGCATTATCATGGTAAAGTGGCTGGACAACAAACCAGTTCATATGGCTTCTAACTTTGTTGGCACTGGAACAATTGATAAAGCAAAACGGTGGGATAAGCAAAAATCAGCATAAATCAAAATTGATAGACCTGAAGTTGTTAGGCAATATAACAACAGCATGGGAGGAGTTGATCTGTTCGATATGTATATAAGTTTATATCGCAAATATATTAGATCTCGAAAATGACCCCTTCGAGTAATTATGCATTTTGTGGATTTTGCTCTATCTAATAGTTGGATAGAGTATAAACAAGATTGCATCGAAGCTAAAATTCATAAAAAAGATATTATGGATTTGTTGGAATTTCGTATGCACGTTTCCAAAAGTTTAATTTATTAGAACAAGCTTGTAAATGTAAAGAAACATAATCGTCCTTCAAAAAGTGAAGGAGAAATTACACCGGACAGAAAAAGAAAATTTCGTTGCTGTGAGAAAAGACCAATAAGAGAAATTCAACACGATAATGTGGACCATATGCCCCAAATCGATGATATAAAAGAAGCAACAGGATGCAAGATGCCATTATGCAAAGGAAGGATACATTTTTATTATGACAAATGTCGTGTCCATTTGTGTTTAGTAAAAGAGAGGAATTGTTTTGAAAGATTTCACAGAAAATAATAATTATATACATATAACTACTTATTCAAAAGCAATTATTTATAATATAATAATAAATTATTTATAATATAGTAAGAGAATTTTTTTTCATACAAATATCACTCAAGATCTCCTATGCTACAAATTTTGAATAAGGACCATATGTCCATTAAAATGTACATTTAAAAATTATATATAAATGAGTAAATATTTTTGTAAAAAGTATATTGTTGCTTTCATTCACATGAATTAAGTTAATTTTAGTATAAAAATAATTTTTTCCTAAATGACAAAAAATTCGGGTCTGAAGGGGTTAAAACAATCGGCTACCTCCTCGATATATGATGACTGAAACAATTGAACATCACCATTATCGTATGAAAATTCGACTCCCAAAAGTTTTTGAGTCTTGCCTAAGATCTTTAAGTCAAATTTCTGTCCCAAACGTTTAACCATATCATCAATTTGAGATTGCTTCTTGCCAAAGATGACAATATCATCTACATATACTAGAAGAACAATAAAATTTTTAAACTTATATGTGCAATTGCACCAATTGAATTTTTCAAAACCTAAATCCAACAAAACCCGGTTCAATTCATAAAACCATAAACGCCCACTTTGGTGTAAACCATATATTGCACGATCAAGTTTGCACACAAGATGCTCCTTTCCTCGTACTATATACCCAGGTGGTTGGCACATGTATATATCCTCATCCAGAGGGGCATACAAATATGCACATTTAACATCACACTGAGTGTTAAACCATTTCAAAATTGACACCAAAAGGGAGAAGAAAAAACGTACCACGGAAAAATTTAATACAGGTGAAAATGTTTCGTAGTAAGAATCGCCTTTAATCTGGTAGAAACCTTGTGCCACAAGTCTTGCCTTGAAGCGTGCAATGTTTCCATGCTCGTCTCTGTTTAAGGCATAGACCCAGCGATTTCCTAAAGGAGCTTTACCCTTAGGTAGCTCAACTAAGTGCCAGACTTCACGATTTTCCATACTTTTCATTTCCTCATCCATAGCAATTTTCCACTCGTCATACTGTTGGGATTTAATAGCCTAGTTAAACATCTTTGGGACCAAAACATCTAGTCATTTTGCTTTCTGCCTACGTCTTTTCTTGAACTTAGTCAACTGTGATGATGGAAGAATATTTTGATTTACTACCCCTTCAAACAAATTCCCCCCAGAAAAATCAAATATATCGGGATTAAATAAAATATTCTTATCTAAACAAAATCTCTGGACATCATTAATTGACCTTAATCTCGTATTAGAGCCATCTGGATAATAGTATATGTCAACCCGTTTACCAGTAGGTCTCGGAACAGCTTTATGTTGCCACACAAGTTCAGACTGAAATTCAACAGGGGAATCAACAGGTTCATCTGAAACACCTTCGTCGACCTCTCCAGGCTCACTCTGCACGATTATATCAACAGGATCAGATATGTTCTGATCTACTGGACTATCGGCGAGTAGGTCTAAATCGGAAGACGGGGTGCCCAGCACAGCTCCACTGTCCTTACCATACAAGTCAACACCAAAAGAAACATTCAGCGTTTCGATGATCTTATCCTCCTGTGGCAGCCAAACCCGGTAACCTTTTGTTCTGAGGGCGTAACCAATTAGTACTCCTTTTTGGGACTTGGGTGACAGTTTATGCTGACGCCTCTGTTTGGGGATACCCGCATATACCACCAATCCAAAAGGTTTTAGATGTCTAACTGACGGTTTATGACCAAAGTATAACTCGAAAGGGGTCTTTTTCTCACCTCTGTGAATCACACGGTTCCAAGTATAAGAAAAATAAAGAAGTGCTTCGGACCAAAAACGTAGTGGTAAACCACTGTCCACCAACATTGCTCTAACACAGTTCATTGCCGTCTGATTGAGACGTTCACAAACACCGTTCTGTTCAGGAGTATATGTGTTTGTCAATTCGTGAACAACACCATTCATATCACAAAAGTTCTTGAAATCGTCGTTCACAAATTCAGAACCATTATCGGTTCGTATAAACTTCAATTTTCTCCCCAACAGTCTCTCAGCTTGAGCAATGTGGCGAACAAAAATAGAAAAAACTTCAGACTTATTATTCAATGGATAGATAGCAGTCCTTTTAGAAAACATGTCAACAATTGATAAGAAAAAACTTTCCCCTTTATATCCCTTGATCTTAATAGGCCCCCAAATGTCCATAAAAATACGTTCCAAAGGACCATCACACTGGGTACCAGAAAAAGCTTTAAACTGGATCCTTTTTTGTTTACTTAAACGACAAGGTTCACAAACGAACTTAGAAAATTTCAATTTAGGCAGGCCCTTTACCCCATTGCATTTTCTAGTTGTGAATCACAAAATCTGGACTTATATGGCCAAAACGAGCATGCCAGGATTCAACACTATTAGCTTTTACATTAAAGGCACTACAATTTAAACTATTTGAGATCTGATTATCACATTTGTTTAAGACTTTAGGGTATACATTATAAACACCGTTATTTAATTTAGCAGAAAAAATCTTTTCACCATTTTTGTCAAGTACGTCAATATTTCCCCCCTTGCCAGAAAAACTTGCCCCGTTAACGTCCATTACAGGACCAGAAATCAGGTTTTTACGAAATTTAGAGGAAAACAAAACATTTTTCAACATATAAACATTATTATCAAACTTCAAGTTAACAGAACCTTCCCCCTCAATGGGGAAACTAACGCCATCAACTGCAACGTATAAATCCTCACCTTCAATTGGTGTAAATTCACAAAAATATTCCACATTCTTGCAGAAATGATGTGAAGCTGCTGTATCGAAAGCCCAGCAGCTATCATCATCAACATTGCTAAAATTAGCCTGAGCGATGAAATAATTTTTTTATGAAACATTACGGTTGACAGCTTTAGTTTTATTTTTATATACATTTGAAGATTTATCTGTTGAAGTTTTTTGATATTGACTATTAACAGGTTGTTTGGGTAACGTCACTCGACAATTTTTACGAATATGTCCAAGACGGCCACGGCGAAAACACTTGACTTTATTTGAAAAATTTCTGGCATGACTAGTGTTCTGCAACTCAACACGGTGATTTACACTTATATTTCTTAATTCCAAACGTGATTCCTCTGCGATCATTTCCACCACGATCTTTCTGAACTCAAAGTTCTCGTCCCACCTGAGGATGTATTTAACGGCCGACTCAAATTTACCAGATAAATTCTGCAAAAATTGGAATAAAATGTAGGTATCCTCCATAGGATGACCCATATCTTTTAACTGGTCAGCAATCTTTGATAGACGTTGAGCATACAAATTAACGGACTCATCAGGTTTCATTTTACAGCTAAACAATTCATTTACTAAGTACATATGATGGGCACGCGAATCTTTCACAAAATGTTGCTTTAAAACTTTCCAAGCTTCCTTAGGGCACGAACAACTATCTATCAATCCTCTATATTCAGGTGTTATGTTTAAATAAATAGTAGATAATGCTAAACGAGAACAAGCCTTGAAATCGTTGATACTGCCTTTACTTGCAACTCCCCCCTTCTCATCAGGCTCCGGTAAAGTTTCGTCACCATTGACCAAGTCCCACACGTTTTTTTCAACAAGCCTAATATCTTTAATCCAAGTTGCATAATTATGCGTACTTAGTTTTTCAATTCCCGGCAGGATATTTAAAGCCATTCTCAAAAACTCCACTACCAAAAGCTATATTTAAAACAGAAACAACAAATGAGCGGCCATTTAGCAAAAGCCCATAACCACTGTTAGCAAATTTCAATAAACAAATTTTACTTAAGTCTAATTTGCAGAGCAAATAGAATACACAGCAAAAACTACTGGAAAATTGACAGCTAAAGTGTTTAAAAAGTGATATAACTTTGTCATGAAATAAAGAGAACAGTTTTTTAAAAACTAACAACTTTTATTAAATTCCATAAATTCAACAATTAGTAAACAATTTCAACAATGTTATTATTAACTTAATTATATCTTGTATTTATCATTAGGCAACCAAAATAAAAATTGACCAGCAATCTTTATAAAACTTCAAACACCAAAAAACTTTCAACAATCATTTAAACTTTAACAATAACAAAACTTAATTTTAACATCTGCAGATTTAATTTCAACAAAACTTAACAAAAACATTCAAACCAACTGCTATAAATCTATTTAATTTCAACTTTTAATTAAATTTTCTTAAACTTAACAAAAACCCCAACAGGTATAATTATCTCAAACTTAATAGAAAAAATTATCCACATTAAACTATCTTAAACTTAATAGAACATCAACTGCCATAGTTCCAACTTTAATAGACTATATATAAAAAGTGTCAAACTTAACGACATAACCAACGGCAATATAATTCAAAGATATTAACAACGATAAAATTCAGTAAGTTTTAACAGTAACATGCTTTCAAACGTAACATTATGTATAACCAGAAAACGATGTCAGCCTAATAGCTAACAAACAACACAACATAATTCACCATTACTCAAATTACTATGGAAGAATAAGAAACGTTACTCACATAAACAGACAACAATGACTGCCAGTTCACTAAAAAAACATACTGACTAACATACCACCAGAGCCCTGAAGAGAAGAGGTAACGGAGAAGCGAAAAACATTCATTAATTCAGCGGCGTCACGGCATTTTAAAACTCACGACATCCAAAAACATACTAAGAGCCATCGACCATCACCCTGCTGCACTCAAAACAAAATAAAACAGGGAAACTGATGCACTGAGAAGTTCACCTCCTTGTCTATAAATAGTGCCTGGCGGATCTCAACACCTGGCCAATGAAAATTTGCGGTAACAGTTGAACGCCACACCATCTATTAGCAGCGATAGATACTACTACAGATAGGCATGTAAAATTTGCAAGTGTTGCGTGGATGCCGGTAAATACGAACTTCTGTTGATCATGCTCTCCTGGAGAAACGTAAACAATACCTCTGAAAAATGAGCTCTGTATTAAAAGGTGAGTAATAGAGCTTTAAACATTAATTATAGTATGCTTATCCAATTTTATGCATAAGAATAAGACAATTTTTCCATATGTAAACAATGCTTTTTATGCAACAGCCTAAACTTTATTTTGCTATGTTAACCAAGCCTAAAACTTTATTTTGCTATTTTTGCCTGACAATTTCTTTATATAAAACTTACAAAACTATCAAAAAAAAAAAAAAAAAAAAAAAAAAACATGGAAGACACACAAAATATTTTGACATCAATATCTCAACTTGTGTGGCATATAACTGTGCAAAACTTGATGTGTGTGACAACCATTATGAAAACACATTTTTAAAAATGTTATTTATAGACAGTAAAATGGTCTTTCTTTGGATATTTAGTGATAGTTTTCTTTAAGATGAAAATCATTTGCATTCATCATGTTAGATAATTTTAATAAATAATAGCTTTAATAAATTTTTTGCCCTTAGTGAATTTGTGTAGGAAAATATAGAAGAAAGTCTTGTGGTGGCCACAACATAGGGTAAGGTGGGGTAAGTGGGCCACATCCCCTGGCATTTCCCCAGTTATTGACTCAAAAAAAATCTGTTATAATATTTTTATGTACCTACCCCAATAGATGTAGAAAACATTATGGCATCGTTTTCATTTATGTGTGTGATAAGTTACAAGCCTTTTTGTGACGATATTTAAATTTGCAGTTTTATCGTAATTTGCGCCATCGTACTAATTATTTTTTTTCTTCCAAACCGTTCATGATACAAACCAAAACTTTATATATTTTAAAAGCGTATAAAGCACAGAATCTTTTTGTAGTATGGTGTACTCATGACGTTAATAAGGTTGAAAAAGAAATTGGGGGACCCACTTGCCCCGCGTTTGGGGTAAGTGGGCCACCACAATGGCGGGGTAAGTGGGCCACCCACCCCAACTCTTTAATATAGTTTAAAAATAGTCATATGCACTGATTTATATGGTTTACCTCTGAATGACTCCACCAGTAGTGATTCAAGTTCCGAAGGTAAACTATCAGTTATCACCCACTACCACAGAACTTAAAAATGGGGATTTTGGCCTTGTCCAGTTTGAAGGCAAAACAAAAAAGAAAAATTATAACTAAATTAATTAAATACCTTACATTCTTCTTGAGTTGAGCCTTAGCACTTTCGGGAAGGGGCCCCTCCCATCATCAGAGGCAGCACGCTGGTGGCTTGCTCAGTTGTGTTGACACATTTGACTTGTTTTCTTGCAGTCTCGATGGTCCTACACCAGTTATGGTTAATTTCCTGTGCTGGGTCGTTGCCATTACAGGTAAGTGGATTTAATAAAATTTCAATTGTTTCGCGATTTGCGGCGTATATTGCGTTATTGTAATCTGCTAATTTACGACTTTCGTTGAAGTTTATATTGATGGGTTCGGTCGCGTTTGTCTTGGTGAGCGCGGTGGTTATTTTTCCAAATTTAATGTCTGTAGAATGTTCTTTAATACGGTTTTTTATTTTACGTTTGGTCATGCCTATGTAGTAACCGGTTTCATTGTTTATTTTGGAGTAAGGAATACTATAAATTCCGGAGGTTTCTAAGGGATCTATTTTGTCTTTTTCGTTTCTAATTGTTTGGTAAATGTTTTTATTTGGTTTGATTGGGATTTTTATATTAATTTTGTTGGCTGCATTTTTGATTTTTTGGGAAATTCCACGGTCGTACGTAATGGTGGGAGTGAATTTTTGTTTTGGATTTTGGAAGTTGTTTATAGTATTAAGTTTTTTTATTCTTTTCCTGTATAGTTTGTTAATTAAGTCTTTTTTGTAACCTGCTTTAGTAGTAAATTTTCTGATGATATTGAGTTCTTTGTTTAATAAATTTTTATTAGAGCAAACGGTGATGGCGCGATTGGTATAGGATTGGATAGTATTTATTTTATATTGATAGAGGGTTTTACTATTGCAATGAATTATTTCATTACTACTATTTGGTTTACGGTAAATGGTTGTTTCTAGGGTAAGATTATTGGTTTTAATTATACTGACAACAAGGAAATTAAGAATATTGTTATTTTCAATTTCATGGGTAAATTGGATATTATTATCGAGTGTATTTAATCTTTCAAGAATTGTCGGGATATTATATTGAGGGTTGATAATTGCAAATACGTCATCGAAGTATCTGAACCAGCAGAATATTTCTTTGTTAAATGTTTCTAGTATAGAATCTTCTAAAATTCGCAATTTTAATTCCGCTACAGTACCCAATATAGGGGATCCCATAGGAACGCCTTTTTGTTGTTTATAAAATATGTCATTGAAACGATAATAATTTTCTCTTGGAACTAAGTTACTAGCAGCGATTAAAGTATTGACAATTTCTGGGTCTTTATATTTATTTTTGATTTTTAAATTAATTATTTCAGAGATTTCATCTAAGTCAATTGATGGATATAAGTTAACTACATCGAAGCTTACAAGAGTTTGATTCTGGTTGATTTTGATATCGCGGAGTTTTTTGATAAAGTCTTCGGTTGAATGTAAACTGTTTTCTGAAGGGGGGAGAATGGAATTATAAATTTTATCCATACATATTAACAGTGAAGGGCTTTTCGATCTTCACTGTTAATATTATTAGTTTTCATTTTTTCAATTAGTTCGTTTTAGGCAAGATTTCTAATTTTATCTTTGTGGGTAACAGGAATTTTATCGATGGCAGTTTCTATTCTAGCTATTCTATCTTTAATATTGATTGGTTGTTCTAAGATAAATTTATGCCCTAATTTTAAGAGTGAATCAACATGGGTATCAATTTTAACTGCCATCGATAAAATTCCTGTTACCCACAAAGATAAAATTAGAAATCTGGCCCAAAACAAACTAATCAAAAAAATGAAAACTAATAATATTAACAGTGAAGATCGAAAAGCACTAATGAATCTAAAAAATAATGAAAATATAACTTGCTTGTTAACTGACAAAACCAGAAAATTAGTTATTATGAATAAATCTGACTATATTAATAAAATGGAAAAAACTATTCAGGAAATAGGTTCGGAAAAACTAAAAAATGACCCTAACAATAAACTAAACGATAAAATTAAAAAACTTATAAAAGAAGGTAAATGGCCGGATAATAAACCCCCCTTTTACAATAACCGCGCATCTAATACTCCCAGAATCTATCTACGGTAGATACAAAGACCACAAAAATCCTCCTACTATGCGACCCATTGTAAGTAAATGTGAAGGCCCAGGCTGTTTCCTAGAAAAATACATGGATAAAATTTATAATTCCATTCTCCCCCCTTCAGAAAACAGTTTACATTCAACCGAAGACTTTATCAAAAAACTCCGCGATATCAAAATCAACCAGAATCAAACTCTTGTAAGCTTCGATGTAGTTAACTTATATCCATCAATTGACTTAGATGAAATCTCTGAAATAATTAATTTAAAAATCAAAAATAAATATAAAGACCCAGAAATTGTCAATACTTTAATCGCTGCTAGTAACTTAGTTCTAAGAGAAAATTATTATCGTTTCAATGACATATTTTATAAACAACAAAAAGGCGTTCCTATGGGATCCCCTATATCGGGTACTGTAGCAGAATTAAAATTGCGAATTTTAGAAGATTCTATACTAGAGACGTTTAACAAAGAAATATTCTGCTGGTTCAGATACGTCGATGACGTATTTGCAATTATCAACCCTCAATATAATATCCCGACAATTCTTGAAAGATTAAATACACTCGATAATAATATCCAATTTACCCATGAAATTGAAAATAACAATATTCTTAATTACCTTGATGTCAGTATAATTAAAACCAATAATCTTACCCTAGAAACAACCGTTTACCGTAAACCAAATAGTAGTACTGAAATAATTCATTGCAATAGTAAAACCCCCTATCAATATAAAATAAATACTATCCAATCCTATATCAATCGCGCCATCACCGTTTGCTCTAATAAAAATTTATTAAACAAAGAACTCAATATTATCAGAAAATTTACTACTAAAGCAGGTTACAAAAAAGACTTAATTAACAAACTATACCGGAAAAGAATAAAAAAACTCAATACTATAAACAACTTCCAAAATCCAAAACAAAAATTCACTCCCACCATTACGTACGACCGTGGAATTTCCCAAAAAATCAAGAATGCAGCCAACAAAATTAATATAAAAATCCCAATCAAACCAAATAAAAACATTTACCAAACAATTAGAAACGAAAAAGACAAAATAGATCCCTTAGAAACCTCCGGAATTTATAGTATTCCTTACTCCAAAATAAACAATGAAACCGGTTACTACATAGGCATGACCAAACGTAAAATAAAAAACCGTATTAAAGAACATTCTACAGACATTAAATTTGGAAAAATAACCACCGCGCTCACCAAGACAGACGCGACCGAACCCATCAATATAAACTTCAACGAAACTCGTAAATTAGCAGATTACAATAACGCAATATACGCCGCAAATCGCGAAACAATTGAAATTTTATTAAATCCACTTACCTGTAATTTCAACAACCTAGCACAGGAAATTAACCGTAACTGGTGTAGGACCATCGAGACTGCAAGAAAACAAGTCAAATGTGTCAACACAACTGAGCAAGCCACCAGCGTGCTGCCTCTGATGATGGGAGGGGCCCCTTCCCGAAAGTGCTAAGGCTCAACTCAAGAAGAATGTAAGGTATTTAATTAATTTAGTTATAATTTTTCTTCTTGTTTCACGAATTTAAAGAAATATTATGTTGACTTGGTATTAAATGACAGTCCAAACGATTGTCATGTAATACATGCACAAAGACACAACTATACGTAATAACTTTTATCCCCCTGAAGCCTATGGTATTCATGATGACAAGGGCTACAAGATGTTGTGCTGAAACTAAATGAACCAATACTTTCCAAGAGACTTTCAAAATACACGTTTACCAACGATTTATCAAGATATAATATTCACTAGCATGCAACATTGCCATAGGCTAGTTTAAATTTTGTAGGCCTAACTTTTAGGCTACTTTACATGCAAAAGTCAAAAGTTTAAAAATTGACATTTGTTGCCTTGTGTGCTAGAAAAAGTTGCTATGGGTGAACTAATGGAGACACTTCAGTGATTTTTTTTTTCAAAGATTCAGAAAATCATGTAGATTGTCCCACTTGCCCCACCAAATCTCTACCAGTTATGTGTAAAAATATATTCAGGGGGTGGCCCACTTACCCCACCTTGCGGGGCAAGTGGGTCACCCCGATGACCACCCAAAATACTTTTCTTTTTTAATTCATCATTTGCCAATTTGGTTAGAGGTTGCCATGGGTACAGTAACAACATATGAGAGAATGAACCACAAAAAAAAATTAAGTTGTTAGGCCTATTACATCCGGTGCTATGTTGAGCTAAAGTCGAATTATGCCGAAAAGGGGTCCCACTTACCCCCACCTTACCCTACTAGTTTTTAAATATCAATTCTTATGCTTATGTATCGCTTTTAATAGTTAGGTTAACAGAATATATTGTGCAATGTTGTCTGAACTACGTACTTTGTCTGCCTTCCTATGCATATAATTGTCAAAACTTACTTAAATAATCCAGTGTGCCACTCACACGACTTTCTCTTACTCTGGAATTTAAAACTATAAATACAAATTGGAAATTAAGGGGTAAAAAACGAGTACTGTTATGTAAATCTATGTTAAAACAATTCAAATCAGGCTTCTGAACAGATTTAATTGACAAATAATGTGTGTGGGGGGGGGGGGGGGGGGGACTACCGCTCCCTTCAATATCCCGTTTTATTATTATATATACATTTATATAGAATTCAAGTCTGTTATTAAATACAAAAGTTCATTTAAAATTACTCAGGTAGCTTTCACACGCAACATATCTTAAAATTTATTAATTTTGATCAAATTTTTCTAATAACAAGCATATTAATTCAAAATACAACATTTGGATCGTCTAAACTTACTTGTTTTTAATTTACTCTAAGTGTCTCAGGCAAAGATCAAGCATTAAAACTTGACTTCGGTATTCAGGAATCCTCAAAACGTGTAAATAAAAAATATATATATTTAAAAAAATAAATAAAAAAAACAAGCAGTGAGTATTTAGCTTAAAAAAATATGTTATTAACAATACGACCATGAAGAATTAATTTCAATTCCTAAGCATTTTTCCTGGACATGGCAAAATATTATAGAAAAGCACTAACAATAAAGAAGAATGTTATGGCTTAAATATTGGCCAGTATATACCTTTTGAAGATTATGTAAATACCACATGTTGCACTTAAATATAATCCGATATTAATAACAGACGGCACAACTTGAAATGCACTTCCATCAGTTTTCAAGTATTGTCGTACTATAATCTAGTTGTTTTGTGTACTTCTTTAAACGAACAGTGAATGATTTCCATACCATATTCTACATGAAACATTTTTTACGCACATAAAATATATAAACTAATTTCATTTGGTTTAGTGCAGTTTATAGTTGTTAAACTCTACTTACCTACATTTTTCCCATAGACGCAATTTGAATTCTCTTGGGTGTCCCTGTACACGAATCATTTGTGTGATCTGCACAAAAGACTTATTGCAGCATCCCTATATCATACAAATTTAGAATACTAAGTTTGAACTTTCTGCTTTTATTTGTTCTTGAGATATGCTGCTGATAGACACACGCACAGACAAACAGACCAGGTATTAAATAATTACAAGATAAAAAGAACTTTTTATATACCATGTTTTTAAATTTTCTGTTGAAATGGCTATCTAGCCAGGCAGTTAGTGAAAAATCGATTGCAAGCTTTTCACTGGTAACGCTGTCGTAGGCAGCAGGAACCCGAAGCAGTTGGTTAAAAATATTTAAAAAGGCATTTTCACAGTGTTCTGAACTATTCTGAAAGTTTAAAATGTTTAGCTAGTCGGGAAGTTAGTTAAATAAGTTTTCTGTTGAATCATATAAACGCTGCCGAAGGCAGTAAGGACCTGAAACAGTTGACTAAAATTATTTTAAAAATGTATTGCCACCGTGTTTCGAGCAATCTTGAAAGTTTCAAATGTCTAGCTAGTCAGAAAGTTAGTGAAAAATCGATTGAAAGCCTTGTACAGATAACGCTGCCAAAGGCAGCAGGAACCTGAGACAGTCGGCTAAAGGTATTTAAAAAAATGAATTTTCACCGTGTTCTGAACAAACTATTCTAAAAGTTTCAAATGTCTAGCTAGTGGCGAAGTTAGTTAAATGAATTTTCTGTTGAACCATATAAACGCTGCCGAAGGCAGTAGGGACCTGAAGTAGTTGACTAAAAGTATTAAAAAAATGTATTGTCACCATGTTTTGAGCTATCCTGAAAGTTTCAAATGTCTACCTAGTCGGAAAGTTAGTGAAAAATCGATTGCAAACTTTGTACTGATAACACTGCCAAAGGCAGCAGGAATGCGAGACAGTTGTCTAAAGGTATTTTTAAAAATGCATTTTCACAGTGTTCTGAACTATTCTGAAAGTTTCAAATGTCTAGCTAGTCGGGAAGTTAGTTAAATAAATTTCGTGTCAAATCATATAAACGCTGCCGAAGGCAGCGGGACCTGAAACAGTTGACCAAAAGTATTAAAAAAAATGTATTGTCACCATGTTCTGAGCTGTCCTGAAAGTTTCAAAAATGTAGCTAGTCGGGAAGCTAGTAAAAAATCGATTTCAAGTTTTGTACTGGACAAACAAACAAACAAATAAGAATCGAAGTTAATAAAAACATGGTAAAATATGATTTTTAGATACATGGGACCTTAAATCGTGCAAATATAACAAAAACTCAACTTCAGAAATTTGACCAAAAAACAGTACTTCTCTACCATTTACATGCGTAAGAGAAAGTAAAACTAGTATGTTGTGGCCACCACAAAACTTTCTTCTATATTTTTCTTATATAAATTCACTCAATTCAACTACAAAGACTATTATTTATTAAAATTATCTACCATGATGAATGCAGGCGATTTTCATCTTGAAAAAAACTAATACTAAATATCCAAAAAAACACATTAACTAACACCTTAAAAAATTCGTTTTCATACTGGTTATCTCATGTTGAGAAATTTTGTACAACTAAATGCCATAGAAGTTGAAACATGCATTCCTGTTCTCGGGAAAAACTGCACTGTAGCAGTGCAAAATATTGGTAGATATACATCCAGATTGAATCGGCGTAATATCTCATTAAGGCTTTATCACATATAAAGTGTTGTTTGATTATATGCATTAGAACCTGAAATATAGTCTTCCCTTAAGGCTACTTGTCAGTCAATTTTTTTTCAAGTTCTACGATTCAGCTTTCGCATCTATGGGCAGGGCCCGACTTAGGGTACCTGGAGCCCCGGGGCAAGCCTATTCTGGGGGCCCCCCTTGCAGTGGCAAAAGAGCTTTTTAGGTTGCAGAATTTCTGCATACGTCTGTAGGGGGGCCCCTTCCAGAAGGGGGCCCAGGGCATTTGCCCCGTATGCCCTGCCGTTAGTCAGGGCCTGTCTATGGGATACCTTTTATATTTTCACCCCCTTCACTAAATCATTAGTCCAATTTCCGTTAAAGTTCATTCTTTGTTAAAGCTGTCAACATTCGGAATTTATTGTCGAGTAGGCGTTACTGGAAGACAAAAAGGTAGGGGGGGGGGTCCTTCTACTGCTAGAGGATAAGGGACTGAAATATGTCAGTTTTTGTAGAATAAGGAAATTTCTTATTTTATGTTTATTGCTCGGAGTAATCTATCCTTCCTCCCAGGTTTATTGTTAATATTTTTTAATCATTACTAACATTTTAGATGTATGTATCTATCTACAACTGAAATTACATCATATTAATACATGTTCATAATAAATAGCTTTTTCCGAAGAGATTTAAATCCTATATTCACTTTAAATATGTCTACAGTATAGCGTTGTTTTATTTGATCTTCTGCGTATCTTTATAAATATGTTTTATTATAAATATTCTTGAGCAATTTTTGAGATAAATTGTAAGAAATTAAATGGAATAAAAAAGAATATGTTGTTTAAAAGTATATTTAGGTGTATATATATTTAGAAAGGTATAACTTTTGAATAAATGCCTCGATATTTTTTTCTTTATTCTACAATAAACTAAATAAGATAAATATATTATACGTAATATATATTGTTAGTTAGTACCGTAACAAGTAAGCTGGGGACGCCGGTGTGAGAGAAAATTTATAGGGCTCCCTCCTCTGCTTTATACTTCAGGCGCAATATTAAAATGTTTACAGCGAATACTAATACTATTACTATATTAATTGATTACAATATTCAATAAAAAAGTATTTAAAAATCGTTCTAGAATAAGAAAGCAAATTAGTAGCTAGTATATATCATAATTTTTGACAGATACTGCATTTATGAAAAAAGCATTTATTTAAAAAAAAAAAAGTTTATTTCAATATTATAAATGCTTTGTAAAAATTAAATAAGCAAAGCAAAATTAATTATTTAAATAAAAATACAAAAATATATATATATAATGAATAAATGCCTTATCTGAATGAACTGAAAATTTATATACATATTACAGTAAAACCTCTCTAAGTTGGACACCTACGGTTCCAGGAAAACGTGTCCAACTTATAGGGGTGCTTACATTTTTCGATTTAATTAAACTGCATCTATGCATGCCTTTTAACATTTAATCACATCTAAATATAACATAATTAAGTATACTCATAACTTATATACAAAAAATGATTAATTTGCTAATTTAAAATCTAAATTTAAACTGGTATATTGTGGTCATAATAACACTTTCTTTTATAATTTTTTATATAACAGCGCCATCCACCAGTTAATATGCACAAAAATTTAATCAATATAACTTCTCACAATAAAAATTTTGCATATGCATTTTGCTGCAATTTTATTCAATAGACGCTGTGATAGTCATATGGAAAATCGGAGAATGTGATTAAAAGTAGTACCACTTTGTCTGCTGATATACACCCAAATTAAGGTAACATTCATTTTAATAATATTAATAGCTTATGAAGTTTGCTGAATTTATTCGCTCTAGAAACTGTGATATAGTTTTCCTGTAAAAGGGGAAAACTGCAGCCTAGCAGCGACACCTGTCGATTGATATGCACATGCACCCAAATTGAATCAGCATCTTTTTTCGCTATAGATAGATCTCTCACATATTATGTTTAGTGCAATTATACTTTCAAGTAAAACTTTGTAGAAAAAATAAAAGGAACAAATGTAGAGGAACTCTAACTACCGAAATGTATTGTCTAATGCTCATTTTAAAACAGTCTAAGTCAAAACATACTCTCTACTGGATATTTCCTGGAGAAAAGAACAAAAACAATTCATGCAAATCAATAAAAAGAAAGACTATTTCATTAAGCGCTAAAATTCAGTAATTTGTGAATTTTTCAGTTGAACAAAATAAATATTTTTTATAAGATGAATATACATAGGTGAATATAGCGTGACAAGAAACATTGCTTTTTGGATATTTACAGTTATTTCTACAAGGGATAAGTAAAATTTCTAAAAACGGTGAGAAAATGCAAGTTTTATATATTTTTTTCCAGTCTCATTGGGTAAAAGTGTTCAACTTAGGATAATATTTGTATGTCCAACTTCCAAGTCAGAGGGATGTCCAACTTATAGAAGTTGGACATAATGCTAATCCTATGGATACATTCCGTTCCGATAAAAAGTGTCCAACTTGACCGGTTTCATTGTACAAATAATCGTCACAGAAACTGTATAGATTTTGGGGGATATATTATAGATATTTTTACAAACACAGAACAAAAAAAATTATTATTATGGCTTACGGGCTCAAATTATTTAAAATGTGCTAGCATCTAAATGCTTTATCTGATTGCACTGAAAATTTATATACATTTTAAAAAACACTGTCGCAGAAGCTGTATTGATTTTGGTGAATCTAATACTTATATATTTTTACAGGGACACAACGAAATATTCTTTATTATTATGATCTATGGGCTATAATCATTTGAAGGGCTATAGCGTAAAATAAAATAACATACTATATGAAAAAACAACAACAACAAAAAAACTTATAATTTTCTTTTTGTTTATTTAACGATTTCTTTTACTATATTTATTTAACCATTAATTACTTGATGTTTGGAATGTTAAATGGACAATGGAGTTATTCTAGATATATTAGATAAAGCGTAAAGAAACAGAATGAAAAATAACTTTTAAAAAATGGTTAAATATTATAACTAGGTATATATATATATGTATTTATGCGGGCATAACTTTTAAATGGGATCCCGAAAAACAGGGCATCCGGAAGAAAGGGCACCAGAGAAAAAGGCACTTTTTCAAATCGCAAAATTATAAATATCAAATAATGAATTTAAAGAATGACTTTCAAATTACATTTTTGAAATTCGGTCCCCAAGGTGGGGGGGGGGGGGCGAAACGTGATTTTGCATGCGTTAAACGTGATTTCACATAATCCTATATATCTCAAAAAAAAAGAAAGAAAGAAACAGATATACGTGAAATTTTTGCTCTAAAATATAGCTAATGCAAATATCTAAAAACCAATTTCTGGAATTTTAGAAATTCAGCCCCCAGGTGGAGCAGCGGGGGGGGGGGGGGGCTAGGTGCAAAAACAAATAGAAATACAGTTAGGCAGTTCAAAATTGGTACAGATAGGTTTTTGAAGGCCTGCAAGTCGAATGGGGATATTTTCGAAAGTGTAAAGTTATTAGGAGGGGCGAGGGGGGGGGGGAGCAAAAAATAAAAATAGAGTTAGATCATTCAAAATTGGTTTATAGAGGTTTTCGATACTTACAAATCAATTGCGGATATTTTCGAATTTCTAAAATTATTAGGAGGGCGGTAAGGGGGGGCTATGGGCAAAAACAAATAGAAATACAGTTAGGCCGTTCAAAATTGGTACAAACAGATTTTAAAGGCCTGCAAGTCGAATGGGGATATTTTCGAAAGTGTAAAGTTATTGGGAGGGGAGAGGGGGAGAAAAAAATAAAAATAGAGTTAGATCGTTCAAAATTGGTATATAGAGGTTTTCGATACTTACAAATCGATTGCGGATATTTTTGAATTTGTAAAATTATTAGGAGGGGCGGTAAGGGGGGCTATGGGCAAAAACAAACAGAAATACAGTTAGGTCGTTCAAAATTGGTTCAGATAGGTTTTAGAGGCCTGCAAGTCGAATGGGGATATTTTCGAAAGTGTAGAAGGGCCGGGAAGGAGGGGGGAGGGGCAAAAAAAATAAAAGAGTTAGATCATTCAAAATTGGTACATAGAGGTTTTCGATACCTACAATTCGATTGCGGATATTTTTGAATTTTTAAAATTATTGGGAGGGGCGGGAAGGGGTAGGGAGCGGAGGGGCAAAAAAATAATAATAGAGATAGATCGTTCACAACTGGTACATAGAGGTTTTTGATACTTACAAATCGATTGCGGATATTTTTGAATTTGTAAAATTATTCGGATAGACGGGAGGGGGGGGGGCGACGGGGAAAATAATAGAAATAAGAGTTGGAGCATTTTGGGAATTTTTTCCGAAGGCAGTGAGAACCCGGTGCGACATTTTTCCTAATCAGATTTTTTTTTTTTTTTTTTTTTTTTTTCACGTGATAAAAATTAATGCAATTCTGAGAATTCAGTAATTATAGTGATTCATTTAAAAATAGGGACCAGCGAAGCGGGCGTCGCCTGCTAGTAATACATAAAGAAGAAAAAACTTCACTTCGTTATCAGATTGTTCTTTTAATAAACTATTTATTTACCTCTTTTTTCTTTTTTGCTTTGCAACAACAATCAAGCCATTTCTCAAAAGAAATAACTTTCTAAACATTTAGAAAAAAGAACAAAGTTAATAAGCATGTATATATTATTATGCAAGAAATAATAACAATTTGATATACACCTTTATATACAATTTCACGAAATATTATAATGAGAAGATATGCAGGAATATTTTTATAGAATTCAATTTTACCATACAAATAGTAAAATTAATATAAAACGTATGAAACACATGTTAAAAGAAAGAAAGAAAAAAAAAAAAAAGAAAGAAAAATTAAACTCTCATAACTTTTACCATAATTATTAGACTGTATAAAACAAAACAATGAAAATTTAATTTATACTATCGATTAATTAAAAAGGTAAATTAATATACACAGTGAAGCATCGATAATCCGGCATCGATGGGAAACAGACATTGGGGATTTTTCCGAAAAATAGGTGCCCACCAGCGGCCAAGCGGTTCTGCGCTCGAAGCTGGTAGACATGAGGTGCGATCCCAGGTCGCGCTCGTCGGCCTAGCCGTTCGGAGTTTTCCGTAGTTTCCTCCGAAACTTGCGTAGATACGGGCTAGGATCCCTTAGAAAGACCCCCCCCCAACGGATGGCACTCTCCTCAAGCCTAGGACCTACAGCAGCTCTTTTAATTCCATTACCCAACTACCGTAGGTAATGGAAGTATTGTATTCGATCCAAAAATTAGATATCGAGATTTCACCTGATTTACGTGTTTGAAAGTCTCATGGGTCGAAAAGAGTGGTTTTTGGCAATTGGTCAGTGTGTATGCGTGTGTGTAATCTTCCGGTTATTATATCTCGGAAACTAATAAAGATAGAACTACAAAACTTTAGAATTGAAATAGGTCTGGTGTACAGACGAATTTTCCAAATTTTGGTGAAAAATGGAAAAACAAAAGTGGGACATCGGAAACCGGGAGTGAAGCCGTAAGCCGTATCTCAAAAACGGCTCTAACGATTCTCTTCAAAGTTGCTGTATAAACACTCTATTAGACGTCCTTTCCAATGATATAGTTGGTTAGTTCAGGAAAATTGATAGGCGTCCTTTATAAATAGCTGAATTCCATGTCTTGCACCTACATTAATGCACTTACATTTAAATAGAATTTAATTCGGTTATTAAAAAAATAATTCTGTTTTTAAAAAATAATTTATTAAAATTATTATTTTAAAAATTTATCTTTTATGATAATGCAGACGATTTCCATATTAGAGAAGTAGTATAACACCAAATGTCCAAAAAAAGTCCATTTTATTCTTAAAATTTAAAAAAAAAAAAAAAAAATTACGATTTTTTTTTTTTTTCGTTAAAAGTAAAAAAAAATCGATAACTTTGTTTTAAATTATCGCAGATCGATGGTTCAACCATTCGTTTTTAAGGTATTGGCGAGCTCTTTTGAAAGATACCCATAATGAAAATTTACTCCCCTCGAGGGGGGACTCCCCCCCCGGGGGGGGGAGGCGAGGCTCCTACATACACACAAAAAAAAAAAAAAAAATTCCAGTTAACTATCTCTATTACAAAAAATATATATTCGTTTCATTTGGTTTAGTGCAGTCTATAGACGTTAAACTTTACTTACCTGCAATTTCCCCCATAGACGTAATGTATGAGAATTCTCTTGATTGTCCCTGTACACGAACCATTTGCTTGATCTTAACGAAAAGCTTACTGTAGCATCCCTATATGATACACATTTAGAATACCAAGTTTGAACTTTCTGCCATAATTTGTTTTTGAGATATGCTGATAACAGACAGACAGACAGACATACACACAGACCATTTGCTAAAAACATGATTTTCGTATTCAGGGGACCTCAAAACGTGTAAATATAACAAAATCTCGCGTTCGAAAATTTGACCCAAAAACAATACTTTCTCTACCTTATGGGTAAGAGAAAGTAAAAAGAAACAATAACAGTGGGGAATCCCCATAAACAGCCATAACGTTGTTACAGACACTTGGAGCTTCAGGGTTATACAAATAACGTTGTTTTCGTGATAGTGTAAGCATTTCATAATCTTATATATATTATAAATGTGAATGTCCGTGAATTTATTTGACTGAGTTTCACGCCAAAACTGCTCAACGGATTTCGATGAAATTTGTAATGGATATAGCTTATACCCTAACTTAAAAAGTTGGCTGCCTTTATTTCGAAAAAAACTTTGTTTTTGTGATTTTTATGCATAAAATAGCAATTTTGTAAGCTAATAATAGCAAAAAATTAGCCATTTAAATTTTATCTATAATTTAATTGCTGCCAAAAGAAAAAAAAAATACGAGTTTATTTTTTTTTTCCAACAGGAAAATAAATACATTTATCTTAACGTGAACAATAAAAAAAAAAAAAAAAAAATTATGCATCTCACAAAAATTGACGTCATTTTTAATTTAAAATTTCTTTTACACATTGATAAAGTGCTAATATAGTTTACGATGCTAATATATGTTGTACTAAAATCAGTTTTATTTATAGATCCTCCTGGGTGATTTTTTAAATTGTTGCGTTGAAGTACACCAAACATTTTTCGCCAAGAGGTTTAATTTAGCAACAGCGATTTTAATCTAGGTAGTTCAAGAAAAATGTAAAATTTATAAAATATTACAAAACGAAAAAAATAAACTGAAATAGTAGTCACATAAATGATCTATTTTTATCTGAGTAGATAATTTTAGAGAAAAAAAAGTGCAATTTTAAAAATACAAAATTTATTTCATCAAGCACTATTTTAAACCTAAAAACCATTAATAAAATAAACATAATATGAAGGGTTCTTATATATTAACGAAAAGGTGTCCGATAAAACGCTTTCTATTTTTATGCAAGAAATTATACAAAAAAAAAAAAAAAAAAAAATCGCTAATATGATGACAAAAATTCAAAAGCCGCCAAGGGAGAGATATAATAAAGTTGTGTAGCACGATAATGTTTTGTTATTTATTTTTTTTTATATATACCAATCACTACGCTAATTTCACATACAAATAAATGAGCTGCTGTGTGTGACTGCACTTGCACGCTGTCGGGCAGAAATATTTGATTAATTCAAATTAATATTTAAATAACTAAATAAAGATATGTTTAATAGAAAGCATAGTCTTGGAGACAAACTGGGCGAGTGGGCGACCAAATTTGGTGAAAAATGATAGTTTAGGGTTCCCGATGTTTCAAAGCTCTCCGACACACGAGAACATAGACCTTGAGCTTACCAAGGGATTCTCGATGGAATCATCTCCAAGCCCCATCGCAAAAAGTTATAAGTAGGCGTGAGTTGATTTTTGCGAAAGAGTATGCAGTCACTGCGATCCAGAGTTATTCAGAGACCTATTCTGAGTCATTGCACTTTAGAGATTGAGCTCTAAGCAACTGGACATTTTTCGTGAGTGAGCGAAAATTTTTGCTCTGGTGTAGTTGATGTTATTTGCTTTACTGCTGTGGAACAAGTGAATATTTTTTGGACTGTCCCAGAACATTCATCGAATAATGACTTATACTGTACGAGTAACAGCTTCAACTGTTTCCAGAATATTCGAAGAATTAACACCAGCTATTGGACTGTTTTCGAAAATATTTGTTTTAATAATAGTTTTGTTGTACAGATTCGAGAAGTTCAAAAAATGTTTGATATTGCCAAGGAGGTCCCATACTAAAGCTATGACGAAAATAGTCGCCAATCGAAATACATTCAGTTACAAAGAAATCATTTAAATATAGTGTCCAGCGAAGCGGGCAAAGCCTGCTAGTATTAATATATACGCTCCAGTGGAATGCAAAAAAGTAAAACAAATGTGGGACAGCAAAAATAATGAGCATTTTATTAATTTTATGTAATAATAATAATCTATATACAAATATGCAACATGGAATTTATCGTACGCGTTTAGCTTGCTTTGATATACAACTTGGTTATATAACGCAAAACAGTTTTTTTTTTTTTTTTTTTTTTCTTAAATTAAATATTTAAATTTTAAATAATTTTTATATATGTTTTTCTTTCTTTCTTTTTTCTTGAAAATATAAATAAATAAAAATAAAATAAAATAAAATAAAAAATAAAAACAAATAAATAAAATAATAATAATAATCTTTTATTATTAGTATTTACAGAATTTATCGGGGAAAATAATGGGCGGTATATAATAGAAAAGATAAAGCTGATTAAAATTTAAGCGAAATTAACATTTATTTGTATTTTATTTATGTAATTCCTTTTACAAGAAAATCTATTTTTTATTTTATTTATTTATTTTTTTTTAATTATGTTAGCCGGAATCACATGATAATATAGTGTAAAAAACAAGGGCTATAAAATACATGGTTCAAAAACTAAAATATTTAA
The DNA here is from genome assembly GCA_963930645.1 of Salticus scenicus. Classification (NCBI taxonomy): domain Eukaryota; kingdom Metazoa; phylum Arthropoda; class Arachnida; order Araneae; family Salticidae; genus Salticus; species Salticus scenicus. The sequence goes on from OZ005657.1 coordinate 276,405,169, forward strand.
TAGATGCTGAGATACAGTAATCTTCAAAATCGTAGCTCTTAAATAATAGCAGATCCACCTGTCCAGGAAAGGACTTATCTGAAGGCAGTGGGAACCTGGACCAGACACAATGCGAGCAGAAAAGAGATGCCGTAGATAGCGGGTACCTGAAGCGAGGTTTAGAGCGATTCCAATTTAGGTAATTTTCTTTTAGTTTTTTATTTATAGCGTGATATAAAATATAAATAAGTGATTCAATTCTCTTCAAAAATTTATTTGAATTTAGCTACTGGGGAAGCAGGCGTAGCCTGCTACTAAATGAAAAATTTAAATAAATAAAAATAGATAGATTTTCAGTTACAAAAAAGTTTTTGAAAAAAAATTTAAATAGTGTGAGCATGAGTCACAGGCCTGCAAGAAGATAAATTAGACATAATGAATAAATTAGTATGTTGTGGCCATCACAAAACTTTCCTATATGCAAAAAAGTGCAGTTTTCTATTTTCTATTTTTATTTTTTTCAAGCTGTAAAATGATATATTAAAACTTAAAAAAGTCAATTTTTGGAAAACGTATATTAACTTAACGTTTGTGGGTTCTCTAAATGCAAAAACAGAATTATTAAAAAAAAAGAAAGAAAGAAAGAAAAAGAAAAAAGAAAAGAAAAAAGAAAGAAAGAGAAGAGTCAATCTAAAATGTAATGGATGGTAATAAATAAATTTTATTTGTGTCCCTGTAAAAATCTATAAATGCTAGACTCCCTAAAAATCTATACATTTCATGGGACAGTGACTTATAACAATTATATAAATTTTCAGCTCATTCGGATGAAGCGTTTAGACGCTTTTGCTCTTTAAATAATATGATTCCGTATACCCCAATGGTAAGGATTTTTTTTTTTTTTTTGCGCCCCGTAAAAAGACTGTAAGGGGTAGATTCTCCAAAATTCAGGCAATTCGGCTCAATAGGATATAGCGTTTAGACTTTTTCACGCTTCACCGAATTTGAGCCCGCAAGGGCATACTGACAAATAATTTTTCATCATGTCCTGTAAATAAAAAATCTATAACTGTTAGACTCACCGAAATCTATACAGTTTGTGCAACGGTGACCTGTGACATGTACATAAATTTTCAGCTCAATCGGATAAGCCGTTTAGACGCTATAGCATTTTAAATAATTTGATTTCATAAACCACAATGATAAAGAATTTTTCTTTGTGTTCCTCTTAAAAAAAAAAAAACATATGAGAGCTACATAGTTCAAATATCATATAGTTAGTGTGATGTTTATCCATAGCATGCATATAAATTTTCAGTTCAATACCATATGGCATTTAGACGCTATTGCACCTTAGATGATAAAGAATAATGATAAAAGACATAATTATGAAGAATCTTCCGTTGTGTCGTTGTAAAAGAACTATAAGTGCCAGATTCTTCAAAATTTATGTACTCTGTACATTGGTGACCTATAGTATGTATATAAATTTTCAGCTCAAACGAATAAAGTGCTTAGACATTATTGCAGTTAAAAAAAAAAAAAAAAAAAGGTTACATATAGACCATAATGATAAAGGATTTTTAACACGCTTATATTAGCTTCACCTGTATGTATGTATGTATGTTTCTTTGTAACTTCTCTGGGAGCAAAACGTGATTGCACAAAATCCTTCATATCTCAAACAAAAAAACAGATATCCGTAAAATTTTTGCTTTAAAATATAGCTACTACAAATGTCTAAAAATCAGTTTCTGGAATTTTTGAAAATCGGTCCCAAAGGGGGGCGGTGGGAGGGGGGGCAAAACGTGATTTCACATGCGTAAAACGTGATTTCGCATAATCCTATATATCCCAAACAAAAAAAAACATAGATATACGTGAAATTTTTACTCTAAAATATAGCTAAGGCAACTATCTAAAAACCAATTTCTGGAATTTTAGAAATTCAGCCCCCAGGTGGGGCAGCAAGGGGGGGGGGCTATGGAGCAAAAACAAATAGAAATACAGTTAGGCCATTGAAAATTGGTACAGATAGGTTTTAAAGGTCTGCAAGTCGAATGGGGATATTTTCGATTGTGTAAAGTTATTAGGAGGGGCAAGAGGGGGGGGAGGGAGGGGGGGGGCAAAAAAATAAAAATAGTGTCAGATCGTTCAAAATTGGTACATAGAGGTTTTCGATACTCACAAATCAATTGCGGATATTTTTGAATTTGTAAAATTATTAGGAGGGGCGGGTAGGGTGTGAGGGGGTAAGGGGGGGCTATGGGGCAAAAACAAATAGAAATACAGTTAGGCCGTTCAAAATTGGTACAGATAGATTTAAGAGGCCTGTAAGTCGAATGGGGATATTTTCGATTGTGTAAAGTTATTAGGAGGGGCAAGAGGGGGGGGGGAAGGGAGGGGGGGCAAAAAAAATAAAAATAGTGTCAGATCGTACAAAATTGGTACATAGAGGTTTTCGATACTTACAAATCGATTGCGGATATTTTTGAATTTGTAAAATTATTAGGAGGGTGAGGGGGTAAGGGGGGGGGGCTATGGGGCAAAAACAAATAGAAATACAGTTAGGCCGTTCAAAATTGGTACAGATAGATTTAAGAGGCCTGTAAGTCGAATGGGGATATTTTCGATTGTGTAAAGTTATTAGGAGGGGCAAGAAGGGGGGGAAGGGAGGGGGGCAAAAAAATAAAAATAGTGTCAGATCGTTCAAAATTGGTACATAGAGATTTTCGATACTTACAAATCGATTGCGGATATTTTCGAATTTGTAAAATTATTAGGAGGGGCGGGTAGGGAGGTGGGGCGGTAAGGGGGGCTATGGGGCAAAAACAAATAGAAATACAGTTAGGCCGTTCAAAATTGGTACAGATAGGTTCAAGAGGCCTGCAGGTCGAATGGGGATATTTTCGAAAGTGTAAAGTTATTAGGAGGGGCGAGAAGGGGGGAGAGGAGAGGGGGGGGGCAAAAAAATAAAAATACAGTTAGATCGTTCAAAATTGGTATATAGAGGTTTTCGATACTTACAAATCGATTGCGCATATTTTCGAATTTGTAAAATTATTAGGAGGGGCGGTAAGGGGGTGCTATGGGCAAAAACAAATAGAAATACAGTTAGGCCGTTCAAAATTGATACAGATAGGTTTTTGAAGGCCTGCAAGTCGAATGGGGACATTTTCAATAAAACAGGAGGTCTTCCTAATGTATTAAAAATATTCGTAGGAGCTAAAGTAATGTTAAGGTCGAACACTGACGTGTCAAAAGGTTTAGTGAATGGTAACATGGGCTTTATTACAGAAATTATCTGGCCAAATTTTCGCAGGGACCAAGTATATGCGGAAGACATCCCGTCAGTCCGTATTAATTTCGGTTCAGATGGTGAACATGTAATTAAGCCAATATCGAAACAATTTCCAGCAAAATATAGCTATGGAACTGCTGAGAGACGAATGTTGCCACTAATCCTGAGTTGGGCATCGACCGTTCATAAGATGCAAGGTTGTACAGTTGATCATGCAGTCATTTATCTGGGCTCTCGACTGTTTGCTGCTGGACAAGCTTATGTAGCACTTAGTCTGTGCAGATCTTTGGACGGTATTCGAATTGAAGAACTTGACTGCTCAAAGTTGACAGGTAAAACCCCATGTAACAGTGAAGCATTAGATGAAATGATTCGATTAAGAAATAATAAATAATTGCTAAAAAATCTCATTCATACTTGCAGCAAGACATAGAATTATAAGATGATAGAAGTCCTTTAAAAAAGAGATGGAAAAAAAAAATATATATGAAACACGATCGAATTCATAACGATATTTATTAGCCATATTACATACTATAATATTTTAACCAAAAACTTACATACTGTAGCTATTTATGTGATAAGTAATAAAATAATAAATATAGTTTAAAAAGCATGCTTTCTTCATAGCACATCGAACTAAAAAGTGAAAAATAAATATAGTTTAAAAAAACTAAAAAACACGCTTTTAAAGAACATCAAACTAAAAAGTGAAAAATAATTCTTAATATAAGCTGAAAACAATAATGAACGAAAAATACTAGTATAATTGTGAAAAAAGCGTGGGTTACTCGATATACGAAAAATATGGCACAAAGCACCCCACGCTTTTTTCACAATTATACTAGTATTTTTCGTTCATTATTGTTTTCAGCTTATATTAAGAATTATTTTTCACTTTTTAGTTTGATATTCATTAAAAGCGTGTTTTTTAGTTTTTTTAAACTATATTTATTTTTCTTCTTTGTGTTCCTGTGAAGAAAAGTATAAATGTTACATTCACCAAAATTTATATAGTTTGTGCAATTGGGATTCATAACACGTGTATAAATTTTCAGCTCATTCGAAGAAGGCATTTAGACGCTATTGCACTTTAAAAAATTTACGCCCATAGACCATAATAATAAAGAATTTTTCTTTGTGTCTCTGTGGGAAAAAAAAAAAAAAAAAAAAAAAAAAAAAACATAAATGATTCATTCACCAAAATTTATATAGTTTGTGCCACGGGGATCCATAACATGTGTATAAATTTTCAGTTCATTCCAGTGAGGCATTTAGACGCTTTTGCGCTTTAAAAAAATTAGGCCCATAGACCATAATGATAAAGATTTTTCTTTGTGTAAAGAAAAAAAAAAAAAAAAAAAATAAGTGCTAGATTCACCAAAATCAATAGGGTTCATGCTATGGTAACTTATAACATGTGTACCAACTTTGAGCTCGTTCAAACAAAGCGTTTAGGCGCTATTGTGTTCATTCACATACATACGCACATACATCTTCTTAAAAATATTAAATATGTATTCAGGGGACCTCAAAATACGTAGAAACACCAAAATCTGAAACTCGGATTTTTGACATGATTGCAATACTTTTCTCACTGCAGTGTTCGGAAAGTAAAAATTATGTTGTTTGGTAAAGTTACAAAAAATATACGTATTAAACAGTATGACATACCTAGCTAATTAAATTGATTTTTTTAATTTAAATTTTCGGTTATCTTCAACTGAAAATTTCGTTATTAAAAAAAAGAAAGAAAGAAAAAAGAAAAGAAAAGAAGAGACCTTAAAAATTGCCAAATCTGAATTTGCAGCAAAAAGCTTTTTTTTTTTTTTTTTTTTTTTTTTAAGGGGGGGGGGGAGGTGAACTTCAGATATTAAGAACTTTGTATATAAATATCATAAAAAACAAAAGAATGGAATAATTATTTAGTGTTACAATCATCAGAAAATTAAATAAAGAAAACGAAAGAAAGAAAAGGAAAAGTAGGCACGAATGAAGCGTGAAAGCGATAAGTTCGAAACAATATTTTGTGTTCTTTGGATTTTTATGTTGTTTCTATACAAAGATCTCTGCATCGACCAAATTTAAATGCTTTAGCTAAGTTCTTTTTCTTTTTTTTTAATTAATTAATTAATTAATTTATTTTTAATGCCCCCATGCAATTGTTTAGTAAGAAGAAATACAGTCGAATTTCCCTAATGAGCAATATTTTAAATATTTTTATGCACTTAGTATTAGCTCACTTTAAAAATATTGAGAACATAATATGGATTTTTTTAATAATCAGTTAAAACTGTGTCCTGGACAGTTGAAACTTGTTGCAATGCGCAAAAGAATGCTGAAGATAAAATTAATATTCTCCCTTCAATTCCGCCAGAAGAATTTAAATTTATAAAGATTAGGTAAATATATATAGGATAAAAATTTATTAATTAATGGTGAGTAGGGGATCTTTAGATTTATTTTAAAAATCTATTTAAAAATTATTTTTTTAAAAAAAGTAGCATATTTGTGATATTGAAAAAAGAAATTATCTAATAAATACATGTGAATAGTTTATGTTCAGAAAAACAAACTGATACTTCTTATTCCGTATTGCTTCTGTCCCTTTTCTACTGACATGGGTAAACATTCGCACTTCAGGGCATTTTGACACTTTCAACTAATAAGAATGCGCGAATCATCCTTAATGCGCTTTCTATTTCCCACCAGTGATAAATTACAGCAGGACGGGAAGGGGGAAAATCCAGTTTTTGCAGCTAAAAATTGCATTTCTCCCCAAAATTAATAATACGTTTTTAAAATTTAAATATTATGAAAATTAATAAGTTACATCATTTAAAAAGGTCTAGTATTAATTATATTATTGATAAAGCAACTTGTTAATTATTTGAGGGCGATAAAGGAAATCAAGTAAAATTTCGACTTTTACAGCTTAAAAACAAATTTAAAAAATTTAAAAAATAAATTTGTGAAACATGGGGGAACTCTTAACGGCCATGAATTTTCCGAATGCGAAAACATAATTTAAAAATATGCATTACGTAATGAGTAATAATGGGGATTATGTTACAATAGATTAATACGGGATTTGGATGACCTTGAAGCTCACTGAAAGAGAGCCTTAAGCTGAGGAAATCGCTGTATAGAAGCACCACCTATTGAGCAACTAGCACCAAAAAATGCTTCACTATAACTTATGTCAAGGTGCATCCACATATAATTTTTTATGTGATTTTGCACAGTAGTTCCTGAGATATAGCCTTTTTTCAAATTGTGGAAATCGCTGCATATCAGCGCCATCTGTTGATTGGTTGACACCAACTATTGATATGCACTAATTTATGTCAACCCGGAAGCGGAAACCCAAGACGAGCTTTTGAGCGATTTCAGTATTTTTTTCTTTTTTAACAAAGCAATATAGAAAAGAGTTTCCTTAAATATTTAATGACCAATGAAGGGGGCAAATCCTGTTAGTACATAATAAAACTGCCTTTCTTTGGATGCTTTGTGTTAGTTTTTTCTAAGATGAAAATTATTTGTATTCATCATGTTAGATAATTTTAATAAATAATAGTTTTAATAAATTATTTCCCCTTAGTGAATTTATATAGGAAAATATAAAAGAAAGTCTTGTGATGGCCACAACATGCTTGTTTTTAATTAAAAGAAATGAATTGCAGGAAACTACATCTATAAAGGCAGAACTCCTGACTGACTTGATTGCTTACTCAGCAATGCCTAGTCAAACTAATGGAGGCACAAACGTGGAATTTTATGAGATTATTTCTTTAGTGACGTGATTTAAGAAGTTTATTTTTTTAAGTTTCCCCGCAAACGGAGGGATAAAAGTTGTTTTTCGTATTTCTCTCAATATCTTAATGAAAGAAAACAAGAAAAAATAAAAACATAAAAAAACGGATATCCGGCATATTAACCGGGTATCCGGTGGTTTTTAATAAAGACCATTAGGTCAATCTTTCAGAAATTTTATCTAAGCAGAAAAACAGTAAAAGCTATATTTAAATTTAAGGGTTTCAGTAAAGATGATTTGACTAGTGTTAATAAAAGTGTGTTAAAACTCAGTGAATACAAAAATTTAACATTAACAAACAGATTTTATTCATAGAAGAAATATATAGATAACAGTATATAACAATGACAAGATTCAAATTACCTTTTTAGGTGCAGAACAGATAAACATATCCGATGGAACTTTAACAAACAATCCTGTAGAACTGTATAAATAGATCTTTCTCATAAAATACACAAAACTTTTAGTAGTGACATTGAAGATATTATAGATGACATCATAACTAAAGCATAATAACATAGATATGATGTCTCGCGGTCGCCACGTTGACCAACGAGGAAAAGGGAAATCCGCATACACTACATCCCGTGGTCGCCGTGTTGACCAGTGAGAAAAACAAACGAAGATTTGCAGGAAATCACTAGAATTTGAAGTTCATCATGGCAAACTGCACTCTGCCACTATTTAACTTATAAACTGTATAAAACTTGACTGAATAAAAGTTTAACTCATTTAATTTTATTTTCAAACTTAACATATTTCAGCGCTAAAAGCTGTAAACAATTCATAACATCATTCAAACACACAAGTTTCAACATCACAAGATGAAGAAAATAATTAATGAGACTAAACTCATTTCAACTATAAAAACTTAACACCATGAAGCTGCAACAAAAACAAAAATTAAGACAGCTATCAAAACTGAAACTATACAGCCATACTAGAACTGATAAAGCTGTCAAGTGCCAAAGGCCAAGTTGTTCAATTCGCCACGATCTTTTATACTACCTAAAGTCAATAAATCTACATGTCAACAAACATCGATAATGCCACCCAACAGTCAAGGCCAAGACATAATTTATAATAATTATTTCTCAAGCAGTGGCAACAGCAAAAATAGAAAAATTATGCAGGCCAAAAGTGGCAACGATAGAAATGTAAACAAACATCGATCCATCGATGTATTGACACGCAAAGTATTTTGAGCAGGCGAAATGAACTTTAATAAAGAAAAATAAGTAAATATCTAATAACTTCAAAAGAAAAGGTAAGTTAAAGCTTTTTCCAAGAAAATAAATACACTAAGCGACAAAAAAAAAGCCGCACTTGGATGTTTTCCTTTTCGCCTTCTACAACCGCCAATTTTATCATTTAAAAAGCAAATTTTAGAACAGATTTTACTATGTTGTCCTCCACATACACTTTAGCTTTGAGTCTAGTGTTAAAAACAAAATGCAATTGTCAGGAAAATTGTAATTTTAGAATTTATTTCAAAAATGGTAAGAATAAGGCAGTTAACGATGCCACAAAAAGTATTAATTTTTAAATGAAAATCAAAAAATATTTTAATACGTGAGATGGCAAAATAATTAAATGCTATCGAAATATTGTTAAAATGAATTTTAGCAAAATATAAATTTTTTTGGCCGTTTAAATTGGGAATTTGGCTTTAGGCGGTAATGTTGCTCATCCAAGCTAGATAACCGCAAGTTAAAATGCGAATGTTTAAAAAATCGATTTGTATCATGTTCAGAACTTAAAAAAGATTTTTAAATAAGTGTATAGTAAATTACTTTCATAAAAAAAAAATCCGGGAACAATTAAACAAAGCGGGTTAAAGAACGGAAGATCTGCGAAAAAAGCCATTATTAAGGAAAAGAATTAGAAAAAACAATACTTTAGTTGACCAAAATTTAAAAACATTATCAGTTAATTATTAGGCTGAACCGGTCTTCTCTGATGAATCAAGTTTTCTTTATTTCGTGCAGTTGAAAAAAGCTAGAATGAAGACGAAAATATGACCGACTTAATGAAAATCGCACTTTTAAAACAGTGACATATTCTCCGTACATTATGGTACGGAGGTGCATAACTTTTCAAACACTCGGGGAAATTTTTATGCTTAAGAAATCAATTAACTCGAAATAAAACACAATCTGCATAAAAGTGGTGCCTGACCGACTATTTTGGAGGTATCTTAGACATTTCCGTAAACAGCATTTGAGATAATAAGGCACCTTACTACACGGCGTCTGTGGTAAGTTTATTCACTTCAAATTGTCAAAATTTCTTATGCATTCCCATGAGAACCTATAATTCTGTAAGTAATCATACTTTTTTTTCACTTTAAGTTAAATACCACAAAGGATATAGTAGAATTTCTTCTTTACCAGACATGGAAATGGTCAAAATCTCGATCCGCTCGAAAATGATTCGTCTATAAAAAGGCGGGGGAGAGGGGAGAGGATTCGAAATTTGCAGCCTATAACTCTGCCAGAACAAGAAAAATTTATTTGTGATATTTGGCACATTGAAATTTCTGAGATTTATATTAAAACACTGTATAAAACTATGCCATTGCGCATTAATGCAGTAATTCCATATAAAGGTGGAATTAACCCAATGCAGAATACATATTTTTAACAAAAAATTGCTTAGATCTAACAAATAAATAGTTTTATTTCATATATTAAAATATAACTTGTTTATTTTATATAATAAATCATAATAGAATGCAAAGTGTATAGTTATTGCATTATGTTCAAAAACAAAGTTTTATGCAGATTTTTAAAAAGTACTTCGTAAAGTGCAATAAAGCGAATTATTAAATCGAAAATATACATAGGTATCATTTCATACCTTTGGTAATATGCAAACAAGACAGTTTTATTTGTTTCAAACATTAATTTTAAAGTTATTACAAATAAAAAAGGTATAAGTCATTTTTTCTGCAGTGCGGCTTTTTTTTTTGTCGCTTAGTGTATATTTATATAAAAGAAATTAACAATTTTTTATATGTGAGGACATTGATAGTTATCAGTTTTGATCCGGATATCCGATGATATTTCGGATATTGAAAAATCAGCCGGATACCGGATATTTTCCGGATATCCGGTCCATCCCTACTTTTATAAAAATCTGGTACGAAGTTTATTCATAAATGGGATATATTTGACAGCTCTTTGTATTTTTAGTCTATGGGACTGATACAGGCAACAATTTTCGACTTTCGGTTTTCGACAGATTTATACATTTTGAGAGACCTAGAACCCTATTTCACCATTTTTAGAAAATGTCTGTGTGTCCGTATGCGACAAAAATTTTGTGGCAACTATATCTCCGAAACTACTGCTCAGAATCGGATATAAATTTATATATAGATGCACCTTGACCTAAATTAGTGCCTATCAATTTTTGGTGTCAACCGCTCAAGAAGTGGTGCTACTACACAACAATTTCCACAATTTAAGGGGAAGCTATATCTCATGCTCTATTGCATATAATCAAACAAAATTTGATATGTATGAAGTTCACTATGAAATATTATGCTGAGTCAAGTTGAATGTTTTTTGACCTACAGGTGGCGCTGCTATACAGTGATTGTCGCAATTTAAGGAAAGGCTATATCTCAGAAACTACTGCACAGAATTGTATAGCAATTTATATGTAGATGCATCTTGATATAAATTATCACCTATCAACTTTTGGTGTCAACTGCTCAACTGCTCAACTGTGTCAACTGCTCAACTGTTGTTACACAACAGTTTCTGCAATTTAAGGAAATGCTATACCTCAGGTTCTATTGTGTATAATCAAACAAAACTTGATATGTGAGAAGACCATTATGAGACATTATGCTGATTCAAGTTGGATGCGTACAGGCCAATAGACGGCACTGCTATATTGGAAATTTCCTCGATAACGGGAAAGCTATTATCTCAACTTGTATGGCATATAACTGTACAAAACTTGGTTAGTGAGATAACTATTATAAAAAAGTATTTTTTAAGATGTTATTTAAAAAGAATAAAACTATCTTTCTTTGGATATTTAGTGTTAGTTTACTCTAAGATGAAAATCATTTGCATTGATCATGAAAGATAATTTTAATAAATAATAGTTTTAATAAATTATTTGCCCTTAGTTAATTTGTATAGGAAAATATAGAAGAAAGTCTTGTGGTGGGCACAGAATACTAGTTTTAGGTTGCCATGGGCTACCACATCTGAAAAACCTACCATACCTAGCATAATTATAATAATTAAATTAAATAATAAAGAAAAAAATACTTTTCGAGTTATTTTAAGATTTTTGCATATCACATTTTTTCTTATTAAAAAGGGATGAACCTAACAGCACGATTCAAAGTCACACCCTCAATTTTCGAAATAAAATTAACATATTCAAATGCAAGACAGAGAATAGAATCTCTGAAAATGGATGAAAAATATCTTTACAAATCATTGTAAATCTTTACATTTCATTGTATTATTTTTACTTTCTTCGATATCTAATAGAAAAAAATATTAGATTTGTGAAAAATTTTGACTTTGTATTTTCGAAGGATTTACTCAAAGTTTTAACATGATGGTATAGGACAAAATTATGTATAAATGTATATAAAGATAATCATTATTTAATAATCAATATATATATATATATATATATATATATATATATATATATATATATTTATAATAATGATAGTCAACTCGGGAAAAAATTGTATGTGTAGGAGCAACGCTTTCTCCCTTGGAGGGAAGTCCCGGGGGGAACTTTAATTTTGTGAATCTTTCAAAAGAGCTCGTCCATACTATTCCTTTAAAACAAGTGGTTGAACTATAGACTTGCTATAATTTAAAATAAAGTTATCGATTTAAAAAAAAAAAAAAAAAAAAAAATTTAAAGATATTATATAGATAATAAAATTGACTTTCTTTGGATATTTAGTGTTATACTATTATTTATTTATATATTTAGGGTGTAAATCTTCTGCATTCATCATGGAAGATAATTTTAATAAACTACTTTTGCTGGCGAATTTCTATAAAAAAATATAGAAGAAAGTCATGCGATGGCCACAACATACAAGTTTTTTTTTTTTTTTTTTCATGCGGCAGTTATATAAATAAAATATGAAAAATTTACATTGTGTGCATATTTATGTATATGATTAGGAAAAAACTTAACAATAAACTAACAAAATATTACATTGCTTGGCCATCACAAAACTTTCTTGCATATCATTCTAATGTATCTATTTGTGTTTCTAAAGACTTGAACTGATGTTGAAAGACTTAATATCTTCCCCAGTTTCTGCCTTGTGCTTCTATTTTTTTTCAATTTAATTTTCTTTCTTTCAGCTTTCAGTCAATTTTTTGCAAGATTTTGTTTTATTTCGATGTTTTGACAATTTTCCTGCAAACTTGGTCGGCAGAAAATGCCAGTTTCGAACCAGGGCTTTCTTAAATATCTAGAAGCCCTTGTTCAAATGCAGGTTATGCTCTTTGGTTTTGCATTTCAGAGCCTTCAGTGGCTTTCGCCAAAACTCTTGTGAACACAGGCTAAGAATCCTTCGGAATGACCAAATGGAAGGTACTCCAATACCAACACCATTTATCCCTCTTTGTTTTGTGTGTGCCTTTGTTCTTTTTTTCCCCCCTTCCTTTTTTATTGAATGATGTGCAAGAATTTCGTTGTCCCAGTAATGCATGATCAATTGCATATAATTTCACAAAATGTCTTATTTAGTTACATTCTGATAATTTGGAGCAGATAAGATTATGAAATAATAGTTGGCGATTCTATGCCGTTTTCTACCGTATTTTTTGAAAGCTCTACTACAGAATCTATCACATGGAAATTGCCGAATTTTGTATCAGTGATACTTACGTTATAATAATAATAATAATAACAATGATATCAACTGTTGGTCTCACTTTTGTGTATTTAGTTGTAAATAGTGTTGTTGTAATGCCAAAAATTTTTGAAAACTATATCTCAGAATCTATTAGATCCAATTGAACAAAAATAACTATGCCAGTAATTTCATAAAAATATCTGTGCTTATTTTTTTCTTTTCTGGCGAAGAATGTGCCAAAAAGTGCTTTATTCATTAAGTTAGAAAGATATAAATAAAAAATTTGTAATCACCCCCCTTCATATCATAATAGTTTAATAGTCAGTTCAAACCTCAAACTGAAAAACTGTTAACTACACGTCATGTCTCAAGGATAATTTTAAAATCCCATGCAACTATATTGTAAGTTTAAGTTTTCCTCACAATGGAAAGGACAAAAAAAAAAAAAAAAAAAAGTGTAATTAAATCACTTTAAAGATATTTACTTTCATCCACAAATTTTGGCTAAAATCAAAAGTTTATCCACAAAAGTAAGTTTTTTTTTTAATTATTTTTTTTATTAAGTGTTTTACTACCTATACCCTTTTCAAGATTTTGATTAAATTAAAATTGTACATAAATCTTAAATAGGAAAATTCGTTAATTATTTTAATAAAAAATCTTTTAGATTATGAAACATATAATATTTCTTTTTCTTTTCTTTTCTTTTTTTTTTTATTTAGGTCCAACCAATAAAACGCTAGACTGAATTTTAAACTTCTAAATTTGTACATAGGTTGAACTTATTGAATATGAAAAATGCATAATTCCTTATAATTATATATTTGAAAAAACAAAATATTAAATACATAAATAAACTTTTTTTTTTAAAGAAGTACCAAATAAAAAAAGAATTTTAAATCTTATATTTGCAAATAAATTTAATTTCTTTAAATTAATGATTAATTTATTAAATTTTGAGATGAATTTAGTTTGAGTTTTTCCACTTTCTGTTGATTTATATCCATATATTTAACTATTCATTTAAGACATTTAAAGCTAGACTTGTCGTGCTTTTGAATGAACTCAGGTCGCGCTCATTTGTCTAGCCGTACAGTGTTTACCATTGTTTTCTCCTAAACTCACATGAATACGGACTAGAATCCTTCAAAAAGACCAAAGGGCATCCCACTCGGATCTAGATCCCTATAGAAGATAAATGGACTTAACCCTACTCCAATACAATTTTTTTGAACATTTGTAATTTGAATTTATAATTAAACCACTTAAAACATGAACTGAAAAATGCTTACCTTTTTTGTCTGTGATATCTTTAGCTGTTAGAATTTCGAGATTCTTCTTCTTCGATTGAAAAAAAAAAAAAAAATCCAGTCTGGTAATTTTCAGAGGGTATTTGCGTATTTAATTTTCTTTTTTCTTGATGACTCATAGTTATAAATAGTAATTAATTCATTATTAATTAATAAAAAATAACTTGAATGAAAATTCTAATTGAAAATTGTGAGACGAAAAAACCAAAGTGAGACAAAAAATGAGAAGGAAATAAAAACAAATCAAAACCTGGAACTGGCTGAGGAACTTTTAAATTGTTTCATTGATTATGAACTTCTCCCAAACTGACCCTCATCTATAATCCCTTTTTCTTAGAAATTCTAGATGTAACATGCAAACAAAGAAAAAATTTCAGGAATACTTACCAACAGCGACTTGTGTGGGGTCTCGTCTGGTCTGGAGAATAATAGGCAACACATGTTGCCGCAAAGCCGATAAAAATATGAACATGAAATATCAAAAACAGGGATTTCAACTCATATTTTAAGTCTGCTAACAAAGGTGATTGTTCCCATGCTTCCAGCAGGGTGTCTACTAGGTCATGAAAGTCATGAAAAGGTCATGAAAATCAACAATGGGCCATGAAAGTCATGAAAAGGTCATGAAATTCAGCAATAGGTCATGAAAATTGACTGTCGGTTTGAGTCACATATTGGTTCAGGTAACCCAGTTTTACTGGTCGGGTTGAACAATTTTTTTCTCTTGCAGTTCGGGTTGAGTGGATTGAATTTTTTTTTTTTTTTCTATGAGTCGGGTAGACTTGAAAATATCTTTCAAAATAATTTCATTAATGGGCAAAAACATAATTCGGCAACGCATCATTTTGTGCATTGTCGCTTTGTTTGTAGCACTTGTGCCCACTTTGTTCGCCTGATGAATGCTCGTGTTTTTTTTCAACCCGAAACAATTGCTGCGAGTTTATTGCATTTTATGGTGTTTCTTCATAGTTTTGTACTTATTACTAAACTTCAAGCACATTTTGTAACACTTGAAGTACACAACACACCTAAACGGTTAAAAATTATTGTTTATCCATTTTTCAGATTTCAAAACTTTTAACTTGGTGCATTAGTAATTACATTTTAAATTATTTTTAAATTATTTACCAGTTTTATAGCAATAAAAATTTACTTTATAACTTAAATTTCAAGATTTTTAGATGAATTATTAATTTTTATTTTAGGTTTTGAGTCGGATGTGGTCATTAAAATTCTCTATTATGAGTTCATGTTGATTTTCAGATTACTATTATTTAGTAGCATAAATATATAAACATGATTATAAACCTAGTATAGTCATTTGTATCTTCAAAAAACAAAATTATCTTCTATGAAAATCTACAGGCATTCTAACTTTTGTTGTCCCCCCCCCCACCCAAAAAAAAAAAAAAAAAAAAAGTTAATTTAAAAAGAAGGGTTGGGTAATGTTGATAAAAAAGGTCATGAAAATTTTTTTGAGGTCATGATTTTTTTTTCTGTCCAGTCAGTAGACACCCTGTTCCAGTTTCAAAATAATTTGTCACCTTCCGTGAAAAGGTAATTTAATGCTTTGACACTAGAATCAGAGGTTTTCTGAAAACTGTTACACCCGAACTTGCCAACAAACATTCTTTCAAAGAAGAATAATATAATCCGCCCCTGGATACTTTCTGAAAAAATTCAAGAGGAAATCAAGAATATACGTATTGTGAAATAATTTTGCTAGCATTACTCATATATAGGGTTAGAGTGGATTATGAGATATATACTATGTTAATCAAATATTTTTAAAGAGAAGAGAGAAATGTAATAAGACAATACAGCATTTATAAAAAAAAAAAAAATATGGAGTGACTCTACTCGACTTTCTGAACTTTAAGTAATTAATGGCTTCAGATAAAGTAAGAAAAGTCGTTCAATAAACAAAAATGAAAAATGAAAATTATAATACAATGTTTAAGTATTTTCTCCTTATAGTATACTGTTTAATATTACACTATTGCACTTCAAATAATTTGAGCCCATAGATCATAATGATAAAGAATTTTTTGCTGTGTCCCTGTAAAAATCTATAAGAAGGGCTAAATTCACCAAAATCTATACAGTTCGTGTGACGGTGACCTATAATATGTGTATAAATTTTCAGCTCAATCGAATGAGGCATTGAGGCACCATCACACTTTAAATAATTTGAGCCCATAAGCCATACACTGATAAAGAGTTTTTCATTGTAGTGTCCCTGTAAAAAAACTACAAGTGCTAGATTCTACGAAATTCCTACCCTTCGTGTGACGGTGATCTAAAATATGTATATAAATTTTCAGTTCAGCCGAATAGACGCTATTGTACCTCAAATAATTTCAGTCTATAGGCTATAATTAGAATTTTTCCTTGTTTCTGTAAAAAAAAAATAAAAAAAAAAATAGAAGTGCAGAATTTACCAAAATCCTTAGGGTTCATGCTACAGTGACCTATAATGTACATATCAACTTTTAGCTCATTCGAACTATGCGTTTAGTCCTTATTGTGTTCACTCACATATATCAACTCACATTACAAAGATGCTATCGCACTTAAAAAATTTGGGCCCATAGGCCATAATGATAAAGAATTTTTCTTTATCATTTTAGTAAAACTGTAAGTGCTAGATTCACCAAAATCTACACTGCTTGTGCGACGGTAACCCATAACGTGTGTATAAACATTTACCTCTATTGAATAAGGCATTTAGATGCTATAAGTTCTATATTTCATTTTACTAAAGGTTTTCTCTGAATTTTATTATAATTATTTAAATTTATGCCCCCCCCCGCTCTTTTTTTTTACTAATTGCGGGACTCTGAACAGTTTCCCGTGTTTTTTTTTGGACACCCTGCTCAGACCCTGCTTCCTTTCTGCCGTCCGGACTTGTCTCGTCAATGCATGCAATAGCAACTCCTGGTGCTTCGCTCTGAAAAATCTCTGATCACACGAGGAATTTTTTTAGTAAAAATGCTTTTGGCTGTTTTTTTTTTTTTTTTTTTTCTCAAAAATCATCTTCAAGATTTTTACACTTCCGATGGAGGTAAGCATTGGTTGCGACCAATTGCAGGTACTCCGAAGCGCTCACATTGACGTTGACTTAAAAAAAATTTGGGCCCATGGACCATAATGATAAGGAATTTTTCTTTATGTCTCTTTAAAAAAATTATAAGGACTACATTCACCAAAATCAATGGAGTTCTTGCTAAAGTGATTTATAACTTAACTACACACTTTCATCTTATTCCAACAAAGCTTTTAGACGCTATTGTGTTCACTCACAGACACACACACACATACATACATCACTGTAAATATAGCAAAAATTAACTTAGGGAACCTCAAATCGTGTAAAAACTTCAAATTCTTGCAGTCGGATTTTTTGGCATAATTACAATACTTCCCTTGCATATGTATGTTTGGAAAGTAAAAATATATCGATTTTTGTACAAATTTCTGGTCGAATTTTTATACATAATGCCAGGGCCTGATTAACTTCATGTGAGGCCTGGGGCACACATGCTTTCTTAGACCCCTGTTAGTACTTGACAATGTGAAAATAGTTGAAAAAGTAACCAAAATTTTTGAACACAGAGCAAATAGTGGTCAAGAAATCACCAAAGAAATTAGTTTTAGGGCTCCCTGCTACTCAGGGCCCGGGGCCCAGGCCCCACCTGCCACTGCGATAATCAGGCTCTGCATTATGCATAAATTTCAAAAAAAAAAAAAAAAAAAAAATCTTAGCTCATGGGGGTCTGGAGCCACTGGACTCGTCATTTTTTATTTATTTATAATGATAGGCACATATAATTTTTCTTAAATAATTTTCAATTTCTTAAACTGCATCACTATAATATTTTTAATTATTCACAATCTTCAGCTTTGCAGTCTAAGGGAAAAATATACATACAGCAGTGGCATAGCGTGATATTTGAAACTGGGCATGCTCTGAAGCCAACTGTGGAAAGAGCACTACTACTAAATTCGTTATTATTTCTTATAATTTAGGTATGTAAATTTCCAATTTCTTCAAACCATAAATATAATTTTACACACGTATTTTATCGAATTTATCTGGACAGCATTTATTTAAATGTCACTTATTATAATTTATTGAAGAACTAGTAGGCTTTGCATGCTTCACTGGTTACTACATAAAAATGAATTTTCAAAGAAATTGAATCACTGATTTTTTATACATATATTATATATATAAATCCATTAAAATCACGCAAAATATGGCAGTGACTTCCTTACAATGTCTGATCCGGGTCCCCACTGCTTGTGATAGCGCTTTAACTCGGACCACAAATAGTTCTTATACATGAACTTAATTGTTGAACATTTTAATAAAGTTAAAAATGTAATAAGTTTAATTATTTTTATTATATTGACATTTAATACCAAAAGAAAAGAAAAAATAAATAAAAAATGATAAACATTTTTCCCTCTTAAAGAAATTTTTAATTTTCCAAATAAAAAATCGTTTTGAAGAGGCAACTATTGAAATAAAATATCTTATTTTGCTCAATTAAAATAAAAATCTGTCGACAGCTTCGCTTTTTAAAAGGCATCACCAGATAGAGAAAGTGTTGCTTCGTAGTAACTGTAGATAGGATTCAGATATTCTGATCCAAAATTAAAAAAAAAAAAAAAAAAAAAAAAAAAAGAGATCTCGATGAGGTGCACATTTGCAATATCGAAGCTATACCTCTGTCACATTTTGTAGTTCTGCAATCAAAGGCCTTAGTTTCAGAGCCAAGTTCTTACAAAAGGAAATTTTGATACCACTATTTTTATATTGCAATTCTTCACTTGATATTCATTTTACCTGTTTAAAAAAAGTACTATATTAAAATAATGGTATCTAAATTTTTATTTGTGAAACTGTCCAGAGTGCACGCAGACACACAGGAAGAGACAGACAATTATCTTTAAGACAGACAATTATCTTTACTCATGTAGAGAGACAACATAAGTAAAATTTTGATTTTATTTCTTTCGGAAGTTTTCGTTTGGTATGAGTTATAAAAAAATAAAATAAATAAAAAGCAGCAATTTTCTTGTCGCATAAAATAACAGAGATATTTTTTCAGAAATTTATGCAAATTTCATTTTATAGTTGAGTGATCATTTATAAATAAATTCAGTTTTTTTTCTTTGTTAAAAGTTTTTTTTTTCTTTTTAAAAAGTTTTTTTTATTACATCATTGTAAAATAAAGCATTAAATTTTACTTTATCAATAATATTTTTGAACTGACAACATCGTCAATCTATTCAGTCATTCTTGTCTTTGAGTAGATGGAGAAAATGGAAAAACTAGTTCTCACTGACTATGCGAACACTTTTACGGAAGATAAAAAAATGAAAATCCCTAAATACTTTAGCAATACGGGAAAACTACAGGACATGCTCTCGATGAATAGCATGACTTGGATCCTTTAAAGAGCGGAAATCCCCTTGTGTGGGAAAATTAGTGCAATGAATATTTCCTCACACAACAAAAATTCCCTATCCAAGGGTAGGCTTTAGAAAAGTAGCATGCCTTACAGAGTAACCGGTCAGGAAACGATGTTTTCCAAGAATTATCTTATGTAACAGAAGGCATTTACTTTCAGAATAGTTTTCGAAAATTAAATGGCGGCTAATGGGTGAATGGCAGTGAGTGATTAATAAAACCAGCTGTTAAATTATTATTCTTTCTTTTTTTAATCAAAATTTTTTTGAAGTTTAGACAGTTTTTAGTGAGTATGCGGCGCATGCCAAGCATACCCAGAGAATATGCCACTGATATACAGATATACTGGCATCTCATAATTATAAAAGTCTATAATCTAATTCAGGTTAGTTCAGTATATGCTATTCTAGATTATTTAAACAATGAAAATGTACATATTATTCAGTTAAATATTATTACCCAATCCCAATATTTTATTTTTGTACTCAGTCTAGAATAATAATAAAAAAAAATCTGTAAAACATAATAAAATGAAAGAAAACTAGTACTTATAAAATTTATCTTTGGCATACTAAAGAATTTTTTTTTTTTTTTTTTTTTTAATTCTATTGAACAACTATTATTTCGATCATATTTTAATTTAAATTAATAACAGGACGCAGTAAAAAAAATCTCATTGAAACTTAGTGTCATTTATAGAATGAAGTGATGTTTAATGAGTTCAAATTGTTTCAATAATTTTTATAGAGAAAGAATACAAAATTTTGCTGAATGCGTGAATTTTCTTTACAATACTATAGGGAGAAATCCAGCGAGCAGTTAATTTCCTGTGTAGTGGCATCACGGTAGGGTTAATCACGTGAGGCAGCATTTTTGCGCCAACATGAAAACTACATCTTTTAAGTTAATTTATTAAAGTATCTGGTTTTTAAATATGCATAAAAATGGTATCAAAATGTTTGTATTTTCATGCTCTATCATTTACAAGTCAAAATGAAAAATGTGCAATGTCCCCATTTGTAAACCTGACATCTGTCTTCAAATCAATATCTTCCAGTAATTCATTAACAATAGTAACAAAATGTTTGCTGATGACAGATGAATTTTGAAGGAATTGGAGAGGATATGTCTGTGAGTATTAGTAGCCAGGCTATGGAGAATGAAGGACTGCCTCATAAGAGAAGAGGGTGAAAAGTACAACAAATATAACTACTGATGACGTAGGCAGAGTTGCTAACTTTTATAATTTATTCTGAAGCATTGGTAGTCATTTTAATATCAGTATTTTTGAAGAATAAGCTTTTCTTATTAAATTATTCTATAAAAACAATTTCACTCTTTTATATATTTTTAGTTCATCATGCAATAGATATGGAGAACTTAGATAATCATGAAAATTTTATACCTCAGTTTTTTGACAATTTTACACATTTTGAGATGTAAGGAATTGAAAATCACAGACCCTGGCAAACAATCTTGGCCTAAGGCCCTTGTGTAGTTAATTGATATTAACCTTAATACCAACACTGAAAATCACAAAAATTATGTGTTGTCCATTTGTAGGTTATTTGGTTTGTTAATATGTTTCTTTGTGTAAACATTATCTCAAGAACAAATGATTGTAAAGAGATCAGACAAGTTTAAAAATATCACTTAATATACTGGCAAATACAATGTTGATTTGCACAATTCGAATTTAGAAACTTTGTAAGTTATTCAAAATTTACAATAATACAGAGAATAGGGAGAAATTTTGCTTAAGTGTGTATTAAAAATAATATTTTTATCATGAGGATATCAAATCAGCTTTAAAATATCATTTCTGATGTTGATATAAACATGATTTATTATGAACATTTTATTTTAAAACTTTGTAAGTTATTCAAAATTTACGATTTTCTTAGCATGGGAGAATAGGGCAAAATATTGCTTAAACATGCATAGTTTTTAAAGACTATTTTCATCGTCAAAATATCAAACCACTTTTAAAATATCATTTGTGATACTGGAATGAACATCATCGACTATGAATATTTGAATTTGAAAATTTCGCAAGTTATTCTAAATAAGATTTTCTTAACATTTCAAAATAGGGCTAATTTTGTACTTTTGATATTTATTATTTAATAAATATAAAATTATTTTCCTCTATGATTTTTCTGAAAAATAGGAGTATTTCATCAATTGCATAATTTACCAAAATGATACATGTTTATATTGAATTTTAGTTTGTTTTTAAAAGTTGGGGAATTTCAATAAAATATCAGGAAAAAACTAAAATGTCTGGCTTTTCTTTCCTTGAAATAGTGTAGGAACCCTGTGATTGTAAAATGTGGCAAAATGAAAGTTTTTCTTTTGGCTGCTACATTTTTCTTGTTTTGCTTGATTTATAAAGTACTGTAAAAATATGCAAAAACTCATACTAACGTGTTGAATAGTAACATAGCATCATATAAACTTCTAATAATTTTGCAAAAAGTATTAAAAAAAAAAATAATAATAATTTATGTTTTATTTGAAAGGGAATAGAGGTTAGAAAGTTAATACCAGGCTAAAATGATTCGGTGCTGCGAGGGCAGGTTATACCACCTGACTTGTTACATAAAGTATTAACAATAATTTTTTGAAAATGATCTGGAAAACTTGGGGAAATTTTTTCATCACATTTGAGTATGAACCTTGAAGAAAATATAAATGTGTAGGTATTGAATTAAAATTAAAAAAATACCTTAATTTTGTTTTATTCTCATGCAGCAAAAGTAATTTACTATGCCTTTGTAATAAATGTCATTCATTAACTTTTTCAGTTTATTTATTTATTTATTTATTTATTTATTTATTTTTTTTTTTTTGTGTGGTATTAAAAAAATTAATTAGTTGTAAATTGTGGATTTTTCTTTTTCTTTTTTAATATGCTAACTTAGAATTTAGACTGAAAACTGTGTTTTTCTACTATTGAATTTATGTCAAACAGCAGCAAAATGTAAATCCAAAAAGGCCCACTTGGAAATTCTGCAAAACTTTTCGGTGTTGATCCACACCCTTTTCAGGCATTGAATTCCAAAAGTGTCAGGTGTTGAGTCGGCACTTCAGTCTGTCCTTTTTACCTTTGATTAGATGTTTCCATCTCTCTATGTCCACTGATGGCTCATTTTATTGCAACTGTACACGTTTTTTATTATCTCTGTTGCTTCGTGATTTACTTGAAAAAAAACAGTAGATACAATGATTATTATAAATGACTGATAAATACTTGGTTAACATATTTAATGAATATTGATAAAAATGCTACGCAAGCGATAACCACTGAGAGAGCACACAAGTCAACAGAACTAACAGTGTTGCCAAAACTATATAACAAAAACAAAGAAGAAGGTGTGAAAATGATATAATACGATATGATACAAATTTTGATTTCATATTATAACACTTCCCCTAAATCAAAATTCACATAGCAAGTACAGATCGGGGGTCACCGAAGCGGGAGAGCCATCTCTTCTGTGGAGAATAAAACTTGTGATGGCATGTCTCCAGACCACCTCTAGGGGTGAGTCCCAGACCGTCGCCAATTGCCCATTTGCGCAGCACTAGAGCGACATAAAACCCAATCAACCAACCAACCAACCAGCAAGTACAGATAAAAAATTAAAGATAACACAAAGAAAAAAAATGTAATCTTCTCCAAATCAGAATATACACATAATTAACAATAATGATAAACACATAAAATAATGAATATTAATTGCAAAAAACTCAGCATCCCTATCATTTCTTTTAGTTTTTCAAACACGATTTTAGGTAGAGCTTTCATAAACAAATCTGTAGCTTGAGCATCTCTGCTGCAGTAAGAAACATTGATTGCTTTCACAGAGTTCTCTGATAAACTTATACCTAATATCAATGTGTTTCATACTGTTATGAAATGTTGGATTTTTAATTAGCTTGATCGCACTTTGATTGTCTATATTTAATAATGGTATTTCATTTAAACAACCCATCTCTTTTAACAGACTGGAAAGCCATATAACTTCTTTTCCAGCCAGACTGGCTGCAACAAACTCAGCTTCGGTTGTTGAGAAAGCTATACATTTTTGGCATTGGCTTTTTCAACAAATAGCTCCACCAGCATTCATAAACACCATACCTGATGTATATTTTCTACTCAGGGGATCAACTACATAATCTGAATCCCAAAAGACCAATCCACTGCAGATTACATTCAGAATCAGGTGAAAACATAATTCCACACTTGGAAGTTCCCTTGAGGTATCTTAATGCTCTCTTCACTAAGGCTGGGATTGCGGTGCCTCGCTCAACACTATCTTACGCGCAAACTCTGTCTTAAGATGTAAACAATACGCAAGTCGTATTGCAGTGCCTCACTATCTTACGACAACCTCAGAGCTATCTTAAGCCGAATCGTAACTGGATGCGCGCGCAATCACAACATAGCTCGCTCTGCGTCTCCCATTGGCTGGCTGGCTTTCTCTTACGAGGACAAGCGAAGGACTTACGCTTGAGGCACCGCAATACCAAGTTAAGATCGTTCTTAACCACACCCATCTACGAAAGTTCGTAACATTTAAGATAAGACTTAAGAACGAGGCACCGCAATCCCAGCCTTAGTTCTAGTGTTCTTGTTTAGGTTTATCAAACACTTGAGAAAGAACACCAACAACATAAGATATATCAGGTCTGGTGACAATAGTTAAAAACATTAGGCTTCCTACAGCTTCACGATAAGGCACATAATCTGAAAGAGGTGATGATTCTTCTACTGTAATGGAGCTTTTTTCTATAGGTACAAAAACTGGATTAGACTCTAGCATTTAAAAAAATCTTAAAAAATACAACCTTTTACTTTCTTCATGTCTTCATTTCATCAGACTAGTTTCGCTTGGGGCACCCCAGCTTGGTCTCTGACATCTCGGTGTTCGAAGTTGTACGAAACAGAAGTTTCACGCCTCCTTCCACTTTTAAAGATTCTGTGCCATTGACGATTGAGCAGAACCCCATCGTTGCCATTGCAATTGTTTAAACTTGTTAAAATTTCGACTGACTCCCTGATTGATGCGTAACCGTGGTTGTGATAGTTGGCCAACTTTTTTATTTGTTCAAATACAAGTTTCCAAGAAATAAACCCCATATTTTTGAATGAAATCCTTGGCAACCAAGCAAGCTTTAAAACCATGTATAGAACCATCAGCATTAATCTTTACTTTAAATACCCATCGGCTACCTATCGCTTTTCTCTTAGATGGCAGATCAACCAGCTCCCATGTTTCATTTTTTAACAATGAATTCATTTCTTCTTCCAGAGCACATAGCCATTCCTGTGAGTTTTCAGATGACATAGCTTCCTGGTATGTTTCAGATTCAATATGTTCAGCCAAAAGAACATAATTATCTAACTTAGCAGGCTTTCTTAATCTACTTTTATCTCTTAATTAGCTGGTTTCTTCACCTGTACTTTCACCTGAAACTTCTTCACTATGTTCACTGTTGCTTTCAGTTTTTCTAAAGTTGTCAGTTACTTCAACATTTTCTGTTTGCTTTTCTTGGGATATGCATACTGTCATGTTATGTGAAGTAGTTTGAGGGAGAACTACAAATCTGTGGGACACTAATTGTAGCAAGCAACTATTGCCTCCATGCATCTGCTCTTGTGTGCATCGTTATCTGCGCATGTGCTAGTCCTGCCTGTTAATCGCTCGCGACTTAATGTAAAGTTCAGTGTATTCCTTGTTGTCATGTAATAAGCACCTGTCTCTCTAGCTCTGCCTGTTCTGTAGTCATCGCAACATGGTGTCAGAACAAAAATTAACCTTTATAACGTAAAATGCCTGACACGGAAGCAACATCACAGACTGATACTGGAATGAGTGGTTTAAAACTGCCCCAACCATTAAAAATTCAGCCGTTTGATATGTCAGAAGTATGGAAAGACTTCAAGCAACAGTTCAACTGGTATTCTATCACTACGAATTTGAAAGCAAAACCAGCTGAAGTACAAGCTGCTGTGTTGATGACTACTATTGGAACTGAAGCTATAAATATTTTTAACACATTTAAATTAACAGATGAAGAAGATAAAGATATAGATAGATATTATTCTTCAAAAATTCGAAGATCATTTTGCACCAAAGAAGAATAAATCATTTACCAGATGGAATTTCTTTCGTTTGAAACAAGGAACAGAAACATTCGATGAATTCCTAACAGAAATAAAAATAAAAATTCAAGGTTGTAACTTTGGAGATTTATCGGATGGGCTTCTGCGAGACAAAATAGTATATGGAATTAAAAATGATAGTGTTCGTGAAAAGCTGTTGTCGGAAGAAGATTTAACATTAACAAAGGCTATTCAAATTTGCAGAATTTCTGAACAAGCTTCAAAACAACTTGAAGAATTCAAGCCTCCGAAACCAGAAGTAGATCGTATAGACCGAGTAAAGTATAAAAAGAATGCGGAAAAGTTTAAACAGTTCGGCTCATCTAGCAACAGGGGTGGATTTAAAAATGAAAGTTTTGATTGTCAGCAGTGTGGTAAGAAACATGGCGCTAAATCATGTTCTGCATATGATAAAAGATGTCGGAAATGTCACAAGGTAGGTCATTTCTATAATTTTTGTAAATCTAAAAATATTAATATTATTGAGGATTTTGAGAACAGAAATTTTAAACTTAGTGCTAGTAATGACTGTAGCTGACAATGAATCAAAAATGTATTTAGATGCTATTCACTTAAATTGTGATGTTAATTCTGTAGAGAATGATTGGTATGAAACAGTGAATATCTGTAATAAATCCTTAAAAGTTAAATCAGATATAGGAGCTCAATGTAATGTTTTGAGTTATCATTTAGCTAAAGAATTAAACATCCCTATTGTCAAAACAAAAGTAAATAAATTGATTTCATTCAGTAATCATGAATTAAAAGTAATAGGGGAAATTAATGTTACATATAAAATTAAGAACAAAACTGTAAATTTAAAATTTATTGTCCCTGAAGGTAATGTGAAATCAGTCATAGGTGGTGAAACTTGTGTACAATTAGGCCTAATAAAAGGAATTTTGACTACAGAAAATGAAATAGTTCCACCAGACTGGAAAACAAAAATTTATGAAGGATTAGGTTGTCTTAAAGACTTTGAATACGATATAGATGTTAATGAAAATGTAGACTTTGACGTATCACCTCCCAGAAAAATACCATATGCTATTGAAAAAGCTGTGAAAAAAGAAATTGACCGAATGGTAGAATTAGATGTTATCAAACCAATTACTGAGCCAAGTTACTGTGTAAGTCCATTATTAATTGTTAAAAATAATGGTAAATTAAGGGTATGCATAGATCCGTCTAAATTAAATAAACATGTTAAAAGACATCTTTTCCCTTATGAACGAGGGGCAACGTCACTCGCGTCCGTGATAGCCTTAAATCACACGTGCCCCCTGGGTGGTGCTAAATGAGTGACAAAGTATGTAAAGTTCTAGAGCGCCCGGATAAAAAGTGTAGTCTGGTGTACTCTTACACCAAGTAGGCAACTGGAGGA
Source organism: Salticus scenicus (assembly GCA_963930645.1). NCBI lineage: Eukaryota > Metazoa > Arthropoda > Arachnida > Araneae > Salticidae > Salticus > Salticus scenicus. The sequence continues at coordinate 276,432,468 of OZ005657.1, forward strand.
ACTAAGATGTTCTATCGGTGGACCTCTAGCTGCTCTTGGTATTTTTTTTTTCACTGTGTGTGAAGTTCAAGAGTACCTGACATAAAGTGTAGTCAAGTGTGCTCTACCATGGAGGCAGTGAGGGAGGAGGGACCAAGATGTTCTATCTATGGGCTCCCTTGCTGCTCTTGGTTTTTGTGGGTTGATCCTAAAGGAGAGTTGCTATGCCCAACTGGACAGTCGGTTCCATATGTTGCCCACTCGCCCAGTAATTCATCCAGACACATTGCAGATGCAGATGGCTTCCTAGTGTGGCGTAAGGGTGACCCACGCCGGGATGGGGCTGCGGATGAGTTGATACACCTACGGGTGTGGTTGAACAAGTCTTTTGTCCCCATCCTCAGAAGTGGCTCTATCCTGGAGTGGGGAGCTTGCTCTTGAGAGCTCTTACTGGGTTGATTCACCCAGCCATGTTGCAGGTGCTGGAAAGGTCTCCTGGCATGAGCGTATAGGTGTGGTAGCAGAAGAACGATGAAAGAGAAACTTGGGCGTGGCAACGTGTCGGGGATGGAAAGTATCATCTCGATGCGGTTCAGCTGTGCGTTCTAATTCAAATGATAGAAAGTGCGCCATCCCTGGAATCTCTTAGGAAAAACATCCCTTTTTTTTTTTTTTTTTTTTTTGTGGAAAGTAGTTTGCGAGCGCCAAGACGTTAAAGTGTTGTCCGGAGCGCTCCCACACCTGGGGAGGTGACGGAGGGAGGCCAGAGTAACTCATTGTTATTCGCTGAGCTCCACCTGTCACCCCTCAGGGAAAAGTTCAAGAGCGCCTAGATCGAAGAGACATCTAAAGTGCTCTTAAGTCATGTAGACAGGTTTGAGGAGCTGAGAAGTTCTTTCAACACGCCCTCTCACCACTCATGACTCTGTTCTTCCAAGAAAGCAAAACTTGACGGCACAGAGTGTTCTACTCTGTGCCTATGGGGCGGTACAACTGTTATTGTCCTGGTGCGTTTATTATATAGTGAATTTTTCGCTCGTAAGACAACGGCCTATAGTCTATCTTACGAGCGAATGCGATCACTTGCGAACATGAACAATTCTGGACAAGCTTTCTTGAAACAACCGTCCTTTTCAGGGCGAAATCTATCCTTCTCAGGATGTTCCACGGTTGGGGGCCTCCCGGTGGCCCGCCCCGGATCTGTCTCCTCAGAGACCGGACCAACTCCCAATCTAACAGTTGGTGGAAGAGTTGTCCTGAGAAGGAGGCGGCGAGCAGTCAGACTATCCCAAGATAGCGATAGCTCGTCCCAAGTGTCACAGCAGAGTCGGGGGGGGCATAGACGGCGAGGTCATAGAGGTGACCAGCGACCCCTCTCCCCTCCCGACAGCTGTGAGCGGGGGAGGCGACACAGTCTCCGCCTCCGCGGTCCTGGAGTCTCCCGAACCCGCCAGCATTCATGACGCCTCGAAGTATCTCGAGGCGGCCCTTGTCGCTGCACAGACTTGGAAGGTAAAGGCACGGAGCAGGAGGAGAAGGGTAGGTAGACGAGCAGTTCGTCTGTCGCAAGATAGCAACAGCTCGTCTCAAGTGTCACAGCAGAGTTGGAAAGATACAGACGGCGAGGTCATAGAAGTGACCAAAGACCCCTCTGTCCAACAGACAGCTGTGAGTGAGGACAGTGATCTAGATAAAGCCTCTGAGATCTCAGAAGCTCCTGTCCTTGCCGGTTCGCATAGTGTCTCGAAGATCTTCGAGACTGCCGTTGTCACCGCACAGATGACGGATATAGGTTGCGAAGTTTACAACGAGGAGTTGGCCCATATCTCTCATGCAGAGATGGTCGACACGTCTAAGACCCTCGTTGCCGAGGTGCACCGTAGAAGTGCCTTAGTCTCGAGAGCCGTGGATAGATCGAAGCTGTCAGGATCCAAATTGGGGGAGTTTCATGACTTCGTCGATTGGGTTCGAGATGCTATCAGCAGGCAGCATCGACTGATACTACGGAGCGGGGAAGCTCCTCTCACAGAACCTGTAAACTCACCCGAAAAGAAAGGAACGAAGAGGAAGATACAGGAGACAGGTGGGACTCCTGAGCAGGGGATAGAGGGGTCCCCTGCAGGGGGTACGACAGTGTCTCCTTCTGCGACTCCGAAGAGAGCTCGCAAAGTGCGGAAAAGACGCACAAACAGAAATAGGGGCGGTTCTTCCTCAAAAGCTCCTTCAAGTTCGGTGGGTTCTAGTGAAGGAGTGGTACCACTTGACTTAAAATTTTCGGACACAGTTCGAAACATAAAGCCAGGGTCCTTCGCGGACCGCAAAGGGTCGAAGAAGGGACGAGGGCGATTCACTGGAGATAAACGGGGAAGTAATGGCCCCTCCCAGAAATCGAACGCTCTGCCCGGCGCGCGAGCACGTAGCCCAGCGGCCGAGGAAAAGTTCTTGCTTTTCATTCGCCCCACGGCTAATATGACTTCGAAGACTCTAATGGCGGATATTGCAGGCAAGATCGATCCGATGAAAGCCAATATCGCTGTCCGAGGAATTCGTCCAATTGCCGGAAACGGCGTGCTGATTTCTGTAAACAGCGCAGCAGACCTCCAAAGACTCGAGGCTAAGATGATCGAAACGGGCCTTGCATACGATCATGAGATCTCCAAACCCGGTCCTCGCGATCCAGAGATCATTATCTTTGGTATCGAAGAGTCGATGTCCACAGAACAAATCACAGAAGCGCTAAAAGCTCAAAATGCTACCTTGGGTTCAGGTAGACAACGAGTCGTCAGAGTCTTCCTCGGTAGAGAGGGAAACAACGCGATCGTAGCTGTGGACAAAGACACGATAGCGAAGTTGATTGGGCTGAAGAGACTCTCAATTGGCTGGCGAAGTGTTGATTTCAAGCGAAATGTTCGTCCGTTGATGTGCTTCCGGTGTCTTAAATACGCGCACACAGCGAAAACCTGCCGCAGAGAGGCCCTTTGTGGTCACTGCGGAAAGGAAGGCCATATGCGTAAGGACTGCACGGGGCATCCCGAGTGTCCTAACTGCATGCGTAGCAATCGAGACCGCTCAGGTGGGAAACTACCGGTTAATCATGAGGCTGCAAGTAAGGAGTGTCCTGTCTACAAGGCAGAGGTTGGAAAACTGCGAGACTTGAATAATGGGTAGTACACTCAAATTCATGCATCTTAACTGTAGACACAGTTATGCAGCCCAATTCAACCTCGCTCACACAGTTCAAAGTGTGTTGGTAGACTTCGTCTCTCTGAATGAACCGCTAGTTCGTGACGGTCTCATGATAGGATTGCCGGGAGATTACACAGCGGTGACCCCAGGGTCTGACGATTTAAGATCGGCGCTCTGGGTGAACCAAAGAGTGATCTTCTGTAAGGTCTTCAGTGGTCGTGATGTTCAAGCTGTGAGAATCAAACTTTCTGGCTCGTATGTGCTAGTGGCTACCTGCTACTGCGCACCAAACGATGCTATGACGCCGAACCTAGAGATATTGGATTCGCTGATGAGGCTGTACCCTACCGACCGAGTGGTCCTAGTGGAAGACTTCAACGCGCAGTCCACTGTCTGGGGGAAAAGGCCAACAAATCGTAGAGGTAGAGACCTCATATCCTTTGCGACGAACTGTGATCTGAAAATTGTCAATGATCCAGATAGCGAGCCTACATTTGAGGCGAGCATTGGCGCAAGCTGGATTGACGTCGTGTTAGTCCGAGGCTGCGCAGAGCTCATCGCAGACTGGATCGTCTCTGACTCGGAGTCGCTGAGTGATCATAAGGTCATAGTTTGGACCCTGCAGGGCAGACCGGAAAGAAAGCATCCCTCGGATACCAGCCGTCGCTGGAGACCAAAGGACCTGGTCTGGAAGGACTTTCTCCGCTATCTGAAGACCGCAGATCTGGCCTCTTATGATTACGCGTTCCCTGACCAAGGAATTGAACACTTATTGTCAACTTTGACAGAGCTATGTAGGGGCAACAAAAAACGCAAACCTGAGAAAGACAAGAATGCGTGTTGGTGGTTAGTGAAACTGACAGTCCAGAGGTCCCGATTGCGTGCGCTGAGGCGTCTCTACCAGCGAACGCTGGAAACGACTCAGAGGGAGAGGCTTGGAGTGCTGCTAAGGCGCAGACGGGCAGAGTATAAGAAGTCGATACTGCACGCCAAAAGAGCATCGTTCCGAAGATTTATATCTGAAAAACTTTGCTCTGACGGACTAGGACTGGTCTGTGGTGTTATAAAAGGCCGATGGCGGAGGCACGCGCCAACAAAGTTGGAACTCCAGGATGGAGAAGCTGCCTCTACCTGGGATGAAACCCAAGGAACATTAGCCAGATATCACTTCAGACAGGCCGATGAAGTCACGCAGTTCGAAATCATCAGAATCAACGAACCAGACCTGTTTGAAATCGGGGAACTGGAATTTGCAGTGGAATCGCTGCCGCCAAATAAGGCACCAGGACACGATGGATTCAGTCTGGACATCGTTCGAAAGGTTCTAGAGTACCATCCTCAGTGGCTACTCTCCTTATACAATAACTGCCTCAGCACTTCTTGCTTCCCGCGGACATGGAAACGAGCGGTGGCGGTCTACTTCCCCAAGGAAGGCAAAGACCTCTCCCACCCAGGTTCCTACCGCCCTATCTGCCTGCTTCCCGCCCTCGGGAAAGTACTGGATAAGATGTGCGCAACTCGACTAGTAACTTATCTGGATGCCAACGGAGTGCTCGATAGTAAGCAATATGGCTTCCGTCGAAATATGGGAACCCTCGATGCACTCCACAATGTTGTAGAGTACATAGCCGACTCAAAGGGGAAGGGCATGCACACATGTTTGCTCACCCTTGACATAAAGAACGCCTTCAATAGTGTACGGCGAGCGGACATCCTCGGGCTTCTGAAAAAGCACGATGTCCCGTCGGACCTCCTGGGACTCATTGACTCTTTCCTATGGGATAGATCAGTGATTACCAAGGAAAGGGAACACAGCTATAACGTAGGTGTACCACAGGGTTCATGTCTAGGGCCGATACTCTGGTTGGTGCTGATAAATGACCTGCTGGTCAAGCTAGTGCCGAATGAGGCTTGGACAGTCCAAGCCTTTGCTGATGACATTTTCATCTTGGCATGTAGCAAAGCTGCCTACCGACTGCGTGAAGTAGTAAAACCGGTCCTAAGTGTGATACACGACTGGGCTACGAAATGCAGCTTGGAATTCAGCTACGATAAATGTTTGTACACGGTTGTCTTGCCTAAAGGGAAAACAGTGCAAGCGCCCTCTTGGACAATTCACATGAATGGTCACAGGGTAGCATACAATCGCACAATAAAGTACATTGGCGTGACATTCGATGCCGATCTCAGTTGGATGCCTCACCTGGACCTCATCCAGGAAAAGGCAACAAAAATCCAGTACAAACTATGTCGTCTTGTCGGCGCCACCTGGGGGCTGAAGCCACGCACTAGGAAAAGAGTCTGCTTGGCAGTCGCCGAGAAGATCATCCTTTATGCAGCACCAATATGGGAAAGAAACCTAGTTAAACTCCAAAACAGGTTACAAAAACTGCAGCGGAACCTTCTGCTGTGTGTAACCAAAGCCAGCACGGTTTCAACGGCCGCGTTGAACGTCTTGTCAGGGATCCCTCCCCTGTACTTGAGTGCTGAGTCAGAGAAGGCGTACGTGGGCCTTTCGAAGTGGGGAAGAAGCGTAGAGGGTACCAATCTCGATCCGGAAACGGTAGAGAATTGGACTTATACTCTGAAACGACATGACCTCTGGAGGCTCCCATGGACATGGGATTTAAAGGAAGAGACACCGTATAGTTTCTATACGGATGGCTCTAAATCTGAGGACGGCAGAGTGGGCTGTGCGTACCTCGGGCTGACCGGGGGTCAAGTTATTGCGGAAGGCCAGCTCCGGCTCACAGATCACAGCACCGTGTTTGCGGCCGAGGTCCTAGCGATCAAGGAAGCAATAGCGGAGGCGGTGAGATTGGGCATCAGCGAGATGGATGTCTACTCTGACTCCAGATCAGCGCTACAAGCGCTTCACGGACTTGTACCAAAACACAAGTTAGTGGCTGAAATCAAGGACTTGATAAAACAAACTGAGGTCAAAGTCTTCATGCACTGGATCAAAGCACATGTAGGTCATCTCTACAATGAGATGGCTGATGCTTCTGACAAGACCGCTGTCTGGAGAGACAGTGTGGATGTAGAGGTGAAGCTTAGCAAACCTCAAGTCTGAAAGCTAGTCAAAAGCAGAACATTAGCAGCATGGCAAGAGCTATGGGATAAATCCTCTGTGGGACGATCCACGTATGAAGTCTTCCCGAAGGTCGGTACGAAACGAATTCAGGGTGACTTCTTTGTTAATCAGGTACTGACGGGACACGGCTCGTTTGGACCACACCAACACCGCTTCTTTAAGAAGAACCCTGCATGTTTTTGCGGGGCAAGCGCAAGCTCAATCAGACATGTGCTGTATGAGTGCGCCCGCTGGAGGTCAGTGAGGGAGAAGTATTTCCCCTCGGACTTTCAGTCTCGAACGCGAAGGGATCTGTGCCTGGATCATTACAGCCGATAAGGTATCGCGGCAATCATGTCGGATATGCTGTACTGGGTTACAGACCCAAATGGTGGTGGGGTCCGAATGGTCGAAGAACCTGAGCTTACTCCTCACCCTCCTAGGAGGACTTCTAATAGGCAGGGAACTTTGGTTCCCGTTCCAACTGCCTAAAGAGTTGGATTCGAACGCATTTCCTTAACGCAAGGCATCTACAGTGAGCTGAGGGAGCTTGCTCTCAATTGGTTGTATCGAAGGAATATCCTCCGTCAACTTGAGTCTTGTGCGCTCTGTTAGCGTAGAAGCGTCCCGCAATAGCGGTGATAGATGCAATGCTAACGGACGCCGCTTTGTTTTAGGGTTTTTTCCTCACCCCCTTGAGGTCTACTCCCTTAGCTGTATTAAACAGCGCCAATCCTTCCTTCCAAGTATCCTTTTGGTGAAATCCGCTTACGGAACGTAAGCAGTTGGTGCATGAGCGTGTGTTGTGGCATCTAGTTTGGTGGGTTCAAGTCTGCTTTGTAGACTGGTGGTGCATGTCTTTTAGCTTGCGTCTCCTGGCACTTCGCACTTGGTGCTCATGTGGCGAAACAAAATGCCCGGATCCAACAGGGGCATGTCCTGGTGTCCTGAGTGGGGCCTGTTATGCGGCAGTGGAGGCCAGCTTATATAAAGGAGAAGCGTGCGTGTCCTACCCAGTTGACAATTGTTTGACTGGTGTAATTAACCGCCACAGGGAGTACGGCTTCGTGGATGGCAAAACTGTCCTCAGAAGGTAAACTGGCCCTTCTGGCCGTCAAACCGTGGAACAGGGGGACCCGAGGCATACGGGCCCGCTGTTGACCAACCAAAGTTGGTCCGAAGGTTCCACATAAGTCTTGGATGGCTAAGCTGTCCATATCTGGGTTGGTGCTTGCTGTCGTGTGATGGGTAGTGCTGGACGATATCAGAAATCAAATATCGCGATATATCACCAAGTTAATATCGATATTAGTGATATATTGCGATATTTCTTTCAAGATAGGAAAAAATAGACATTTGTTATTTTTTAAAGACATATGCACATGAATTTTAAAGTATACAAGTATAAAGTGTTTTCCATGTATTTTCTGGTATATTACTACCATAACTTTATCATTAAAAAAAAAAAATGCATAAAAAGTGAATCAATATTTTGTGTTTCTAATAACTTATACTGTTGCTTTTTAGTATACCTCTGTATAGTTTGTCCACTATTCTTCCCATTTTAAGCTTTAATTATTTTAAAATCATATTTTAACACAGCTAATATGCGATCTGTGTTTTATTTGTACCAAGTATATCAAAATTCATAATTCTACTAAAAATAAAGCTTAAGAAAAATTGTCTTAAGATGTAGGTATTAAATAAACTAGTTGGCATAGGTGGACTCTGCTCAGTTCCCCATCATATTTATGTTCTCAGAAATTTCTAGTGCGAGACATATTATAATCATGTTAAAAGAAATGAATTTGACCAAAGCTTGATACAGTGACAGAATGAAATCCCCGCCTAATAGGCTATCCACCGTTCCCCTCGATATATTTATCTTATTCTAATCTATTATTTTATTTTATCAGGGTCAATTCAGTTGTTTAGTTTTCATGCTACTATTTCCAATGCAATAATCCTCAAAATTCATATTTATATGAAAAATTTAAAATTCCGCTATGTTGATAAAATCGTAAATTACGAATATTTTACGAAATTTTCCTAGTAGGATATTTGTATTTAATTATCTTCAAACCAATAGCATAAACGTAATTTTGATGTTGTCTAATGTATTTAGGATCCTCAAAATGGAAGATTGTGCTCAATTTTGCCTTATTCTGACATGTTAAGTAAATCGTAAATTCCAAATAACTTACGAATTTTTTAATTGGAAAAATCATAGTCTATGATATTCATGCCAGTATCCTAAATAATATTTCGAAAGTGGTCTGACATCTTTACAATGAAAATATCCCTCAAGATTGACGTTTATGTGAAATTTTCTCTATTCTGCCATGTTAAGAAATTCGTAAATTTCCAATAACTTACGAAATCTTTATATTGGAAAAGTCATAGTCATTAATATTCATTCCCGTGTCCTAAATAATATTTCAAAAGAAGTCTGACATCTTTACGATGAAAATATTTCTAAAAATTGACGTTTATGTGAAATTTTGCCCTATACTGCCATGTTAAGAAATTCGTAAATTTCCAATAACTTGCGAAATTTTCAAAGTAGCATATTTATAGTTACTGATGTTCATTCCGGCATCAAAACGGATATTTCAAAACTGGTCTGATCTTTTTACAGTCAAATGTTTCTATTTAATGCACGTTTAAGTGAATTTTTGTCGTATTCTCCCATGTTAAGAAAATCGTAAATTTCTAATAACTTACGAAGTTTTTAAATTCGAATGTTGCAAATGTTCTTGCCAGTGTCGAAAGTAATATTTTAAAACTAATCTGACCTCTCTGCGACAATTTGTTCTTGAGATATCGTGTACACAGACTAACAAACTAACGGACTGACCCACTAACAGACTAACACACTAACAGACACCCTACAGACAGACACCATAGAAATTTTGTCATTTTCGGATTCCTCAACCTGAAAACGTGTAGAAAAGTCAAAAAACCGAGGTCGAAAATTTTCACGATAGCAATATCGTTTTACGAAATCGTTGCAGCTATTTAAGCTTTATGAAGCATGCACCCCTTGATAGGTATGTTTCTATGTTTAAGCATTTACATCCAATTATTTCTGTGATTTATTATTTATTATTCGTTTTCACTCTCATAAGCTTAATGGTCATTTTTATTATCATTCAGGTCGGCGTAAGTATTTTAAGTTACTATCCTAACTCATTGGTTCTTAATCTACATTGCAACTTTTTGTGTAATTCTTTCCTCTATGTTAAATTCAGTTCTATATTTTAGTGTGCTGTTATTGTCTTAGTTCTATTAATAGCTGAATTTTATGATTAAATCTTATTACGATATATATGTATATATATATCAGTACAAAAACCCTTAACGGGTTAAAAGTTTGTGACGCAGCTACTTTATCGCTATAAAATTTTGAAATATGGGTCTTAAAAATAATGATATAAATTTTAAGTGACGCTTTACTATTAGATAAAATATACGTAGATTTTCTTATTTGATCATTTGCTTTTTTCTTTTATTTATATTTACAATGCAAACATAATATTTTTAACTTCAAGATAAGACAAATATATTAAATATACTCACTGATACTTTTTCATTTGCACTGCAATTTCAAAATAACAGTTTTAAAAGGAATGATATAAAAATTCCAGTGACTCCTCGGTGTCATTTTAAAAGATTTGTTTTTAGATTCCATTAAAATTACCTTTGTTTTGTCTATTAAAGTATATTTACACATTGAAACAGTGCTTTTAATTTTCAAATATACTGTCAAATAATCACACTTTCACTGAGTTTGCATTATAAATTGAAATTATTTATTTCAATAAATTGATTTGTCTTTTGCGTCACGCTATCCAAAACTGCAAACAAAATTTGTGCAAATGTATTCTTTGCATCACACTATCTCTTTGCACAAATTTTCACTTAGTTGGATACTATGATACAAAGTAACATTTACATAAATTTTATTCACAGTTTTGGATAGCGTGACGCAAAAGACAAATCAATTTATTGAAATAAATAATTTCAATTTATAATGCAAACTCAGTGAAAGTGTGATTATTTGACAGTATATTTGAAAATTAAAAGCACTGTTTCAATGTGTAAATATACTTTAATAGACAAAACAAAGGTAATTTTAATGGAATCTAAAAACAAATCTTTTAAAATGACACCGAGGAGTCACTGGAATTTTTATATCATTCCTTTTAAAACTGTTATTTTGAAATTGCAGTGCAAATGAAAAAGTATCAGTGAGTATATTTAATATATTTGTCTTATCTTGAAGTTAAAAATATTATGTTTGCATTGTAAATATAAATAAAAGAAAAAAGCAAATGATCAAATAAGAAAATCTACGTATATTTTATCTAATAGTAAAGCGTCACTTAAAATTTATATCATTATTTTTAAGACCCATATTTCAAAATTTTATAGCGATAAAGTAGCTGCGTCACAAACTTTTAACCCGTTAAGGGTTTTTGTACTGATATCATTACTTTTTAGAGGTTATTGATCAAAAAATTAAAACAAGTCCTTCCGGCTCATAGGAAGGTTAGGTTGATTTATCTTTTCTTAAGAAGTTGCCACCATTTTTTCAAAATGGCAGCTACATTTGATTAATGAATTTGATGGATTTATTAATGAGGGCTATGTATATATAGAGTTTTAAGCAAATCGGTTCAAGGGTTATTGTGATAATTTTCAAGTGGCCACCATTTTGAAACAAAAGGACAGAGTGACTGAGATGCCCAGTGAACTTATCAAAGGTACTTGAATGATATGTCAACTGTGCAAACGTGATTCGAACTGATTCAGTATTACAAAAGTTATTGTAATAAAAAAAATTTAAGTGGCCGCCACTTGGAAACAAAATGGTGGAGCAAGTTGCCTAGCAAACTTATCCAAGATATTTGAATTGTAAGTTCACTTCCCAACTTTGATTTGAACCAGTTTAGTATTCTAAAAGTTACTATGGTGGCGCATTTTCAAGTAGCAGCCTGATTTCAAGCGGCTGCAACTTGGAAACTAAATATTGGTACAAAATTCATCCAAGATATTGGTGTGATAAGTTCAATGTCCAACTTGAACTGATTCAGTATTTCAAAAGGTATTCTGATGATAAATTTACAAGTGGTATCCTGATTTGAAATGGCCGTACTAAAGATATCGGTCATTTTGTTAAAAATGGCAGATAAAATTCATTAATAAATACTTGGTTGAGACCTTTATGTGGTCAATGTAAACATCAAAATTCAAAATGTGGATTTGAAATTTTCACGTAGCTGCCACTTGAAAACAAACTGCAGAGCAACTTAGTTAACGAACTCATCTAAGATATTTGTACGATAAGTTTGCTGTATAACTTTGGTTCAATTCAATTTTGAGTATTATGTCAAGTTATCGTAATCACAAAATTTCCATTACAAAAAAACCCAATTTATACATCTTTTACATTTATACGACCGTTTAGTGAAGTCCTGATTCATTCCTATACATTTGAATGAAAAATTTCTTTGTTTATAAGTCACACAATATTAGTTATGTCTTTTCCACTTTTCTAAAATTCACAAAATTTCTTGACTGGTCATTATTTTACCATTCTAAATATAAATTTTGATGAGTATGTGAACTTTGATATTATATCATGACTTTGGAGTTATTCACAATCTATTAACTAATTAAAAACAAATTGTCTGATGCTAATTTAAGTGATAATGATGTAGAATGTGAAGAAGTTATTCTTAAGAGAGGACAATACCTAATCTTGGCAACAGCTATGGCCTATCTTATGGGAAGATCTATTTTCATAACTAGGGGGCTCTGCCCCCTGCTCGCTCCGCTCACCAACCCCTGAGGGAGGCTTCGCCTTCCCCCGACTCACTTTACTTGTTAACACATGCAGAGCTCTGCCCGCCTATCCGCTGCTTTCCTTTCACTGAATAGGAATGTTAATAGTGCATAACACAAGACAAAAGCAGAAAATTATTATATAAATCCCCATATTCAATGTCAAATTGAAATATGTAATATTTAATAGCACATTATTTTATTTTTATAAAAATCATGCTTAAAATCAGCTTTTTTTTTTTTTTTTAATAGAAAGAAATCCGTAATATCCAGACTATTTTCTATTATAGCTTTAGTATATCACCTTTGTTTTTTAACTATAGATCAGGACCGCGGCACCCCAGTCAATAACACGCCGACCTCGTAATTGGAAGATTGCGGGTTCGGTACTCGAGCTGGCCAAAGACCGTTGTGTACACTAATGGTGGCTGGTGCACGTAAAATCTGTTGTGGCGACAATATCCTCCATATTCCCATCAAAACTATACCTTTTTGGGTCACCGAAGCGGGGGAGCCATCTCTTCCGTGTAGGATCAAAAATGCGATGGCATGTCTCCGAAACATACCTAGGGGTGTGCCCCAGATCGTCGCCAATTATCCATAGTGCAGTAATGGCCAATGTCATATCCAACCTATCTAACTACCTACCTACCTACAACCATGGATATTTTAATTTTCCCATGTAAGAAAATTTACTTTCTAAAAGTAGAGAAAAAAAGTTATTAATAGCAACACTGACATTTATTTTTTACAACCATGGTTCCAAGCAGCGGTATAGCCAGTCCATAAAGCACCGAGCTCATAATTGGAAGATTGCTGATTCGATACTTGAGCCGGTCAAAGACCGTCGTGTGCACTAATGGTGTCTGGTGCACATAAAATCTGTCATGGCCACAAAGTCCTCTATGTTCCCATCAAAAATATACGTCTGGGGAATCTCCTCCATGGATGATCAAAATTGTGATGTCTCTGGTGTATGTCTCTGGAACATCCCTAGAAGTGCTTCCCAGACAGTCACCAATTACCCATAGCGCAGTACTTGGGCGATGTTAAATCCAACCTACCTACCTACAACCATGGATCGTATTTTATTTTTCCCGTGTAAAATGACTTCATGACAGAAGACCAACGTCACTGGGAGAAACATTTTTCAAGGTGGCAAATAGAGTACTTTCATAAATTTCTCGTTTATAGCTAATAACTTCTTTAATTGAAATGATAGAAATTTCTAAGCAGCTGAAATGTCTTCCTTGAAGTATTCAGAACACATTGATACCTCTCATGATGCGAAGGACCCTGCCCTCCGCGAGAAGATGCTGTCGCAGACAAAAAAAATTTGACGCCAGCGACAGTATTTTTTTTTTTTTTTTTTTTTTTATATAGAGATTACTCATTACCAAATGTAGTTTTTAAATTCCGTTTTCACTTTCAGAAAATTCACAACCATTAAATTGGTACTCATTTTCGAAGAAATTGATTTTTAAAAATTTTTATATATTTTTTTTGTTCAAAAATGCAAATTTTCACACAAATTGCTTTTTTTAACCACAAAATGAAATACTAAAAATTTTAAAAATCAATTTTTGGAAAATGGGTACTAATTTAACGACTTTGAATTTTCTAAATATATTTCTTATTTTAATTTTGTAAAAAAAAATTATTACTTGGTAATAGAAATTCCAGATGAAAAAAATACAAAATTAAATTTTACTTCCACATAGAAAAGTTATTTATTTATTTTTCACAAAAGTAATGTCTTTAATAATATAAATGTGACATGTGTATGACTGTATATATATATATATATATATATAATCAATTTGATAAATATGCAGAAACTTAAAGAGAAATAATAAAAAGGTTGAGTGACTCCAGTCGACTTTCTGAACATGAAAGTAATTCACTGTTGTTTAAATAAAATAACGTAAGAGAAGTCATTAAATAAACAATCGAGAAAATTATTTGATTATTTGCTCACAAATAATATATTGTTTAATGGAATGGAATGCATCCAAATTATTTTGTGTATATCTGTAAAAGAACTAATAGTGTTAGATTCACCAAAATGTATATAGTTTGTGTGACATATACTTATAATTTGTATATGAATTCAAAGCTCAATCAAATGAGGCTTCAGACGCCATCACATTTTAAATAAATTCAGACTATAGGCCATAATATTACAGAATTTTTCGTTATTTCCCTGTAAAAAAAACTATAAATGCTAGATTCAGCAAAATATATCTATACGATTCATTCAACAGTGACTGATAATATGTATATAAAAGTTTCAGCTGAATTAAATAAGGAATTCAGATGCTATCACACTTTAAATTATTTGAGCCCATAGACTATAATGATAAAGAATTTATCTTTGTGTCCTGGTTAAAATAACTAAATAAAATTGTGCTAGATTCTCCAAGATGTATACAGTTTGTACTAGGATAACCTATAACATATGCACCAACTTTTAGCTCATTTGAACAAAGCATTTAGACAATATTGTGTTCACTCTACTCAGATATGTACATACATTATCGTAAAATAGCAAAAATGAACTCATGGAACTTCAAACATGTAGATACACCAACTTCACGTCAAATTTTTGTTATAATTACAATACTTTCCTTACCTATGTATTTTCAGAAAGTAAAAAATTCCATGAAATATATGTGAATCATTCATTTCATCATGCTTAATAACAAATTTTTTAAAGGTGTTTACGACTATGAGGGAGGAGATGATAATGTAGTTGAAAGCAGTGGGGGGGGGGGGGGGAAGGAGGGGAATTAAAATTGAAACTATAAACTATACTTTTGCATCCAATTCACACTTACAAATAGATATATTTATTTATTAAATATTGTTAACTTTGCATGCCTATTTCAATCATTTATGTCTATTTTGAAATATTTAAATTGATTTTATTTACATACACAGGTTTAACCTGGCAAAAAAATTACTTTAGCACTTTAGCGAAAATAGGCAAGCACTATTTTAGCTTTTTCGAAAGTTAATTAATTCTTTGGATACCATTGATTTCTTTTACTTACAAGGAACATCACCCAAGCGTCCGGCTCGGATTTTAATGAGAGAGAGGCGTTTCTTTCATATTTGATATGCTATCAAATTTTACTCAAAAATATGCGAAAAATTTGTATTTATACAGCAAGTGAATACTCAAATGAATAATTCAGTTGAAATAATTTTCAGTACTACTATAAATTTTCATTTGTAACTTAAACATGAAAGCGCAAAATCATTTAGTATTTTTAAGTCACACCCAAAGGCGGAGCTTACTGTTGATATGTGGCTGATGAGGTTTTAAACATTTTAAAAATTCAATAAATAGAGAAAACATGGATGATAGCAAAAATTTCTGTGATAAAAAATATTTGGTACATGCCCTCTATCAGAAATTAAAGTTTCATTAAAATCACAGCCAGACACGGTGTTCCTTGTTAGCTTTGTTATCCTCAGTTTTGTTTTCTATTCCTTTTGTTCATTGATGATTTTAACCAAGCATCCATATTTGTGACTTTAAAAATATGAATCAGGAAAACTATGTTTTGATTTCAACAATAGAAAAAGGGGTACTCATATCATACATGTAAAATGAAAAAGCAATTTAAAGTGTAGTGGTAGATAATCGTGAAATACTAGTGCTAAGAATGCTTCTATGAAGCAAATTCTGACATACTTTTAAATATTTTTGCATTTAAATTCAATCATTAAAAATAAATCCAAATTACTATACAAATAATGATTCCCAAAAATTTCAGTTCTTTCGTAGTTTTTGCCTGCAAATATTACAAAAAAAAATCTGAGTTATTATATAGAGATATTTTATATAGTTATCCAGTTTTAGCTTTTTAGTGAAATTCTGACCAACATGTTTTAGCAAAATGCTAAAAAAACTTATGGCAGTTTAAACCCTGCACAGGGTTCAGGAATTTATTTAAAAATATGGTCGCCAACAAAAAATTATGGTAGCCCATAAAAAAATATTCTCCAACATTTTCTTTCTTTCTTTCTTTTTATTCCGTTTCAAAATTTACTTGAATATAGCAGGGGTGCAGAATATGTCCGAACGTGCGAACGATGTTCGGGCACAATTCTGGCTGTCTGGGGAAATTTTGAATAATTATTATCTTAGAATAAAATAAAAATGAAAACGGAAGTAAGAAAAAATTACTGAAAAAACAAATTTTCGAATATTAAACTACAAATTAACAGCTGTATTCTTCTTTTACAAGTGTATTCCCTTTAAATACCCGTTACCCCCCCCCCCCCCCCCAAAAAAAAAAAAAAAAAAAAAAAAAAAAATTCAGATAATAGGTTGATGCGTTATTTTTGGGGAAATTTCAGAGGTCTGAACCCCTGGAATATAGAAATTAAGATTCTATATACCAATTATTATACCAACTAAAAATCAATTATTTATTAGGCTGGAATGATTTATTTTTTACATCAGGAAACACTTGTTTAAATTTAACATCATGAAACTGGTTTTATTATTTTCACTAAATTAATACACCATCGGCAATGGTACATCATTACACAGGTACAAAAATTCAGCACCAGATCGATAGCATGCACAGACAGGAGCAGTGTAAACCAATTCCCTAAAACGGTGCAATAATTTAACACAGAGTTGTGAAACATGCACGGAGATGTGTAAATTCCCTAATTCAACACAGTGTCTCAAAAAGTGGTGAGGGCAAAACAATGAAAGTAGAATTGGAGCCCGATTTCGGGACCAATTCTTTCACCAAAATATATATATTAAAAAAAAAAAAATCCTTAAAGTTGAAAACATTATTACTAGTTTTAAAAAATATTGGTCGCCAATGGCGACCGTATTTCACAAGCTCTCACATACACATAATGATAAAGAATTGTTTTATATATGTGGAAAGAATAAAGGTAATTTTTAATTTAGGGCTCGCAAATAATTAATAGTGGACAAATAGGTATTTTGTCCGGGGCGATTTTAACCAGGTTTTTTCCACTATGGAAAAAACCGAACAACCCTGACCCAAAGTACCCCATGTTTTAAAATCATATATTACATTAAAACTATTAAAACATAAACGAGGAGCAAACATTCAAACCATGTTTTCACCTTTAGATACAATTTTTCAGACCAAAAAAAAAAAAAAAAAAACTAATAAATTAAAAAAATAACTTTTTTTTTTTTTTTTTTTTAAGAAAAAACTTGATTTGAACATTTGCTCCCCAAATGTTTCAATTCAATAAAATGTTAAAGTAAACATATATAATGTGCAGTATATACCTAAATTAGGAAAATATATAGCAGCATGTTAATTAGCAGCACTGTTTGAAAGTACTTGTTTTGATTGAATTGCCATCTTCAAAAACTAAAATATTTTTTGTGTCAATTTCAATTTCAATGTTGCTAATATATTTTCAGTATATAATTATAGGTAATGATGATGTATATAAATGTGAATTCTTGTAAGCATATGAAATTATTAGTTTTCATTTTATTTCATGAAATATAATTCATACCCTAATCCAAAATTATCCCTATTCTATTAGCAATTCATGAAATGCATAAGATTTGCAGCTACAAGGAAAATAAATTACAAATATACACTTCCATTACTATGATTTAGAGGCAAGTGTTTTATAGTTTTATTTTCTAAAATGTAGTTATTCATATTTCCGAAAAGTAAATAAATGTCTGTTGATCTGTTGGCTAAAACAAAAATATCTTCAAGTATAAACAAATCACTTGTAACCTCTATTTTTCGAATATGCCTGTTTTAAAGTTCCACACTTCAATATTCAAACATTTACTTGGGAAATTAATCTTCTAAACTACAAAATATTAATTTAAACTAAATGTAATTTAATTCACTTTAATTAATAGTAAATTCTGTTTCTAGACAAAAAAGAAAATGCAGACAACTTATTCATGCACTATGTTCCAGTGGCGGATCTAAAACTTTTTTTTTTTTTTTTGGGGGGGGGGGGGGGTAAGATTTTTCAAGATGTTATTCCATATCAATGAAAAATTTCTAATTGTAATATTCAATTATGAATGTCAGTACTTTTAGCCTAGCCCCCCCCCTCCCCCTAGATCCGGCGCTGCTATGTTCTTGCATGCATGAGCATACCACAGTTAAAAAGAAAAAAGTGGCAGAATGGCTCTTTTTACAATGTTTACCGCAAGAGAGTTTTCTGTTTTCAGTGGTGTACAGAATAAAATTCAAGAGGAAAAGAAAAAGTAAAGATATTAACAGACATGTTACTTTTCAGCCTTTTTAAGCTTGAAAATTATTATTCTTGGGATCAATGCAAATCTGCATTAAAACTTTTTGGACATGTGTAGGGGGTCAGCCTGAATTTGTGCAATATATTATTAGCAATTTCTATGTGATTGGCTTTCAAGAAATGTAAAATTCAAACTTTGAGAAAATGAAAAAGAAATAGCTCTTCAACTGCATTTTCCTAATAAACTAGAACTACATTATTCTGCTAATCAATTGCCCCAGCAAACAATGCTTCTACAGAATAAACTTATTTTCAAGTATACGTAATAAGTTTGTCTGTTTTCTAAGCACTTACAACTATTTGAATTATAATTAATATGATATTCAATATGAGATTTATTGTTCTGATTTTGTTTATTGTGTGTGCATGTATGCAATCAAATTTAACATTATTTTTATTATTGAAAAATTTATATTGTGTCAGTTGCCTGATACCACTTTTGAGGGAGGGGGGATCGGGAAAAGTTCAGCCTTTTTTTCTGTAAGATTGTACCATGTCTGTATTAATTAAAACTTTAGCTCTACGAAAATAATCAGTTTTAGACACTTTTCATGGTTAATCTGTTTATTTAATGATTTTGGCCGAATGCCGAATATTTGGCCAGCTAATTACTGACAATCAGCTGTCAACTTCCTAATTTTTTTCGAACTATTTAAATAGTACCATTTACATTTAGTAATATTTTACTTTTTTAATTATGAGAAATTAACATAAAAAATTCCTTTTCAGAAATGGTGATTGATTTAAATGTAGAAAATTACTAGAAAATATTACAATACACAGTGGCATGATGCTGAGCTCACAGCAAAGAAAGTTATTAACTGTTAGATTCCTCAATAAATACTTAAACTTTCTTAGATGACAACATCATGTTGCACCCCAGAAATAAAAAATAATCTTTGAGAAAAATCAACTTAAAGATAAAAATAAAGCATTGACTAGCTTATAATAAAACTAACAAAAATGCCTGTCACTCAGGTGGATAAACTGCATGATATAGCTTAGGTGGGACACTTTTCATCCCAGTGACATAAAATTTTGTAGCTGTCTGCGACAGGTTTTTAAAATTTCGTAATCTGTACTCAAAAAGCCTGAAAGCTGAAAGCGGCAATCTGGGAGGAGGGGGGGGGGGTGTTAACAACAGTGGTGATCTCGTGCAACAATACACAATACAATTTTACTACAAAATAATATAGTATAAACAATTATAAAATAATAAGTTTAACTCATTCAATTAAATATTTCATAGCAATGTTTGACACAACACAATATAAATAATTATAAATAATA
This sequence comes from Salticus scenicus, assembly GCA_963930645.1. Taxonomy (NCBI): domain Eukaryota; kingdom Metazoa; phylum Arthropoda; class Arachnida; order Araneae; family Salticidae; genus Salticus; species Salticus scenicus. The sequence continues at coordinate 276,452,143 of OZ005657.1, forward strand.
AAAGTATTAATTTTAGTTTTGATACAGAAATTTTTATAAGTGAATTTTGAAGTGGAGGAGAAGTTTTGGAGCAGTTTTAAATGAAATTAGCACTTTCCTACATTCCCGTAGAATCTCAGTAACAGGTAACAGGAGAAAAAGAATACATGCATAACACTGCCTATCAAGGGAGATCTAGGCTCCTACCAAGGCACCTATAGGGAGCTCTAGAGTTCCTACCACAGAGCGTCTAAGACGTCATACATCAGTAGCGCATTGTCGTGGGCAAAAATATCTAAATTGCAGACAATTTTTTATGACTGCAGACAAAAACTGTCTTAAAGTTGTGGGAAATTTTTTTTTTAGTAGTACAGACAAAGAGTGTCTGAAAGTTAGGGTCAATTTTTTTTTATTAGTGCAGACAAAAACTGTCTGCAAGCCGTTTTTCTGTGTCCGCGACTATGTCGCCGTGTCGCGGCGTTTCTGCCACTGGGCTTTTCATATGACATAAACAAAAGTATGACACAAACAAAAGTATATATTATTATTATTTTCTAGGTTACCGAGCAATACATAAACATGGAACTAAAAAACAGGCATATTTTGAAAATTACAGGCGATTATGAGTAATAATTTGTTTAGGCTTGGCAGTGCAAACAGATCAAAGATAAGATATATAAACACATTTATTGACTAATCGAAAAAAAATATGTAACCATAATAAAACACGTACCTCTAGATGCAAACATAGTATTAAGTTTTGCTTTTCTCAAATCATTTATTTAAACCTTCCCGTATGAATTAATTTAGGGTTTTCAACTAGAATATCTTCTTTCTTGATTAAATAATGCACTTCGAAGTAATAAATAAAATAGAAAAACGTAATGAAACTGAAAGCTTGATAGGCGGAATGCATTTTTCCCAATCCCACTCTTTTCAGAAATAGACGCCTCCTGATTGGCTGAAATCTTTGTTCGTTTAATGAGTGTTTGCTGGTTATGCCGACAACTTCAAACTTCTTTTTTCTTCAGTGATTTAGCGATAGCGAATGTTTAAAGCATATATATTTCTAATTAGCTATACTTTTGCTTTAAAATATGTTATACTTATCCGTATGATATAAAAATGAATTTATCCGACAACTATTAAAAGAGTAAACATATGACATTGTTTACAAATGAAAAAGAAATAGTGTGTTGGTAGAAAAAAGTGGCAAATCGATGTAATATTAAATTAAAAGCCAAATAAAAAACAGAAACAGTTGAGTTTATACAAAGTAGGTAATATTGATGATGAAGAATTAGAAAGTTGTCTATCATTGAAGAAACTAGCTTATTTGATCTTTCATCAGAAAATGAGACTGACTGTTCACTTTGATTCTAAATTTTATGTAATGAATAACCAATCATAAAATTGAATTAAATTTCATTTTTAAGCTTTTTTACTTTGGTTTTTAAATTAAATTTAACATATTTATTATAAATTGCTAAATTATACAATTTAAATTTGCTAATTTTCTGGTGTAATTTTACATTTTAGTTTTAAACAAAAAAACTTTTGATTCAGAGGTTTTTTTTTTTTTTAACAAATTAATTTTCATGCACACAACATCAAATTATTGATTAATTAAAAATCTTAAATATAATAAATAATAAACATTAGGGATGCATTGAACAGCAGTTTTGATCGAATACCAAATATTTGGACAACTGAATACTAAATATTCGGCTGGCTGATTATGTTTTCATTCAGGTGTCAATCACACTTTTGTTTTAACTTTACCAGTTGTACCACTTACATTTAACAATATTTTAATTTTTAATTATAAAAAAAAAATTTCAGAAATAGTGGTTTAATTAAATGTAGAAAAATGTTAGAAAATATTACTTGTACATGAACACAAAGAATTTCTTGAATAACACTATCTAGTCACACATATTCAAATATACATATATATATATATATAACATACATATAAAAAAAAAATTCAAGTTTGAAAATTTGACCCCAAAACAATATTTTTTCCACCATATAGTATATGAGTAAGAGAAAGTAATGATTTTTGGTCAAATTTTTGAAATTAATTTTTTGTAGAGGGGGGGGGGAGAAAAGCCTAATTAATCATAAGTTTGTAATAATTTCAGCATGTTCAAATTAATATTAGTAAAATAGCTTCTGAAATAAAAAGTACGATACTTTTAATTGGATTTTTGAAGTAGATAAATTTTAAAGCTACACTCTCTGATCTTGATAAACCTTGTCCCGCACTGTAATACATATAAAAAGGTAAGTAGATTCGCCTCAAAATTTTTAATTAGCAATTCAAATTCAATAACAAGTTTAAAGTAGCAGTTATCATATTTGTTCGTTTTTCATCTAGTAACATTAATGGTTTTAAACAACTAAAATTTTACCCCACTCACTAGCTGGTAAGACAAATAAAGAAACAAATAATATGCATGCATCGATCCCTTTTGTTTTGTTACACAAAACTGTGCAAATCTCATAATAATACCTTATAATGAAAAAAAAAAAAAAAAAAAAAATATATATATATATATATATATATATATACTATTAAAATTAATTTTTATCTAGATATGTATAGAATGAACTGTAGAAACTTGTTTTTCTGATTAGTTGTATTTTTTTATATATAAATTCACCCTAGTAAAATGGACACTGGCAAAGTCATTAATAACAAATTTCATTGTGAATAAAATCCCCCTGAATAACTAGTTAATGATCTTATTAAATTAAATAGAAATTTAATAAATAATAATTTATACAAACACACACAGGAAATTTAATGTTTCCAGTAATTAACAGCAATGTATATAGCTATTTCTTGTTGAAATTATGAAAACAGACATCAATACAATTTAAAAAATCCATGAAAGATATATTACACTTTTAATTATAACTACATTTATTGAGGTAGACCGCTACATTTAACAATAATACAAATGCAGTTAGAAAAAAAAAAAAAAAAACTAAATAAAAATATTTAATTTTATAAATTTGAAAGATTCGTAATCTTTTTAAAGAGTTTTTTGTAAACAAATTATCTATTGTACTCAAAATTATCAATTACGCAATATATATTAAAAGCGTATATTATTTTCATTCTTAGTAATTCTTCAAATCATTTGTCAATATCAAAAATCAACACCTTCCTCTTTACCTTTAATTTTCTTTTCTCTTTCGCTTCTATGATAGCCGATAAATACGTATAGGATTCAGCCAATCAGAAGGCACCTTTTTCTGAAAAGAGTGGGATTAGAAAAAATGCAGGCGGAATGGGCGGAATAATACAGTGCAAACCTCGATGTTAAACAATTAGCGCCTGTCTACAGCCAGTCAGCGAGCGCCAAAAATTTTGGATGTACGTATGCGCTCCAAAGATCATGAACCATGGTATAAATTTGTGTGCATGAGTGATAAACTTTTTCGCTTTAAAAAGAAATTAATTCATTATAAATAACGATGAAATAGAATATCTATGATTACAAAATACTTCTTTTACTTTAAATATTATCTAAATAATTTTTTGACGAAATGGGAAATTTTAAAATTAAAAATATTTTCTTCATAACAAAAAGTTATTGACTGCATTCACGTTGGTCAGCCAACCAACAAAGCCTTGCAAGCAAGAAGTAAGAACCGATTTACGGCCATTTTCGCCGAAGAAAAGCATGCAATTGGCGGAGTAATATAGTTCTATTTTTAAAACAACTTTTATAAAAAACAAGAGTTTTCCTGAAAAAAACGAAGACGTTACTAGATTAAGAAAGATCCTATTAACAGCATATATTAATTATATGAAAATCCTTCGAGCCGTTTTAGAGATATTTTTCAGAATTTAGTCCATTACACCAATCGTTTTCCCTTTTTGGCTTTAAATTGAGATTCAGATCTCAAAACATACTGCATGTAGAAATGTAAAATTTTAAGGATAGATTAAGACCGTAGATAAAAGACTATTTTGAAAAGATCAGAACAAAGTATGGCATATTTGCTGAGATATTAAGTGTCGGCTTTTACAAATCTCTCTGATGTCAAACTAGCCGTATATATGAGTTCGCAGCGTTCAGTTTGGGCTTCCGCTTGCGTCACTCGAAAAACTGCCGTTTTTCGAACTTTCCGTTCACAGCAGCCTCCCGACAGCTGTGAGCGGGGGAGGCGACACAGTCTCCGCCTCCGCGGTCCTGGAGTCTCCCGAACCCGCCAGCATTCATGACGCCTCGAAGTATCTCGAGGCGGCCCTTGTCGCTGCACAGACTTGGAAGGTAAAGGCACGGAGCAGGAGGAGAAGGGTAGGTAGACGAGCAGTTCGTCTGTCGCAAGATAGCAACAGCTCGTCTCAAGTGTCACAGCAGAGTTGGAAAGATACAGACGGCGAGGTCATAGAAGTGACCAAAGACCCCTCTGTCCAACAGACAGCTGTGAGTGAGGACAGTGATCTAGATAAAGCCTCTGAGATCTCAGAAGCTCCTGTCCTTGCCGGTTCGCATAGTGTCTCGAAGATCTTCGAGACTGCCGTTGTCACCGCACAGATGACGGATATAGGTTGCGAAGTTTACAACGAGGAGTTGGCCCATATCTCTCATGCAGAGATGGTCGACACGTCTAAGACCCTCGTTGCCGAGGTGCACCGTAGAAGTGCCTTAGTCTCGAGAGCCGTGGATAGATCGAAGCTGTCAGGATCCAAATTGGGGGAGTTTCATGACTTCGTCGATTGGGTTCGAGATGCTATCAGCAGGCAGCATCGACTGATACTACGGAGCGGGGAAGCTCCTCTCACAGAACCTGTAAACTCACCCGAAAAGAAAGGAACGAAGAGGAAGATACAGGAGACAGGTGGGACTCCTGAGCAGGGGATAGAGGGGTCCCCTGCAGGGGGTACGACAGTGTCTCCTTCTGCGACTCCGAAGAGAGCTCGCAAAGTGCGGAAAAGACGCACAAACAGAAATAGGGGCGGTTCTTCCTCAAAAGCTCCTTCAAGTTCGGTGGGTTCTAGTGAAGGAGTGGTACCACTTGACTTAAAATTTTCGGACACAGTTCGAAACATAAAGCCAGGGTCCTTCGCGGACCGCAAAGGGTCGAAGAAGGGACGAGGGCGATTCACTGGAGATAAACGGGGAAGTAATGGCCCCTCCCAGAAATCGAACGCTCTGCCCGGCGCGCGAGCACGTAGCCCAGCGGCCGAGGAAAAGTTCTTGCTTTTCATTCGCCCCACGGCTAATATGACTTCGAAGACTCTAATGGCGGATATTGCAGGCAAGATCGATCCGATGAAAGCCAATATCGCTGTCCGAGGAATTCGTCCAATTGCCGGAAACGGCGTGCTGATTTCTGTAAACAGCGCAGCAGACCTCCAAAGACTCGAGGCTAAGATGATCGAAACGGGCCTTGCATACGATCATGAGATCTCCAAACCCGGTCCTCGCGATCCAGAGATCATTATCTTTGGTATCGAAGAGTCGATGTCCACAGAACAAATCACAGAAGCGCTAAAAGCTCAAAATGCTACCTTGGGTTCAGGTAGACAACGAGTCGTCAGAGTCTTCCTCGGTAGAGAGGGAAACAACGCGATCGTAGCTGTGGACAAAGACACGATAGCGAAGTTGATTGGGCTGAAGAGACTCTCAATTGGCTGGCGAAGTGTTGATTTCAAGCGAAATGTTCGTCCGTTGATGTGCTTCCGGTGTCTTAAATACGCGCACACAGCGAAAACCTGCCGCAGAGAGGCCCTTTGTGGTCACTGCGGAAAGGAAGGCCATATGCGTAAGGACTGCACGGGGCATCCCGAGTGTCCTAACTGCATGCGTAGCAATCGAGACCGCTCAGGTGGGAAACTACCGGTTAATCATGAGGCTGCAAGTAAGGAGTGTCCTGTCTACAAGGCAGAGGTTGGAAAACTGCGAGACTTGAATAATGGGTAGTACACTCAAATTCATGCATCTTAACTGTAGACACAGTTATGCAGCCCAATTCAACCTCGCTCACACAGTTCAAAGTGTGTTGGTAGACTTCGTCTCTCTGAATGAACCGCTAGTTCGTGACGGTCTCATGATAGGATTGCCGGGAGATTACACAGCGGTGACCCCAGGGTCTGACGATTTAAGATCGGCGCTCTGGGTGAACCAAAGAGTGATCTTCTGTAAGGTCTTCAGTGGTCGTGATGTTCAAGCTGTGAGAATCAAACTTTCTGGCTCGTATGTGCTAGTGGCTACCTGCTACTGCGCACCAAACGATGCTATGACGCCGAACCTAGAGATATTGGATTCGCTGATGAGGCTGTACCCTACCGACCGAGTGGTCCTAGTGGAAGACTTCAACGCGCAGTCCACTGTCTGGGGGAAAAGGCCAACAAATCGTAGAGGTAGAGACCTCATATCCTTTGCGACGAACTGTGATCTGAAAATTGTCAATGATCCAGATAGCGAGCCTACATTTGAGGCGAGCATTGGCGCAAGCTGGATTGACGTCGTGTTAGTCCGAGGCTGCGCAGAGCTCATCGCAGACTGGATCGTCTCTGACTCGGAGTCGCTGAGTGATCATAAGGTCATAGTTTGGACCCTGCAGGGCAGACCGGAAAGAAAGCATCCCTCGGATACCAGCCGTCGCTGGAGACCAAAGGACCTGGTCTGGAAGGACTTTCTCCGCTATCTGAAGACCGCAGATCTGGCCTCTTATGATTACGCGTTCCCTGACCAAGGAATTGAACACTTATTGTCAACTTTGACAGAGCTATGTAGGGGCAACAAAAAACGCAAACCTGAGAAAGACAAGAATGCGTGTTGGTGGTTAGTGAAACTGACAGTCCAGAGGTCCCGATTGCGTGCGCTGAGGCGTCTCTACCAGCGAACGCTGGAAACGACTCAGAGGGAGAGGCTTGGAGTGCTGCTAAGGCGCAGACGGGCAGAGTATAAGAAGTCGATACTGCACGCCAAAAGAGCATCGTTCCGAAGATTTATATCTGAAAAACTTTGCTCTGACGGACTAGGACTGGTCTGTGGTGTTATAAAAGGCCGATGGCGGAGGCACGCGCCAACAAAGTTGGAACTCCAGGATGGAGAAGCTGCCTCTACCTGGGATGAAACCCAAGGAACATTAGCCAGATATCACTTCAGACAGGCCGATGAAGTCACGCAGTTCGAAATCATCAGAATCAACGAACCAGACCTGTTTGAAATCGGGGAACTGGAATTTGCAGTGGAATCGCTGCCGCCAAATAAGGCACCAGGACACGATGGATTCAGTCTGGACATCGTTCGAAAGGTTCTAGAGTACCATCCTCAGTGGCTACTCTCCTTATACAATAACTGCCTCAGCACTTCTTGCTTCCCGCGGACATGGAAACGAGCGGTGGCGGTCTACTTCCCCAAGGAAGGCAAAGACCTCTCCCACCCAGGTTCCTACCGCCCTATCTGCCTGCTTCCCGCCCTCGGGAAAGTACTGGATAAGATGTGCGCAACTCGACTAGTAACTTATCTGGATGCCAACGGAGTGCTCGATAGTAAGCAATATGGCTTCCGTCGAAATATGGGAACCCTCGATGCACTCCACAATGTTGTAGAGTACATAGCCGACTCAAAGGGGAAGGGCATGCACACATGTTTGCTCACCCTTGACATAAAGAACGCCTTCAATAGTGTACGGCGAGCGGACATCCTCGGGCTTCTGAAAAAGCACGATGTCCCGTCGGACCTCCTGGGACTCATTGACTCTTTCCTATGGGATAGATCAGTGATTACCAAGGAAAGGGAACACAGCTATAACGTAGGTGTACCACAGGGTTCATGTCTAGGGCCGATACTCTGGTTGGTGCTGATAAATGACCTGCTGGTCAAGCTAGTGCCGAATGAGGCTTGGACAGTCCAAGCCTTTGCTGATGACATTTTCATCTTGGCATGTAGCAAAGCTGCCTACCGACTGCGTGAAGTAGTAAAACCGGTCCTAAGTGTGATACACGACTGGGCTACGAAATGCAGCTTGGAATTCAGCTACGATAAATGTTTGTACACGGTTGTCTTGCCTAAAGGGAAAACAGTGCAAGCGCCCTCTTGGACAATTCACATGAATGGTCACAGGGTAGCATACAATCGCACAATAAAGTACATTGGCGTGACATTCGATGCCGATCTCAGTTGGATGCCTCACCTGGACCTCATCCAGGAAAAGGCAACAAAAATCCAGTACAAACTATGTCGTCTTGTCGGCGCCACCTGGGGGCTGAAGCCACGCACTAGGAAAAGAGTCTGCTTGGCAGTCGCCGAGAAGATCATCCTTTATGCAGCACCAATATGGGAAAGAAACCTAGTTAAACTCCAAAACAGGTTACAAAAACTGCAGCGGAACCTTCTGCTGTGTGTAACCAAAGCCAGCACGGTTTCAACGGCCGCGTTGAACGTCTTGTCAGGGATCCCTCCCCTGTACTTGAGTGCTGAGTCAGAGAAGGCGTACGTGGGCCTTTCGAAGTGGGGAAGAAGCGTAGAGGGTACCAATCTCGATCCGGAAACGGTAGAGAATTGGACTTATACTCTGAAACGACATGACCTCTGGAGGCTCCCATGGACATGGGATTTAAAGGAAGAGACACCGTATAGTTTCTATACGGATGGCTCTAAATCTGAGGACGGCAGAGTGGGCTGTGCGTACCTCGGGCTGACCGGGGGTCAAGTTATTGCGGAAGGCCAGCTCCGGCTCACAGATCACAGCACCGTGTTTGCGGCCGAGGTCCTAGCGATCAAGGAAGCAATAGCGGAGGCGGTGAGATTGGGCATCAGCGAGATGGATGTCTACTCTGACTCCAGATCAGCGCTACAAGCGCTTCACGGACTTGTACCAAAACACAAGTTAGTGGCTGAAATCAAGGACTTGATAAAACAAACTGAGGTCAAAGTCTTCATGCACTGGATCAAAGCACATGTAGGTCATCTCTACAATGAGATGGCTGATGCTTCTGACAAGACCGCTGTCTGGAGAGACAGTGTGGATGTAGAGGTGAAGCTTAGCAAACCTCAAGTCTGAAAGCTAGTCAAAAGCAGAACATTAGCAGCATGGCAAGAGCTATGGGATAAATCCTCTGTGGGACGATCCACGTATGAAGTCTTCCCGAAGGTCGGTACGAAACGAATTCAGGGTGACTTCTTTGTTAATCAGGTACTGACGGGACACGGCTCGTTTGGACCACACCAACACCGCTTCTTTAAGAAGAACCCTGCATGTTTTTGCGGGGCAAGCGCAAGCTCAATCAGACATGTGCTGTATGAGTGCGCCCGCTGGAGGTCAGTGAGGGAGAAGTATTTCCCCTCGGACTTTCAGTCTCGAACGCGAAGGGATCTGTGCCTGGATCATTACAGCCGATAAGGTATCGCGGCAATCATGTCGGATATGCTGTACTGGGTTACAGACCCAAATGGTGGTGGGGTCCGAATGGTCGAAGAACCTGAGCTTACTCCTCACCCTCCTAGGAGGACTTCTAATAGGCAGGGAACTTTGGTTCCCGTTCCAACTGCCTAAAGAGTTGGATTCGAACGCATTTCCTTAACGCAAGGCATCTACAGTGAGCTGAGGGAGCTTGCTCTCAATTGGTTGTATCGAAGGAATATCCTCCGTCAACTTGAGTCTTGTGCGCTCTGTTAGCGTAGAAGCGTCCCGCAATAGCGGTGATAGATGCAATGCTAACGGACGCCGCTTTGTTTTAGGGTTTTTTCCTCACCCCCTTGAGGTCTACTCCCTTAGCTGTATTAAACAGCGCCAATCCTTCCTTCCAAGTATCCTTTTGGTGAAATCCGCTTACGGAACGTAAGCAGTTGGTGCATGAGCGTGTGTTGTGGCATCTAGTTTGGTGGGTTCAAGTCTGCTTTGTAGACTGGTGGTGCATGTCTTTTAGCTTGCGTCTCCTGGCACTTCGCACTTGGTGCTCATGTGGCGAAACAAAATGCCCGGATCCAACAGGGGCATGTCCTGGTGTCCTGAGTGGGGCCTGTTATGCGGCAGTGGAGGCCAGCTTATATAAAGGAGAAGCGTGCGTGTCCTACCCAGTTGACAATTGTTTGACTGGTGTAATTAACCGCCACAGGGAGTACGGCTTCGTGGATGGCAAAACTGTCCTCAGAAGGTAAACTGGCCCTTCTGGCCGTCAAACCGTGGAACAGGGGGACCCGAGGCATACGGGCCCGCTGTTGACCAACCAAAGTTGGTCCGAAGGTTCCACATAAGTCTTGGATGGCTAAGCTGTCCATATCTGGGTTGGTGCTTGCTGTCGTGTGATGGGTAGTGCTGGACGATATCAGAAATCAAATATCGCGATATATCACCAAGTTAATATCGATATTAGTGATATATTGCGATATTTCTTTCAAGATAGGAAAAAATAGACATTTGTTATTTTTTAAAGACATATGCACATGAATTTTAAAGTATACAAGTATAAAGTGTTTTCCATGTATTTTCTGGTATATTACTACCATAACTTTATCATTAAAAAAAAAAAATGCATAAAAAGTGAATCAATATTTTGTGTTTCTAATAACTTATACTGTTGCTTTTTAGTATACCTCTGTATAGTTTGTCCACTATTCTTCCCATTTTAAGCTTTAATTATTTTAAAATCATATTTTAACACAGCTAATATGCGATCTGTGTTTTATTTGTACCAAGTATATCAAAATTCATAATTCTACTAAAAATAAAGCTTAAGAAAAATTGTCTTAAGATGTAGGTATTAAATAAACTAGTTGGCATAGGTGGACTCTGCTCAGTTCCCCATCATATTTATGTTCTCAGAAATTTCTAGTGCGAGACATATTATAATCATGTTAAAAGAAATGAATTTGACCAAAGCTTGATACAGTGACAGAATGAAATCCCCGCCTAATAGGCTATCCACCGTTCCCCTCGATATATTTATCTTATTCTAATCTATTATTTTATTTTATCAGGGTCAATTCAGTTGTTTAGTTTTCATGCTACTATTTCCAATGCAATAATCCTCAAAATTCATATTTATATGAAAAATTTAAAATTCCGCTATGTTGATAAAATCGTAAATTACGAATATTTTACGAAATTTTCCTAGTAGGATATTTGTATTTAATTATCTTCAAACCAATAGCATAAACGTAATTTTGATGTTGTCTAATGTATTTAGGATCCTCAAAATGGAAGATTGTGCTCAATTTTGCCTTATTCTGACATGTTAAGTAAATCGTAAATTCCAAATAACTTACGAATTTTTTAATTGGAAAAATCATAGTCTATGATATTCATGCCAGTATCCTAAATAATATTTCGAAAGTGGTCTGACATCTTTACAATGAAAATATCCCTCAAGATTGACGTTTATGTGAAATTTTCTCTATTCTGCCATGTTAAGAAATTCGTAAATTTCCAATAACTTACGAAATCTTTATATTGGAAAAGTCATAGTCATTAATATTCATTCCCGTGTCCTAAATAATATTTCAAAAGAAGTCTGACATCTTTACGATGAAAATATTTCTAAAAATTGACGTTTATGTGAAATTTTGCCCTATACTGCCATGTTAAGAAATTCGTAAATTTCCAATAACTTGCGAAATTTTCAAAGTAGCATATTTATAGTTACTGATGTTCATTCCGGCATCAAAACGGATATTTCAAAACTGGTCTGATCTTTTTACAGTCAAATGTTTCTATTTAATGCACGTTTAAGTGAATTTTTGTCGTATTCTCCCATGTTAAGAAAATCGTAAATTTCTAATAACTTACGAAGTTTTTAAATTCGAATGTTGCAAATGTTCTTGCCAGTGTCGAAAGTAATATTTTAAAACTAATCTGACCTCTCTGCGACAATTTGTTCTTGAGATATCGTGTACACAGACTAACAAACTAACGGACTGACCCACTAACAGACTAACACACTAACAGACACCCTACAGACAGACACCATAGAAATTTTGTCATTTTCGGATTCCTCAACCTGAAAACGTGTAGAAAAGTCAAAAAACCGAGGTCGAAAATTTTCACGATAGCAATATCGTTTTACGAAATCGTTGCAGCTATTTAAGCTTTATGAAGCATGCACCCCTTGATAGGTATGTTTCTATGTTTAAGCATTTACATCCAATTATTTCTGTGATTTATTATTTATTATTCGTTTTCACTCTCATAAGCTTAATGGTCATTTTTATTATCATTCAGGTCGGCGTAAGTATTTTAAGTTACTATCCTAACTCATTGGTTCTTAATCTACATTGCAACTTTTTGTGTAATTCTTTCCTCTATGTTAAATTCAGTTCTATATTTTAGTGTGCTGTTATTGTCTTAGTTCTATTAATAGCTGAATTTTATGATTAAATCTTATTACGATATATATGTATATATATATCAGTACAAAAACCCTTAACGGGTTAAAAGTTTGTGACGCAGCTACTTTATCGCTATAAAATTTTGAAATATGGGTCTTAAAAATAATGATATAAATTTTAAGTGACGCTTTACTATTAGATAAAATATACGTAGATTTTCTTATTTGATCATTTGCTTTTTTCTTTTATTTATATTTACAATGCAAACATAATATTTTTAACTTCAAGATAAGACAAATATATTAAATATACTCACTGATACTTTTTCATTTGCACTGCAATTTCAAAATAACAGTTTTAAAAGGAATGATATAAAAATTCCAGTGACTCCTCGGTGTCATTTTAAAAGATTTGTTTTTAGATTCCATTAAAATTACCTTTGTTTTGTCTATTAAAGTATATTTACACATTGAAACAGTGCTTTTAATTTTCAAATATACTGTCAAATAATCACACTTTCACTGAGTTTGCATTATAAATTGAAATTATTTATTTCAATAAATTGATTTGTCTTTTGCGTCACGCTATCCAAAACTGCAAACAAAATTTGTGCAAATGTATTCTTTGCATCACACTATCTCTTTGCACAAATTTTCACTTAGTTGGATACTATGATACAAAGTAACATTTACATAAATTTTATTCACAGTTTTGGATAGCGTGACGCAAAAGACAAATCAATTTATTGAAATAAATAATTTCAATTTATAATGCAAACTCAGTGAAAGTGTGATTATTTGACAGTATATTTGAAAATTAAAAGCACTGTTTCAATGTGTAAATATACTTTAATAGACAAAACAAAGGTAATTTTAATGGAATCTAAAAACAAATCTTTTAAAATGACACCGAGGAGTCACTGGAATTTTTATATCATTCCTTTTAAAACTGTTATTTTGAAATTGCAGTGCAAATGAAAAAGTATCAGTGAGTATATTTAATATATTTGTCTTATCTTGAAGTTAAAAATATTATGTTTGCATTGTAAATATAAATAAAAGAAAAAAGCAAATGATCAAATAAGAAAATCTACGTATATTTTATCTAATAGTAAAGCGTCACTAAAAATTTATATCATTATTTTTAAGACCCATATTTCAAAATTTTATAGCGATAAAGTAGCTGCGTCACAAACTTTTAACCCGTTAAGGGTTTTTGTACTGATATCATTACTTTTTAGAGGTTATTGATCAAAAAATTAAAACAAGTCCTTCCGGCTCATAGGAAGGTTAGGTTGATTTATCTTTTCTTAAGAAGTTGCCACCATTTTTTCAAAATGGCAGCTACATTTGATTAATGAATTTGATGGATTTATTAATGAGGGCTATGTATATATAGAGTTTTAAGCAAATCGGTTCAAGGGTTATTGTGATAATTTTCAAGTGGCCACCATTTTGAAACAAAAGGACAGAGTGACTGAGATGCCCAGTGAACTTATCAAAGGTACTTGAATGATATGTCAACTGTGCAAACGTGATTCGAACTGATTCAGTATTACAAAAGTTATTGTAATAAAAAAAATTTAAGTGGCCGCCACTTGGAAACAAAATGGTGGAGCAAGTTGCCTAGCAAACTTATCCAAGATATTTGAATTGTAAGTTCACTTCCCAACTTTGATTTGAACCAGTTTAGTATTCTAAAAGTTACTATGGTGGCGCATTTTCAAGTAGCAGCCTGATTTCAAGCGGCTGCAACTTGGAAACTAAATATTGGTACAAAATTCATCCAAGATATTGGTGTGATAAGTTCAATGTCCAACTTGAACTGATTCAGTATTTCAAAAGGTATTCTGATGATAAATTTACAAGTGGTATCCTGATTTGAAATGGCCGTACTAAAGATATCGGTCATTTTGTTAAAAATGGCAGATAAAATTCATTAATAAATACTTGGTTGAGACCTTTATGTGGTCAATGTAAACATCAAAATTCAAAATGTGGATTTGAAATTTTCACGTAGCTGCCACTTGAAAACAAACTGCAGAGCAACTTAGTTAACGAACTCATCTAAGATATTTGTACGATAAGTTTGCTGTATAACTTTGGTTCAATTCAATTTTGAGTATTATGTCAAGTTATCGTAATCACAAAATTTCCATTACAAAAAAACCCAATTTATACATCTTTTACATTTATACGACCGTTTAGTGAAGTCCTGATTCATTCCTATACATTTGAATGAAAAATTTCTTTGTTTATAAGTCACACAATATTAGTTATGTCTTTTCCACTTTTCTAAAATTCACAAAATTTCTTGACTGGTCATTATTTTACCATTCTAAATATAAATTTTGATGAGTATGTGAACTTTGATATTATATCATGACTTTGGAGTTATTCACAATCTATTAACTAATTAAAAACAAATTGTCTGATGCTAATTTAAGTGATAATGATGTAGAATGTGAAGAAGTTATTCTTAAGAGAGGACAATACCTAATCTTGGCAACAGCTATGGCCTATCTTATGGGAAGATCTATTTTCATAACTAGGGGGCTCTGCCCCCTGCTCGCTCCGCTCACCAACCCCTGAGGGAGGCTTCGCCTTCCCCCGACTCACTTTACTTGTTAACACATGCAGAGCTCTGCCCGCCTATCCGCTGCTTTCCTTTCACTGAATAGGAATGTTAATAGTGCATAACACAAGACAAAAGCAGAAAATTATTATATAAATCCCCATATTCAATGTCAAATTGAAATATGTAATATTTAATAGCACATTATTTTATTTTTATAAAAATCATGCTTAAAATCAGCTTTTTTTTTTTTTTTAATAGAAAGAAATCCGTAATATCCAGACTATTTTCTATTATAGCTTTAGTATATCACCTTTGTTTTTTAACTATAGATCAGGACCGCGGCACCCCAGTCAATAACACGCCGACCTCGTAATTGGAAGATTGCGGGTTCGGTACTCGAGCTGGCCAAAGACCGTTGTGTACACTAATGGTGGCTGGTGCACGTAAAATCTGTTGTGGCGACAATATCCTCCATATTCCCATCAAAACTATACCTTTTTGGGTCACCGAAGCGGGGGAGCCATCTCTTCCGTGTAGGATCAAAAATGCGATGGCATGTCTCCGAAACATACCTAGGGGTGTGCCCCAGATCGTCGCCAATTATCCATAGTGCAGTAATGGCCAATGTCATATCCAACCTATCTAACTACCTACCTACCTACAACCATGGATATTTTAATTTTCCCATGTAAGAAAATTTACTTTCTAAAAGTAGAGAAAAAAAGTTATTAATAGCAACACTGACATTTATTTTTTACAACCATGGTTCCAAGCAGCGGTATAGCCAGTCCATAAAGCACCGAGCTCATAATTGGAAGATTGCTGATTCGATACTTGAGCCGGTCAAAGACCGTCGTGTGCACTAATGGTGTCTGGTGCACATAAAATCTGTCATGGCCACAAAGTCCTCTATGTTCCCATCAAAAATATACGTCTGGGGAATCTCCTCCATGGATGATCAAAATTGTGATGTCTCTGGTGTATGTCTCTGGAACATCCCTAGAAGTGCTTCCCAGACAGTCACCAATTACCCATAGCGCAGTACTTGGGCGATGTTAAATCCAACCTACCTACCTACAACCATGGATCGTATTTTATTTTTCCCGTGTAAAATGACTTCATGACAGAAGACCAACGTCACTGGGAGAAACATTTTTCAAGGTGGCAAATAGAGTACTTTCATAAATTTCTCGTTTATAGCTAATAACTTCTTTAATTGAAATGATAGAAATTTCTAAGCAGCTGAAATGTCTTCCTTGAAGTATTCAGAACACATTGATACCTCTCATGATGCGAAGGACCCTGCCCTCCGCGAGAAGATGCTGTCGCAGACAAAAAAAATTTGACGCCAGCGACAGTATTTTTTTTTTTTTTTTTTTTTTTATATAGAGATTACTCATTACCAAATGTAGTTTTTAAATTCCGTTTTCACTTTCAGAAAATTCACAACCATTAAATTGGTACTCATTTTCGAAGAAATTGATTTTTAAAAATTTTTATATATTTTTTTTGTTCAAAAATGCAAATTTTCACACAAATTGCTTTTTTTAACCACAAAATGAAATACTAAAAATTTTAAAAATCAATTTTTGGAAAATGGGTACTAATTTAACGACTTTGAATTTTCTAAATATATTTCTTATTTTAATTTTGTAAAAAAAAATTATTACTTGGTAATAGAAATTCCAGATGAAAAAAATACAAAATTAAATTTTACTTCCACATAGAAAAGTTATTTATTTATTTTTCACAAAAGTAATGTCTTTAATAATATAAATGTGACATGTGTATGACTGTATATATATATATATATATATATAATCAATTTGATAAATATGCAGAAACTTAAAGAGAAATAATAAAAAGGTTGAGTGACTCCAGTCGACTTTCTGAAC
This sequence comes from Salticus scenicus, assembly GCA_963930645.1. Classification (NCBI taxonomy): domain Eukaryota; kingdom Metazoa; phylum Arthropoda; class Arachnida; order Araneae; family Salticidae; genus Salticus; species Salticus scenicus. The sequence continues at coordinate 276,468,893 of OZ005657.1, forward strand.
ATGAAAGTAATTCACTGTTGTTTAAATAAAATAACGTAAGAGAAGTCATTAAATAAACAATCGAGAAAATTATTTGATTATTTGCTCACAAATAATATATTGTTTAATGGAATGGAATGCATCCAAATTATTTTGTGTATATCTGTAAAAGAACTAATAGTGTTAGATTCACCAAAATGTATATAGTTTGTGTGACATATACTTATAATTTGTATATGAATTCAAAGCTCAATCAAATGAGGCTTCAGACGCCATCACATTTTAAATAAATTCAGACTATAGGCCATAATATTACAGAATTTTTCGTTATTTCCCTGTAAAAAAAACTATAAATGCTAGATTCAGCAAAATATATCTATACGATTCATTCAACAGTGACTGATAATATGTATATAAAAGTTTCAGCTGAATTAAATAAGGAATTCAGATGCTATCACACTTTAAATTATTTGAGCCCATAGACTATAATGATAAAGAATTTATCTTTGTGTCCTGGTTAAAATAACTAAATAAAATTGTGCTAGATTCTCCAAGATGTATACAGTTTGTACTAGGATAACCTATAACATATGCACCAACTTTTAGCTCATTTGAACAAAGCATTTAGACAATATTGTGTTCACTCTACTCAGATATGTACATACATTATCGTAAAATAGCAAAAATGAACTCATGGAACTTCAAACATGTAGATACACCAACTTCACGTCAAATTTTTGTTATAATTACAATACTTTCCTTACCTATGTATTTTCAGAAAGTAAAAAATTCCATGAAATATATGTGAATCATTCATTTCATCATGCTTAATAACAAATTTTTTAAAGGTGTTTACGACTATGAGGGAGGAGATGATAATGTAGTTGAAAGCAGTGGGGGGGGGGGAAGGAGGGGAATTAAAATTGAAACTATAAACTATACTTTTGCATCCAATTCACACTTACAAATAGATATATTTATTTATTAAATATTGTTAACTTTGCATGCCTATTTCAATCATTTATGTCTATTTTGAAATATTTAAATTGATTTTATTTACATACACAGGTTTAACCTGGCAAAAAAATTACTTTAGCACTTTAGCGAAAATAGGCAAGCACTATTTTAGCTTTTTCGAAAGTTAATTAATTCTTTGGATACCATTGATTTCTTTTACTTACAAGGAACATCACCCAAGCGTCCGGCTCGGATTTTAATGAGAGAGAGGCGTTTCTTTCATATTTGATATGCTATCAAATTTTACTCAAAAATATGCGAAAAATTTGTATTTATACAGCAAGTGAATACTCAAATGAATAATTCAGTTGAAATAATTTTCAGTACTACTATAAATTTTCATTTGTAACTTAAACATGAAAGCGCAAAATCATTTAGTATTTTTAAGTCACACCCAAAGGCGGAGCTTACTGTTGATATGTGGCTGATGAGGTTTTAAACATTTTAAAAATTCAATAAATAGAGAAAACATGGATGATAGCAAAAATTTCTGTGATAAAAAATATTTGGTACATGCCCTCTATCAGAAATTAAAGTTTCATTAAAATCACAGCCAGACACGGTGTTCCTTGTTAGCTTTGTTATCCTCAGTTTTGTTTTCTATTCCTTTTGTTCATTGATGATTTTAACCAAGCATCCATATTTGTGACTTTAAAAATATGAATCAGGAAAACTATGTTTTGATTTCAACAATAGAAAAAGGGGTACTCATATCATACATGTAAAATGAAAAAGCAATTTAAAGTGTAGTGGTAGATAATCGTGAAATACTAGTGCTAAGAATGCTTCTATGAAGCAAATTCTGACATACTTTTAAATATTTTTGCATTTAAATTCAATCATTAAAAATAAATCCAAATTACTATACAAATAATGATTCCCAAAAATTTCAGTTCTTTCGTAGTTTTTGCCTGCAAATATTACAAAAAAAAATCTGAGTTATTATATAGAGATATTTTATATAGTTATCCAGTTTTAGCTTTTTAGTGAAATTCTGACCAACATGTTTTAGCAAAATGCTAAAAAAACTTATGGCAGTTTAAACCCTGCACAGGGTTCAGGAATTTATTTAAAAATATGGTCGCCAACAAAAAATTATGGTAGCCCATAAAAAAATATTCTCCAACATTTTCTTTCTTTCTTTCTTTTTATTCCGTTTCAAAATTTACTTGAATATAGCAGGGGTGCAGAATATGTCCGAACGTGCGAACGATGTTCGGGCACAATTCTGGCTGTCTGGGGAAATTTTGAATAATTATTATCTTAGAATAAAATAAAAATGAAAACGGAAGTAAGAAAAAATTACTGAAAAAACAAATTTTCGAATATTAAACTACAAATTAACAGCTGTATTCTTCTTTTACAAGTGTATTCCCTTTAAATACCCGTTACCCCCTCCCCCCCCCCCCCAAAAAAAAAAAAAAAAAAAAAAAAAAATTTCAGATAATAGGTTGATGCGTTATTTTTGGGGAAATTTCAGAGGTCTGAACCCCTGGAATATAGAAATTAAGATTCTATATACCAATTATTATACCAACTAAAAATCAATTATTTATTAGGCTGGAATGATTTATTTTTTACATCAGGAAACACTTGTTTAAATTTAACATCATGAAACTGGTTTTATTATTTTCACTAAATTAATACACCATCGGCAATGGTACATCATTACACAGGTACAAAAATTCAGCACCAGATCGATAGCATGCACAGACAGGAGCAGTGTAAACCAATTCCCTAAAACGGTGCAATAATTTAACACAGAGTTGTGAAACATGCACGGAGATGTGTAAATTCCCTAATTCAACACAGTGTCTCAAAAAGTGGTGAGGGCAAAACAATGAAAGTAGAATTGGAGCCCGATTTCGGGACCAATTCTTTCACCAAAATATATATATTAAAAAAAAAAAAAATCCTTAAAGTTGAAAACATTATTACTAGTTTTAAAAAATATTGGTCGCCAATGGCGACCGTATTTCACAAGCTCTCACATACACATAATGATAAAGAATTGTTTTATATATGTGGAAAGAATAAAGGTAATTTTTAATTTAGGGCTCGCAAATAATTAATAGTGGACAAATAGGTATTTTGTCCGGGGCGATTTTAACCAGGTTTTTTCCACTATGGAAAAAACCGAACAACCCTGACCCAAAGTACCCCATGTTTTAAAATCATATATTACATTAAAACTATTAAAACATAAACGAGGAGCAAACATTCAAACCATGTTTTCACCTTTAGATACAATTTTTCAGACCAAAAAAAAAAAAAAAAAAAACTAATAAATTAAAAAAATAACTTTTTTTTTTTTTTTTTTTTTTTTTTTTTTTTTTTTAAGAAAAAACTTGATTTGAACATTTGCTCCCCAAATGTTTCAATTCAATAAAATGTTAAAGTAAACATATATAATGTGCAGTATATACCTAAATTAGGAAAATATATAGCAGCATGTTAATTAGCAGCACTGTTTGAAAGTACTTGTTTTGATTGAATTGCCATCTTCAAAAACTAAAATATTTTTTGTGTCAATTTCAATTTCAATGTTGCTAATATATTTTCAGTATATAATTATAGGTAATGATGATGTATATAAATGTGAATTCTTGTAGGCATATGAAATTATTAGTTTTCATTTTATTTCATGAAATATAATTCATACCCTAATCCAAAATTATCCCTATTCTATTAGCAATTCATGAAATGCATAAGATTTGCAGCTACAAGGAAAATAAATTACAAATATACACTTCCATTACTATGATTTAGAGGCAAGTGTTTTATAGTTTTATTTTCTAAAATGTAGTTATTCATATTTCCGAAAAGTAAATAAATGTCTGTTGATCTGTTGGCTAAAACAAAAATATCTTCAAGTATAAACAAATCACTTGTAACCTCTATTTTTCGAATATGCCTGTTTTAAAGTTCCACACTTCAATATTCAAACATTTACTTGGGAAATTAATCTTCTAAACTACAAAATATTAATTTAAACTAAATGTAATTTAATTCACTTTAATTAATAGTAAATTCTGTTTCTAGACAAAAAAGAAAATGCAGACAACTTATTCATGCACTATGTTCCAGTGGCGGATCTAAAACTTTTTTTTTTTTTTTTTTGGGGGGGGGGGGGGTAAGATTTTTCAAGATGTTATTCCATATCAATGAAAAATTTCTAATTGTAATATTCAATTATGAATGTCAGTACTTTTAGCCTAGCCCCCCCCCCTCCCCCTAGATCCGGCGCTGCTATGTTCTTGCATGCATGAGCATACCACAGTTAAAAAGAAAAAAGTGGCAGAATGGCTCTTTTTACAATGTTTACCGCAAGAGAGTTTTCTGTTTTCAGTGGTGTACAGAATAAAATTCAAGAGGAAAAGAAAAAGTAAAGATATTAACAGACATGTTACTTTTCAGCCTTTTTAAGCTTGAAAATTATTATTCTTGGGATCAATGCAAATCTGCATTAAAACTTTTTGGACATGTGTAGGGGGTCAGCCTGAATTTGTGCAATATATTATTAGCAATTTCTATGTGATTGGCTTTCAAGAAATGTAAAATTCAAACTTTGAGAAAATGAAAAAGAAATAGCTCTTCAACTGCATTTTCCTAATAAACTAGAACTACATTATTCTGCTAATCAATTGCCCCAGCAAACAATGCTTCTACAGAATAAACTTATTTTCAAGTATACGTAATAAGTTTGTCTGTTTTCTAAGCACTTACAACTATTTGAATTATAATTAATATGATATTCAATATGAGATTTATTGTTCTGATTTTGTTTATTGTGTGTGCATGTATGCAATCAAATTTAACATTATTTTTATTATTGAAAAATTTATATTGTGTCAGTTGCCTGATACCACTTTTGAGGGAGGGGGGATCGGGAAAAGTTCAGCCTTTTTTTCTGTAAGATTGTACCATGTCTGTATTAATTAAAACTTTAGCTCTACGAAAATAATCAGTTTTAGACACTTTTCATGGTTAATCTGTTTATTTAATGATTTTGGCCGAATGCCGAATATTTGGCCAGCTAATTACTGACAATCAGCTGTCAACTTCCTAATTTTTTTCGAACTATTTAAATAGTACCATTTACATTTAGTAATATTTTACTTTTTTAATTATGAGAAATTAACATAAAAAATTCCTTTTCAGAAATGGTGATTGATTTAAATGTAGAAAATTACTAGAAAATATTACAATACACAGTGGCATGATGCTGAGCTCACAGCAAAGAAAGTTATTAACTGTTAGATTCCTCAATAAATACTTAAACTTTCTTAGATGACAACATCATGTTGCACCCCAGAAATAAAAAATAATCTTTGAGAAAAATCAACTTAAAGATAAAAATAAAGCATTGACTAGCTTATAATAAAACTAACAAAAATGCCTGTCACTCAGGTGGATAAACTGCATGATATAGCTTAGGTGGGACACTTTTCATCCCAGTGACATAAAATTTTGTAGCTGTCTGCGACAGGTTTTTAAAATTTCGTAATCTGTACTCAAAAAGCCTGAAAGCTGAAAGCGGCAATCTGGGAGGAGGGGGGGGGGTGTTAACAACAGTGGTGATCTCGTGCAACAATACACAATACAATTTTACTACAAAATAATATAGTATAAACAATTATAAAATAATAAGTTTAACTCATTCAATTAAATATTTCATAGCAATGTTTGACACAACACAATATAAATAATTATAAATAATAAAAGTATTAATTTTAGTTTTGATACAGAAATTTTTATAAGTGAATTTTGAAGTGGAGGAGAAGTTTTGGAGCAGTTTTAAATGAAATTAGCACTTTCCTACATTCCCGTAGAATCTCAGTAACAGGTAACAGGAGAAAAAGAATACATGCATAACACTGCCTATCAAGGGAGATCTAGGCTCCTACCAAGGCACCTATAGGGAGCTCTAGAGTTCCTACCACAGAGCGTCTAAGACGTCATACATCAGTAGCGCATTGTCGTGGGCAAAAATATCTAAATTGCAGACAATTTTTTATGACTGCAGACAAAAACTGTCTTAAAGTTGTGGGAAATTTTTTTTTTAGTAGTACAGACAAAGAGTGTCTGAAAGTTAGGGTCAATTTTTTTTTATTAGTGCAGACAAAAACTGTCTGCAAGCCGTTTTTCTGTGTCCGCGACTATGTCGCCGTGTCGCGGCGTTTCTGCCACTGGGCTTTTCATATGACATAAACAAAAGTATGACACAAACAAAAGTATATATTATTATTATTTTCTAGGTTACCGAGCAATACATAAACATGGAACTAAAAAACAGGCATATTTTGAAAATTACAGGCGATTATGAGTAATAATTTGTTTAGGCTTGGCAGTGCAAACAGATCAAAGATAAGATATATAAACACATTTATTGACTAATCGAAAAAAAATATGTAACCATAATAAAACACGTACCTCTAGATGCAAACATAGTATTAAGTTTTGCTTTTCTCAAATCATTTATTTAAACCTTCCCGTATGAATTAATTTAGGGTTTTCAACTAGAATATCTTCTTTCTTGATTAAATAATGCACTTCGAAGTAATAAATAAAATAGAAAAACGTAATGAAACTGAAAGCTTGATAGGCGAAATGCATTTTTCCCAATCCCACTCTTTTCAGAAATAGACGCCTCCTGATTGGCTGAAATCTTTGTTCGTTTAATGAGTGTTTGCTGGTTATGCCGACAACTTCAAACTTCTTTTTTCTTCAGTGATTTAGCGATAGCGAATGTTTAAAGCATATATATTTCTAATTAGCTATACTTTTGCTTTAAAATATGTTATACTTATCCGTATGATATAAAAATGAATTTATCCGACAACTATTAAAAGAGTAAACATATGACATTGTTTACAAATGAAAAAGAAATAGTGTGTTGGTAGAAAAAAGTGGCAAATCGATGTAATATTAAATTAAAAGCCAAATAAAAAACAGAAACAGTTGAGTTTATACAAAGTAGGTAATATTGATGATGAAGAATTAGAAAGTTGTCTATCATTGAAGAAACTAGCTTATTTGATCTTTCATCAGAAAATGAGACTGACTGTTCACTTTGATTCTAAATTTTATGTAATGAATAACCAATCATAAAATTGAATTAAATTTCATTTTTAAGCTTTTTTACTTTGGTTTTTAAATTAAATTTAACATATTTATTATAAATTGCTAAATTATACAATTTAAATTTGCTAATTTTCTGGTGTAATTTTACATTTTAGTTTTAAACAAAAAAACTTTTGATTCAGAGGTTTTTTTTTTTTTTAACAAATTAATTTTCATGCACACAACATCAAATTATTGATTAATTAAAAATCTTAAATATAATAAATAATAAACATTAGGGATGCATTGAACAGCAGTTTTGATCGAATACCAAATATTTGGACAACTGAATACTAAATATTCGGCTGGCTGATTATGTTTTCATTCAGGTGTCAATCACACTTTTGTTTTAACTTTACCAGTTGTACCACTTACATTTAACAATATTTTAATTTTTAATTATAAAAAAAAAATTTCAGAAATAGTGGTTTAATTAAATGTAGAAAAATGTTAGAAAATATTACTTGTACATGAACACAAAGAATTTCTTGAATAACACTATCTAGTCACACATATTCAAATATACATATATATATATATATAACATACATATAAAAAAAAAATTCAAGTTTGAAAATTTGACCCCAAAACAATATTTTTTCCACCATATAGTATATGAGTAAGAGAAAGTAATGATTTTTGGTCAAATTTTTGAAATTAATTTTTTGTAGAGGGGGGGGGGGGAGAAAAGCCTAATTAATCATAAGTTTGTAATAATTTCAGCATGTTCAAATTAATATTAGTAAAATAGCTTCTGAAATAAAAAGTACGATACTTTTAATTGGATTTTTGAAGTAGATAAATTTTAAAGCTACACTCTCTGATCTTGATAAACCTTGTCCCGCACTGTAATACATATAAAAAGGTAAGTAGATTCGCCTCAAAATTTTTAATTAGCAATTCAAATTCAATAACAAGTTTAAAGTAGCAGTTATCATATTTGTTCGTTTTTCATCTAGTAACATTAATGGTTTTAAACAACTAAAATTTTACCCCACTCACTAGCTGGTAAGACAAATAAAGAAACAAATAATATGCATGCATCGATCCCTTTTGTTTTGTTACACAAAACTGTGCAAATCTCATAATAATACCTTATAATGAAAAAAAAAAAAAAAAAAAAAAAATATATATATATATATATATATATATACTATTAAAATTAATTTTTATCTAGATATGTATAGAATGAACTGTAGAAACTTGTTTTTCTGATTAGTTGTATTTTTTTATATATAAATTCACCCTAGTAAAATGGACACTGGCAAAGTCATTAATAACAAATTTCATTGTGAATAAAATCCCCCTGAATAACTAGTTAATGATCTTATTAAATTAAATAGAAATTTAATAAATAATAATTTATACAAACACACACAGGAAATTTAATGTTTCCAGTAATTAACAGCAATGTATATAGCTATTTCTTGTTGAAATTATGAAAACAGACATCAATACAATTTAAAAAATCCATGAAAGATATATTACACTTTTAATTATAACTACATTTATTGAGGTAGACCGCTACATTTAACAATAATACAAATGCAGTTAGAAAAAAAAAAAAAAAAAAAACTAAATAAAAATATTTAATTTTATAAATTTGAAAGATTCGTAATCTTTTTAAAGAGTTTTTTGTAAACAAATTATCTATTGTACTCAAAATTATCAATTACGCAATATATATTAAAAGCGTATATTATTTTCATTCTTAGTAATTCTTCAAATCATTTGTCAATATCAAAAATCAACACCTTCCTCTTTACCTTTAATTTTCTTTTCTCTTTCGCTTCTATGATAGCCGATAAATACGTATAGGATTCAGCCAATCAGAAGGCACCTTTTTCTGAAAAGAGTGGGATTAGAAAAAATGCAGGCGGAATGGGCGGAATAATACAGTGCAAACCTCGATGTTAAACAATTAGCGCCTGTCTACAGCCAGTCAGCGAGCGCCAAAAATTTTGGATGTACGTATGCGCTCCAAAGATCATGAACCATGGTATAAATTTGTGTGCATGAGTGATAAACTTTTTCGCTTTAAAAAGAAATTAATTCATTATAAATAACGATGAAATAGAATATCTATGATTACAAAATACTTCTTTTACTTTAAATATTATCTAAATAATTTTTTGACGAAATGGGAAATTTTAAAATTAAAAATATTTTCTTCATAACAAAAAGTTATTGACTGCATTCACGTTGGTCAGCCAACCAACAAAGCCTTGCAAGCAAGAAGTAAGAACCGATTTACGGCCATTTTCGCCGAAGAAAAGCATGCAATTGGCGGAGTAATATAGTTCTATTTTTAAAACAACTTTTATAAAAAACAAGAGTTTTCCTGAAAAAAACGAAGACGTTACTAGATTAAGAAAGATCCTATTAACAGCATATATTAATTATATGAAAATCCTTCGAGCCGTTTTAGAGATATTTTTCAGAATTTAGTCCATTACACCAATCGTTTTCCCTTTTTGGCTTTAAATTGAGATTCAGATCTCAAAACATACTGCATGTAGAAATGTAAAATTTTAAGGATAGATTAAGACCGTAGATAAAAGACTATTTTGAAAAGATCAGAACAAAGTATGGCATATTTGCTGAGATATTAAGTGTCGGCTTTTACAAATCTCTCTGATGTCAAACTAGCCGTATATATGAGTTCGCAGCGTTCAGTTTGGGCTTCCGCTTGCGTCACTCGAAAAACTGCCGTTTTTCATGATATATATGTGTATACATTGTCAGTATAAAAATTATATTATTTAAACAAAATTATGTTAAAGTTTTATTTTGTTACTTAAAGTAACTCATTTTGCAATTACATATACGGCTTAAAGAAAAAAAAAAAAAAGAAAGAAAGAAAGAAAAGGAAAGAGAAAAAATAAATGCTACATAAAAAAAGTAATAAACTTTCCAATATTATATAATTCTATAAAGAAACTGTCACTGTAAAATTACTGAAGATAAAACTTTATTTTACATCAGTCAGATAGCACCCTTTCTCCCTTCCCATGTTATCCAATGGGATTTTTGTCGCGTCGTTTTATAAAAATATTTTATTAAAAAATGAACTTTTTCGAATTCTGTTTTTTGAATATTACTCTTTGAACAGGTCGTCTTTTAGCTTAGTGAACAATTTTTCGAAAAAATAAATTTAAATATTTTACTTAGCGATCCACACTTAGAGTCCATAATTTACTTATTGAAATAAAATATTTAAATTAATTTTTTCGAAAAATTGTTCACCAAGCTAAAAGGCGACCCGTTCAAAGAGTAATATTCAAAAAACAGAATTCGAAAAACTTCATTTTTGAATGAGCTATTTTTATAAAACGAAGCAACGAAAATCCCATTGGATAACATGGGAATAGAGAAAGGGAAAATCTGACTGATGTACAACCCAAACAGTGATGCCAGATGGTCGAAAATTATTTCCCCAAACAGGTCTTCAAATTTCCCCAATTCAGGAGGGTTTTTTTTCGAAAAAATCCCCAATTTGATTCCTACTAAAAAGGGGAAATAAAAATTTTTTCAAAAAAAATATCAAGCAGATTTTTCTGTGATAAAAATTCAGATTTTTCTCCAAAAGAAGGCAATTAAAAAAAAAAAATCCCCAAATACCAATAAAGATATTGAAAGTCTCTAGTCGTAGGGATAAATCATTACGTTACCAACATTGACAGAAAGTTGAAGAACTCCCCAGATTTGTCCCCAAAAATTTTAGAACTCCCCAAAAAAGTCCCCACAAACATTTGGTCCAAAAGCCTCAAAAATCCCCAAAATTGGGACAAAATCCCCAATCTGGCATCACTGAGCCCAAAGCGAGTTAAACACATGTCGCATCTTATTGGCCAGAAGATATCGATACTTTGAAATAAACCAATATCAATGAACCAATATCAGGAAATGAGCTAAAACAAAAGATATTGTTTTCATTCGTCATAATAAGCGTTTGTTTTTATATCGCCTGTCTGTGGTATTACACGTACGATCCACGAGCGATGATGTGCAATATTATCAAAGAACTTATACTAACGGTAGTATAAATTCTTTCATATTATCGTTTAGAGCCAGGGAAATGTATGAATGTAGAATGAGAAGTCAATATACTGTGATAGTTTAATTTTCCTGATGAATATCATTGACTTTTTGGACAGTGATATTATCGATTTGGTAGATAACACGAATAAAGATAAAGAAAGTAGGTACATTGCGGTATGGAAGGAGAGGATTGGAGAGGAAGGATTGTTTGGGGTTGGGAGTTTTAGTCAGTGAGTAATAGGAGGGGAAAAAGGGGGGTTGCATTAGTATAAGCTATTCAGGTCTCTTTTTTTCGGGCTTTGCTTGGCGCGCGGTGATGCAGGTTTGTGGCGCGCACAAGGGGTTGCGTCACATCCGCTAGCCAAACGGCTTGTTTGTTTTTTTAGAAAACACGGTGAATAAGCTATTCAGCGTTCTCTTTATTCCGAGCCTGGTGACTGGTGATATTTGCTAGTGAGGAACATTATTTATCGGCGCTTCGATCGATCGCTCAGTGTGCGCTCAGAAATATCGTTAGAGGGATATATCAGCAGAGCTAGATCTTTAATATCGTTATTGCGATATTAAAAAAATATTGATATTTGGGGATAGATCAATACTCCAGCCCTAGTGATGGGTTCTCGCTGTCGTGGTGATTGAGACTTTTCCTTCGGGGACAATAAATACTTTTGGCCGCATGGGCTACAAAGAGAGCCTGGGTCGGTTGGTGGTGCGGCGCAAGCGCCGATTCCATTTCCCTTATGAACAATTGAGGAAATTGCAGGGAGAATACAGGGAGCAAGGTGTTTTGCTTTATTAGATTGCAAAAGAGGATTTTGGCAAATTCCTGTCATGCGTAGAATGTCCAAATATCTCACTGTAAATACCCCCTGGGGTAGATACGCTTATAAACGAATCCCATTTGGTTTGGTTTCTGCACCTGAAATATATCAACAGAAAATGTCCGAATTATTGCAAGAATTTGAAAATGTAGATTTTTCTATGGATGATATTCTAATTTATGCTGAAAACAAATGTCAGTTAAATAAAATTCTTGATCGAGTAATGCAAAAAATCTTTATGGCAGGCCTTCGTTTAAATAAAGACAAATGTGTATTGTTTGCTAAAGAAGTAAAATTCCTTGGGCATATTCTTAATGAAAATGGTATTTCCCCAGATCCTAATAAAGTTAAAGCCATTGAAAGCATCAAAACCCCTACCTGTTTTAAAGAATTGCGTAGATTTATTGGACTAGCAAATTATTTAGGAAAATTTCTTCCGAACTTTTCAAAAGTTACCGAACAATTAAGAATACGTCTAGAAAAGGATGTTGAATGGGAATGGGCTGAAAAACAAATAACTGCATTCAATACTATTAAGAAGCTAGTATCGTCAGCTCCAGTGTTAGGCTATTACAATGTTAATGACCCAGTAACTCTTACCATTGATGCAAGTTCTGCAGCACTTGGTGCAGTTCTAAATCAAAATGATAAACCAATTGCTTATGCAACTAAATCTTTGGCAAAAACTCAACAAAATTACCCGCAAATAAAAAAAAGAGGCATTAGCAACGCTATTTGGATGTAACAAATTTCACCAGTACATTTACGGGAAAGAGGTAACAATTGAAACGGACCATAAACCGCTAGAAATTATAGGTAAAAAATCAACAACACAGGGCTCCCCCTAGACTTCAACACATATTTTATGACATTTTACAATATAATCCTAAAATTGTATATAAAGAAGGAAAGTCCATTCCTGTTGCCGATTTGTTGAGTCGTGATTGTTTAGAAACAGACTCTGATAATGAAAGTGACATTTATGTTGTTCATCTGGCACTGCCAATGTCTGAAAATATGTTAGGTAATTTTAAGGATCAAGAAGAAATGGATCTTGAGTTAGTTGAATTAAGGAAAATAATTCAGAATGGATGGCCCAATGAAAAATCTAATGTACCAGCTAATTTACAAAAATATTGGAACTTTCGTGATGAACTGTCAGTTTATGATGGACTAATTTTTAAAGGAAGCAGAATTGTAGTCCCTAAATCCCTACAAAACAAAGTGTTGAATCGTCTCCATGAAGGTCACATGGGTATCCAGAGTTCACTAAGAAGAGCCAGAGAATCCTTTTATTGGTATATGATGTCTAAAGATATCGAAGAAAATGATCAAAAAATGCAGAATATGTCAGTCTACCCAACCTAGAAAACAGAAAGAACCCGTCCTCATGAAACCTATACCTGAGTACCCGTGGCAAAGAGTGGCTTCAGACTTATTCAAATTCCACAAGAAAATGTACATCATAATTGCAGATAGTTACTCCGGATTTTATGATTTTAAGAAATTAAAGCGTGTGACATCTTGGGACTGCATAAAAATTCTTAAAAGATGGTTTTCAGTTCATGGAATTCCGGAAGTTTTCAAGTCTGATAATGGGACTCAGTATGCCTCAAGAGAATTCAGATCATTTTTGAAATGATGGGATATTACATGGGAACCATCTAGCCCATATCATGCTCAGTCCAATGGTTTAGCCGAAAGAGCAGTTCAAGCATCAAAAACTGTTCTTGAAAGATGTCTGAGAGACAATAGTGATGTTGCTTTAGCTCTGTTAAATATAAGAAACACTCCGAGAGAAAACAATTTGATGTCAATTGACGACTTGACCTTCTGTCGTCATTCGACGTCATGATGAAATTTAACCTATAGGAGTCTTAATTTATCCCACAAATAAAGGACTATAGCCAATCATAGCGCAGCTTTTCCCCACAAACAAAAGGAAACTCCTTCTCGTTCTAGTCGTCCATTAACCAACGTCTACTGAGCAGAATAACCAGATCACTGCTTCCGGCTACTAAACAAGCGTTGATGCCTAAAGTTGTTGAGAATGCTTCTGAATTATTGAAGGCGGCAAGAATGAAGAAAACAGAGTTTGCAAATCGACACACGAAAAATTCCTCGTATAAAGCAGGCGCACGTGAAGTCACTGCGACAGGCGATTCCGCGCGTACTTTAGAATGTAGGCAAAAGGTTGGATAAAGCACCAATGGAAAGGCAGATATTTTGCCTACATGCGCAAAAGTTGCAGAATAGCGTCGCTTGTTTATAAACATGCGCCTGCTCTATACTATCAATCCGGGTGATCGTGTCAGAGTGCAAACAGATCATAAAAATTGGGTAGGAGGAGATATCGAAAGCATGGTCAATCCTCGATCAGCTATTATCAAAAGTGGAGATAAGTATTGGAGACGTAATACTATCCAAACAGAACCTACACTGGCTGAACTTCCTGTCCCCCATAAATGTGTGACAAACTAAGTTCACTGAGCCAACTAGTGAAGTACATTCATCGTCACCACGTCCATCATCAGTGTTACCACCGTCCCCATCATCAGTGTCGCCAGTTCCAGCAACTTTGCCTAAGAGTGACTGTAATCCTAAAACTGTCCAAACCAGATCAGGCCGTATTATCCACCCACTTAAGAAATTTAACTTATAAACTCTCTTTGTGATGTAATATAATTAAATGTTTATTTTCTATTTTCAGGGAAGATGTAGCGAGCAACTATTGCCTCCATGCATCTGCTCTTGTGCGCATCATTATTTGCGCATGTGCTAGTGTTATCATGTAGACTAGATTAACTGTCTTAACATGTTAAAAAATATATTTAGCAGATAGCAGTGGAATATTTGGCTCTTCTTTATGTAACAAGATGTAGTGGGCAGCTTTTAAATAAAAACAGAGTTTAACATCCATAACAATATTTATTTAAAACTTAATAAGATATTTAAACTTAACAGGAATATAAACTTTGCTAGTGATAGTTAGAAAAACGATCTCTAAACTTGCCATGAGGGAAAACTATTTACCAAAAACTAACTGCTTATAAATAGAATTAATGCTTCCATTGCTCAGCATTAGCACCAAAAAGGATGCTGGCCTTCAAACAACATTAATACATACTGCAACTTAAATAAACAGGAAAAATAAAATGCCCTCATACTTTGAACTAAAAATACTTAAAACGTATTTAAATTTCAACAAAACATCGTAAATACAAACGAAAATTATAAGCAAGAGAAAGTAAGGTTGTTCAATACATCCTTATATACTTCTACCACCGGATTCCAGAACAACCAATCACGAGGCTACACATTTCTCCCTTCCAGGCGATCCAAAACACGCCCATTGTACGTAATCCGTTACCGTGACAACGGACGACGCTAAATACGTACGCCATCTATGGGCCGCAAATGTAAGTATCGCCATATTGGAATTCAACTGACATGAACGATATGTTCAAAGAATGTAAACAAAAATTACAATTTTATCCTATATGAATTAAATAAAGAAGTATAATTTCAAAAGTATTTAAAAATAGAAAAAGATAAGTTATTTATTTGAATAAAGGATAAAGATAAGTTATATCTTTAAATAAAGTTGTTTTAATAAAAATTATCCTTAAATATTATACCAAACCAATACATTGTATTGTTTATATTTTCAAGTTAAACTTAACTCCTACATAGCACTAAACGCTATTCATTTAAACAAAAAAAAAAAAAAAAAAAAAGCTCTCCTCATAATTAATAGGCAATATAAATGTTTTAAACTTTGAAAAATGATATGAGAAAGATTTTTAGGACAACAATGCCCCCCATCATATCATTTTGAAACATTAACCATCACTAGCATTAACAAAATGAAAAAAAATATACAAAACAAAAATGCAGTATGACAATATCATATTAATCTTCTTTTCATACAGAGGCAGTCCATCAATCCTTGCAAAAGTCCACCATAAAATTTCAATTCAGTTCATTAAAACATTTGATAAATCTACTAAAAAATAGAAAAATATATATTAATGATATATCAAAAATGATGCATTAAGAAATATTCATAGTTATCTTCATCTCCCCATTACTGAAAACAATCAATGATTAGTTAAACAATTATGACAATCACATAACTCAAACATTCGTGGCCACGTTTACACTCATCCTAAGTAAAAAAATGTCTTTCTTTACAATGACAAAGCAATGAAGATCAGAAGAAAACGTCCAAAATATTCTGCACCTCAAAAACTTCAAATAAGGATACCTATCCCAAAAAAATTTATACTTTATAAATTACAATTTTACTATATATAAAATTTACAGATTTTTTTTTTTTTTTTACAAATTTTCTATACAAAGATTTTATTTACAAAATTAAGCAAGTCACTTTTAGTAAGTGGCTTTGTAAAGGGATCCGCCAAGTTAGATTTAGATTTAACATATTTTAATTCAAATTTATCCTCAAAAAGCCACTCGCGAATAAAAAATAATTTTACATTTATGTGCTTGGACCTATTGTTCTCTATGGGTGATTTTGTAAATTCAATAGCTGACATATTATCGGCAAAAAGGGTGGGTAAAGAGTATTTTTCGGAGATTAAATTAAATTCAATACAATCCTCCAAAATACGATTGAAACACATAAGTTCTTTCACACATTGAAATAAATTCGCTTTCCATTGTGGAAAGACTTACCCCTTTTTCCTTAAAAGTTCGCCATGAAATTGGACTATTATCTAAAAATATTATTTGACCCCCCCCCCCCCCCCATTGAAATAAAGTCGTCTCTGTTCATAGCAAAATCAGCATCAGAGAAAGCGACTAAACTAGAATTTTTACAATTTAAATTTAATTTTAAATTCTTGGTACCCGAAACGTAACCAAGTAATTTAAGCAAACCATTCCAATGGATTAAACCCGGAGAATTTTGAAACTGGCTAAAAATATTCACAGCATACGCTATATCTGGTCTAGTCCTACTAGATAAAAACGAAAGGCAACCTAAGATATTCCTATATGGTAATCTTGCGGCTTCTTCCATTTCAGCCTTATTGCTTGGACAATCCTTTTTTGAATATTTAATAGGTAAAGAAGTATATGGTATTTTAAATGAGTTAAACCTTTTATAAACTTCATCTATGTACAATGCCTGATAAAGCTAGCCTAATTTTAGCTAGCCTAATTTCAATCATAATTGAAGAGGATTTTCATCAAAGTCTATTTTAATTTTGCATTATGTAGGGTTTTAAAAACAATTCAGTGTCCAGATAAGGTGCTTTCACAAGTACTGAAATTTTTAAAACCCCTTAGAACTTTCACCTGTTGTTATAGGGTGAGGCAAAGACGAACAAATATCTTATATATTTTCATCATTATATATGTACAAAGACACCTTCCGCCTGACAATTGCAGCATCCCATGGTTTTGGGAAAGCAGGTGTGATCATACTTCAGGTGTCCGTTTGAATTGACCCAGAAGCAACACTCACAAAAGAGTGAGAGAGACAAAAAAATCTAGATTTACCCCTAAGCTTTTCACGTGTTTAAAAATGTTGTTTTTCTTTTGTCGAATGTCGTTAAAATAATTTTTTTTTGTTTTTTATCTCATTGATTATTTGATACGCAATATGAGAATTTAATAACTTTTAATAATAGTTATTTTCAATCTTCACAAAATCAAAAGTTTTTAGGTATAAATTGGAACTTTTTCGAATAATCCCTCTCATTTTAGACTAATGATCACTTAGTTCAATGTATTTTATTCCTTTAGTTTAACCATTTTTACTGTAACCTCCTTACATTTTTTGTGTAAACCCGCGAAATTTTAGCAATAAATTCAGAAATATAGTCGTGAAAATAAGAATTTGGTATGATTTTTAATCAATTTTAGGATATATCTACAAAAATTTTTGAACATTGAACGATATTTCAAATTTGATGAGAAAACACATAGTATTAATTTTGAGTGAAGAAAAAATTGTTACTTGACAAATTTATTTTAGAAAGTGAGGTTGCTTATTTTCTAATCTGAATTCGATACTTCATAAAAATTCTTTTAAAGATGAATGAATGTCAGAACGAGTGTCATTTGTCAAGTTCATTAACTCAAATATTTAATAGATTGCAATTCAGAACTTGAGATTTTAAATCAGCTTAAATTTAGAATTAAAGAATTAATTTACTTAATATTTTCAAGTGAGATTATGGTAAACTGTTTTAAGAGATCCGGGGACTTTATCACATTATGGATAAATTTTTTTAATATCTTTCAGATGTATTGAGATAATTAGATTATTGATCACCATGGACGTATGAAACCCAAATAAAACTATTTTTTCAAAATAATATGAGGTTTCAACACTTGATTATAATATGAAAATTGTAAAAATATTATTGAAAGTAAATAAAGAACTTTAAATGGAAATTTTGTTTAAGAAAAAATTATTTGAAGTAAAATTCATCTTTAAAAAATTAATAAAAATAAGTTGATAAATGTAAAAAAACTGAAAATATTCACTGTTTGAAAAGAAGTCTTAATAAGTTTAAGAAAATTTCGAATTATATTTCACCTAAGAGAGTGAATGCATCATTTTTTTCAATACCTTAGTGTATAATAATATCTAATGTCGAAAATTTCTCTACCTTAAACAGTTATACTTGAGATATAACTTTTTGGAATCTTCTTATCACTGTCATCGAACATACGTGTATACTTAAAAATTTTTACAAAGGGGTATTTAATTATAAATTATATTTAAATTTCCTTATACTCGTTAAAATATTGTAAGTCTTTTTATTTAAAGCTTTACGTTATACTAGAAATCTTCCAATATTCCTAAAATAATATAAGTTTTCGAACAGAGTGATTATTAGGAATTACCATTTTTTCAGTTTTTATCGTGATCTGCCCGACACATCCCTAATAACAACGATCGAATTTTTTGTAATTCATTCCCAACATTAGTTATTTTAAGCTATATTTGCTAAGAATTATTCAACAATCTATGTAAAATAAAGACTTCCCAACTTCATTTATTACTACATTTCATCACTTTAACATAGTGAAATGGTCCACGTCAATACAACATTCACTCAGTTTTTCTTTTCCAGATACCAAGTTTGCAAATGATGAACGCTAACTTTGAAAAATTTAGAGTTGAAGAAATATTAATATTTATGTTTTTTAAATTCATGTTCACAGATGCATACTTAAGTTTTATAAAGTGTATTTTAACATACTTAAAAAATATTATAACCAAGTATTGTCGATTACAAGCATATGTATACTTTCAAACTTTTAGACATTAATTAACTTATTTTTAGAATTAAAATATAGGAAACTAATTTTAACAATAATATGATTGTAAATGTATGATAAAAATCACAAAGTTACCAGCATATGAGACTAAGTATTTTAAAAAATCATGATGTATGGATTTTTAATGTTACACATGTGTTATTATATCTTATTTTTTAAAGTACTAAGTTTTTTTAATATAATTCAGTTTGAACTTTTTTTCAGACATATGCTTCTAAACTGAAATTTTTGTGAATGGAAAATTTTTTACTCAAAGTGTTTTAGAAAAATTTGTCTCAGAAAATTTTACAAAACTTTTCGATGACTTATTTTTTAGAATAAAAAATTTAAAAAACTTATTTTTTCTAATGATTAGAATGAAGTATAAAATTATTAATTTGATGTGACGAATTGTATAATTGAATGAGGTGAATTTTCTAATTTTAATTTTTTTAGTGATATTCATTCTATGGAAACTCATTTTAAGAGTTCCCTTATCTTTGAAATTCTTTGAAAGAATTTCTTGTTTATTTTTAAATAATCTGTTTCCTCACCACGATCGACGAATACCATTTCTTTCAATTAATGAATTAATTAAAAGAACCAAGTTAATTCTTTCAATTAATAAATTAATTTTTGAAGGAAATAACATATCCGTCTTGTCGTAAGATTATCGGCGCGTTACCTTTTTTTTTTTTTTTAAATGGAAAAGGTTCGCCAAAGAGCCCTATGAAAACCATTGTTAAATGACTACTCATTTAACTCATAGGGAAAATGACTAGTCATTTAACACAAAAATGAAACAGCAAGTTTTATTATTTTAACAAGGATGAGGTGCTAATTTTAATTACTAAAATTCCGGCGTTAAAATCTATTATATTTCAATAAAAAAATATATTTTAGATTTTTAATCAACAAAAATAACAATTAATTACGTAAGTTAATTAACAGATTGTTTCGAATTTACTCTTTAAAATCAATTATATTTCAAATATATATTTTATATTCTTAATCATCAAAAATAACAATTAATTTTTAAAGTTAATTGATAGATTGTTTTGAATTTACTATTTAAAATCTATTATATTTCAATAAAAAATATATTTTAGATTCTTAATCAACAAAAATAACAATTAATTACGTAAGTTAATTAACAGATTGTTTCGAATTTACTCTTTAAAATCAATTATATTTCAAATATATATTTTATATTCTTAATCATCAAAAATAACAATTAATTTTTAAAGTTAATTAATTGATTGTTTTGAAATTTACTCTTGAAAAAAAAATGTATTATTAATAACGATTATTTATGAAAGTTAATGAAAGATAATGAAAAGATTATATTGAATTTACTCTTAAAAAATCAATTAAAAAAAATATTTACTACTATTATATTAAATTAAATTATATTAAATTAAATATTATATTCTGGGCTTGGAGATTGCTCTTCATCATCACTTAGAATTCTATTTCTACATAGAGGACAAATACCGCTACTTTAAACCATTCTAAAATACACTCATCGTGGAATTTATGTCCACACTCGAGTTTCATAATTTTTAATCCAGTACTCTGCGAGTAGCAAATGGAACATAACAATTCTTCCTGCGAGAAATTGGTTTGAAGATTATTATGATTTATATTAGTTGGGGGTGGTGAGCTAGATGAAGAGATTTCAATTATTTCTACAGCATCAGGTGTTAATCTCTGTGCATTTTCAAAATGGCTGTCAATCGGCTCGACCACTTGTGGGAGGATGTCTTCAGAATTTTCTTCATTATTTATCTATAATAAAAAATAATTTTTCAAACTTATAAATTAATTTTTTCATGTTATTCTCTCTAAATTTTTTTTGTTTTACTAACTTCATTAGTCACGGATGATACACTGTCCACTTGAATTGTTTAATTCTCGCTTATGGAGTCGTCATTTGAAAAATTGCTTAAACAGTCCCATTCTATTTCACACGATTCAATAATATCCACTATCTCATGATCGTTTAACATTGTGTTTGAAAACACCTAAATTGAAAATATTTTTTTAATACCTCACACGAAAAGATGATAAAATATTTTTTGAAATGTCACTCACCTGAAATCTTGGAAAATCCATAGTCTTTAAGAAGTGTATGAAAAAATAGTTTAAATTAAACTTATCTCCGCAGCTCTCGCTAGTATAAAAGATAAGATTAGAATACTCGTCTCAACGGTAATAATCTTCTACCCTCCCAAATAGGGATAAAAGTATCACCTGAGGAAAAAATAGTTTGTCCAATCAAAACACTCTTTTTAAACATGTATATTTTAACTACTAGCAAAGCGTCACTTAAAATTTGATATCATTATTTTTAAGACCCATATTTCAAATTCTTATAGCGATAAAGTAGCTGCGTCACAAACTTTTAACCCGTCAAGGGTTTTTGTACTGATTACTTATAAGAGAATTCCCTTACTTTTTGAACGTAAGTTTTTCACAGTATTGAAACGATACTTCAAACTGGTTATAATCTGTATTCATTACAAACAATTTTTTTCTACTTAAATTTTCTATCGTTTGAAAAAAAGAAAGAATTTCAATTTATTTCTAATAATAGTAAATGCTTTGGTTTATGTCAAAAATGAATTATTTTCCTGATGTATAAATTTTTTCACTACATCCGATTTAGTATAGACTATTGTTTTTCAAAAATTCTTCACACATAATGGGTTTTAATTCTTTTCTAAAATTCTTCAACACGACTTATTCACACGATTTTTATGAGGAGTATAGTGTTAAAACTTATATAATAGAAAAATACTAGTTTAATATATATTAAACTAATTCACTTAATTATATATATATTATCTTTTATTGTTATAATCAATCGAAATTTGAGAAACGATAGTACCCCCGAATAATTTTTTAAAGAATAATGTTTTGTTTAAAAAAGGAAGATTTGCAGTTTGTGTGAAAAGCATTTTCATTTTAACGACTTATCAACAAAAGCGCACTGTGAACAAAAGAGAGTAGGGTGTCTTTCAAGAGCTTTTCTTTAAAATAGCTTACAGTCGTTCTAGGTTAACCTAGGCTCTTATATCAACAACAGATTTTGACGCTTCGATGTGAAATATCAAAGCATTACAGTTTGAGTGATCCCGCTCGTGATGCTATTTTTAATTGTTGGTTTGAGGAGAGTAAGTGATACTAGACTATTATTCTCACATGTTTTTTAGAGGAATTCCTATTGAAAAGGAATGATTCAAACAGCTATTGGATGTATTTTTTCTACAAATTGTGCCTCATATTGGTCAAGGAGGAGTAGGAGGGGTTGGATTTCCATGTCGTCATACATTGAAAAAATGTATAAATACGGAAGGTTTCAAACAAATCTTCCCATTTTTTCTTCAACTTTACGCGCACTTCACTAAGATTTTCTTTAATTATATCAACGATTTTTTGGATAATAAAATGTCAGAACGAGTAAGTTTTAAATTTTTTCATAGGATTATTAATTTTTAGAATAGATTTTTTTTTTTTTTAATCGGGTTTAACCGTATTGTTTTCAATTTAGTTTGATTTTTTATTTTTAATCAACTTTTACACTCAGATTTTTTAAAATTAGTTCGATTTTTTATTTATATTTTTTTTTCTCCTGTGTAGGAACAAGATTTTTGCAGTATATGTCAGATGACTATAACTGAGCAAGATCTCGGAGTGATTACTCTATCGTGTGGTCACAATTTTCATGATGCGTGCCTTGCACCATGGTTGAAAGTTCGATTTACGTGCCCAAACGATAATTTATCGTTAAGAGGGACCCCAGAAGCGCTTATGCTTCGAATGATACTACTTAACCAGTAGATATCACATGGTTTTTCATAGGGCTCTTTGGCGAACCTTTTCCATTAAAAAAAAAGGTAACGCGCCGATAATCTTACGACAAGACGGATATGTTATTTCATTCAAAAATTAATTTATTAATTGAAAGAATTAACTTGGTTCTTTTAATTAATTCATTAATTGAAAGAAATGGTATTCGTCAATCGTGGTGAGGAAACAGGTTATTTAAAAATAAACAAGAAATTCTTTCAAAGAATTTCAAAGATAAAGGAACTCTTAAAATGAGTTTCCATAGAATGAATATCACTAAAAAAATTAAAATTAGAAAATTCACCTCATTCAATTATACAATTCGTCACATCAAATTAATAATTTTATACTTCATTCTAATCATTAGAAAAAATAAGTTTCTTAAATTTTTTATTCTAAAAAATAAGTCATCGAAAAGTTTTGTAAAATTTTCTGAGACAAATTTTTCTAAAACACTTTGAGTAAAAAATTTTCCATTCACAATAATTTCAGTTTAGAAGCATATGTCTGAAAAAAAGTTCAAACTGAATTATATTAAAAAAACTTAGTACTTTGAAAAATAAGATATATTAACACATGTGTAACATTAAAAATCCATACATCATGATTTTTTAAAATACTTAGTCTCATATGCTGGTAACTTTGTGATTTTATCATACATTTACAATCATATTATTGTTAAAATTAGTTTCCTATATTTTAATTCTAAAAATAAGTTAATTAATTTCTAAAAGTTTGAAAGTATACATATGTTTGTAATCGACAATACTTGGTTATAATATTTTTTAAGTATGTTAAAATACACTTTATAAAACTTAAGTATGCATCTGTGAACATGAATTTAAAAAACATAAATATTAATATTTCTTCAACTCTAAATTTTTCAAAGTTAGCGTTCATCATTTGCAAACTTGGTATCTGGAAAAGAAAAACTGAGTGAATGTTGTATTGACGTGGACCATTTCACTATGTTAAAGTGATGAAATGTAGTAATAAATGAAGTTGGGAAGTCTTTATTTTACATAGATTGTTGAATAATTCTTAGCAAATATAGGTTAAAATAACTAATGTTGGGAATGAATTACAAAAAATTCGATCGTTGTTATTAGGGATGTGTCGGGCAGATCACGATAAAAACTGAAAAAATGGTAATTCCTAATAATCACTCTGTTCGAAAACTTATATTATTTTAGGAATATTGGAAGATTTCTAGTATAACGTAAAGCTTTAAATAAAAAGACTTACAATATTTTAACGAGTATAAGGAAATTTAAATATAATTTATAATTAAATACCCCTTTGTAAAAATTTTTAAGTATACACGTATGTTCGATGACAGTGATAAGAAGATTCCAAAAAGTTATATCTCAAGTATAACTGTTTAAGGTAGAGAAATTTTCGACATTAGATATTATTATACACTAAGGTATTGAAAAAAATGATGCATTCACTCTCTTAGGTGAAATATAATTCGAAATTTTCTTAAACTTATTAAGACTTCTTTTCAAACAGTGAATATTTTCAGTTTTTTTTACATTTATCAACTTATTTTTATTAATTTTTTAAAGATGAATTTTACTTCAAATAATTTTTTCTTAAACAAAATTTCCATTTAAAGTTCTTTATTTACTTTCAATAATATTTTTACAATTTTCATATTATAATCAAGTGTTGAAACCTCATATTATTTTGAAAAAATAGATTTATTTGGGTTTCATACGTCCATGGTGATCAATAATCTAATTATCTAATACATCTGAAAGATATTAAAAAAATTTATCCATAATGTGATAAAGTCCCCGGATCTCTTAAAACAGTTTACCATAATCTCACTTGAAAATATTAAGTAAATTAATTCTTTAATTCTAAATTTAAGCTGATTTAAAATCTCAAGTTCTGAATTGCAATCTATTAAATATTTGAGTTAATGAACTTGACAAATGACACTCGTTCTGACATTCATTCATCTTTAAAAGAATTTTTATGAAGTATCGAATTCAGATTAGAAAATAAGCAACCTCACTTTCTAAAATAAATTTGTCAAGTAACAATTTTTTCTTCACTCAAAATTAATACTATGTGTTTTCTCATCAAATTTGAAATATCGTTCAATGTTCAAAAATTTTTGTAGATATATCCTAAAATTGATTAAAAATCATACCAAATTCTTATTTTCACGACTATATTTCTGAATTTATTGCTAAAATTTCGCGGGTTTACACAAAAAATGTAAGGAGGTTACAGTAAAAATGGTTAAACTAAAGGAATAAAATACATTGAACTAAGTGATCATTAGTCTAAAATGAGAGGGATTATTCGAAAAAGTTCCAATTTATACCTAAAAACTTTTGATTTTGTGAAGATTGAAAATAACTATTATTAAAAGTTATTAAATTCTCATATTGCGTATCAAATAATCAATGAGATAAAAAACAAAAAAAAATTATTTTAACGACATTCGACAAAAGAAAAACAACATTTTTAAACACGTGAAAAGCTTAGGGGTAAATCTAGATTTTTTTTGTCTCTCTCACTCTTTTGTGAGTGTTGCTTCTGGGTCAATTCAAACGGACACCGGAAGTATGATCACACTTGCTGCATTTGTCAGGCGGAAGGTGTCTTTGTACATATATAATGATGAAAATATATAAGATATTTGTTCGTCTTAGCCTCACCCTATAACAACAGGTGAAAGTTCTAAGGGGTTTTAAAAATTTCAGCACTTGTGAAAGCACCTTATCTGGACACTGAATTGTTTTTTAAACCCTACATAATGCAAAATTAAAATAGACTTTGATGAAAATCCTCTTCAGTTATGATTGAAATTAGGCTAGCTAAAAACATTAAAACTTTATTGTTTTATTCACTCATTAAATGATTAAATTCTTTTCGAAGAGTAGTATTCATAGGTTTAAAAAGAACTGTAAAGACATATAATAGAAAAATCACACATGTATGTACACAATGTGAATATTTTTTAGTGTAGGGTTCGAATCCTGCCCGATCATCATTATTTCTACTAAATTTTTACAAGGAAATTCTTAATTAATAGCTTTGTGATTACACTATTTTATTTACTAAAGATAAAAAATTAGATATTCTGCATTTATTGAATTGTATATAGGATTCGTAGACACCGGGTTCGAATTCCACTTATACATTTGAGATTTTAATCATCTTTTATCTTAATTTTCACGTACATTGTCTTTTTCATAAAATATTTAGTGAATTTTACAAGATGTTAAATTGTTATTATTTTAATTATTATTCTGTAATTAATATCATTTTTATGGTTGATTAATTTTCAGACAATTGTGTTCATAGGTTTAAAAAGAACTGTAAAGACATATAATAGAAAAATTACACATGTATGTACACAATGTGAATATTTTTTAGTGTAGGGTTCGAATCCTACCCGATCATCATTATTTCTACTTAATTTTTACAAGGAAATTCTTAATTAATAGCTTCGTGATTACACTATTTTATTTACTAAAGATAAAAAATTAGATATTCCGCATTTATTGAAGGGTATATAGGATTCGTAGACACCGGGTTCGAATTCCACTTATACATTTGAGATTTTAATCATCTTTTATCTTAATTTTCACGTACATTGTCTTTTTCATAAAATATTTAGTGAATTTTACAAGATGTAAATTGTTATTATTTTAATTATTATTCTGTAATTAATATCATTTTTATGGTTGATTAATTTTCAGACAATTGTGTTCATAGGTTTAAAAAGAACTGTAAAGACATATAATAGAAAAATCACACATGTATGCACACAATGTGAATATTTTTTAGTGTAGGGTTCGAATCCTAAAAGAACTGTGGAGACATATAATGGGAAAATCACACACACATACGCGAAAACTACTGAAATATTTTTTACAGCAAGGTGCCGGGTTCGATTCCCGGTCATAATCTATGTTTCTAAGCTTTCTTTCATTATTGAAACTTAATTTTTACCCTGATTGTCATTTTTCATAAAACATTCGTAATCTTTTACAAGGAAATCCTTAATTATAATTTTTTTAATTATTATTATGTAATTAATATCATTTAAATGGTTGAAACATTCTCAAATAATTGCATTCATAGGTTTAAAAATAATTGTACAGCTATATAATAGAAAAATCACTCACACGTACGCGAAAACTACAGTCTTATGGAAATACATTTACTGCAAGGTGTCGGGTTCGAACCCCAGTCAGATCACTCTATTTCTTTCATAGTATATCCACATCCACCTCCTTAAATTCAATCGACTCCTTTTTTATTTCTCAGTTTTTAAATTTCTTAATTAATTTCTTAATTTCTTAATTAGTTTCTTAATTAACCTCATAATTATTTTCCTAATGACTCACAAACAATATCCTGCTTTTTTCATTCTACCGAAAACATCCCTTTAAAACCATCGTCACCTTTTACAAAAAATCACTAATTAATTTTTTTAATTAAATTTCCTCATAAACACCCTCGTCATCTTTCACGATACTGTCAGAAGGGGGTGTCAAGGTCGATACCAACCCATCTTGACCCTCAGGGGTGGTGTGGCACCTGCACGACTTGCCGGTGCACCGGTGCACCCCCTCTTAGGCTAGAACCGGTGTTTCTTATCTACTAGTCTCAACGACCCTATCCTCATTTTCTATCCAGACTCTATATCCTTTTGAACGAAGAGCATAACCGGCGATTACTCCCTTCTTTGCCTTTGACATAAGTTTGTGGTCGCGTCTCTGTTTAGGAACTCCGACATACACTACTAAACCAAAAGGCTTCAGGTGTCTAACTGAAGGTTTTCTTCCAGTATAAAGTTCAAGAGGAGTTTTTTCCTGGTTTTTATGAATCACACGATTCCAAGTGTAACTAAAATAAAGCACAGCCTCTGGCCAAAAAGAAAAAGGAAGTCCACTATCGGACAGAATAGCACGAGTACAATTTAAAACTGTTTGGTTAAGCCTTTCACACACATCATTTTCTTCTGGTGTATAGGTGTTTGTTAGCTCGTGAGCAACCCCCCTTTTATTACAAAAGTCACGGAAGCTTTCGTTTTCAAATTCTGTACCATTATCTGTCCTAATAGTTTTTAACTTTTTCCCCAGACTAAGCTCAGCTCTGGCAATATGCTTTTCAAAAATATTAAACACCTGTGACTTTTCCCTCATTGGGTATAAAGTCACTTTACGTGAAAAACCGTCAATTATTGAAAGAAAAAATCCCCCCCCCCTTTTTCCCAAAATTGGAATTGTACCCCAAATGTCCATGTACACTTTCTCCAAGGGTGATTAAATGCCATGAACAGAATCAACCGACTTAAAAGAAACACGATTTTGTTTACTTACCCGACGAGGTTCACACGAAAACTTTTTAAATTTAAGCTTAGGAAGCCCTTTCACACCATTGTGCTTACTAGTTTTGACTATAAGTTCCGGACTAATATGAGCGAAACGAGAATGTCAATTCTCTAAGTCAGTTAAATTAGCTACAATGGATTCATCAGATAGCCCCCCATTCGCTTTTAAACACTTGGTATAGGCATAGTAAAGACCATTTTTAAGTTTGGCATAAAAAAGAGGTTTATCAAACTTGTCGAAAACATTTACTCTACCACCACCTCCAGTGAACTTGGCACCATTAAAGTCCAATTTTGCACCAGAAATCAATTTTTTTCTCAATTCAGGGAAAAATAAAACATCTTTAAGATATACATAATTATTACCAAATTTCAATTTAACTACACCTTTCCCAACAATTGGAAAACTTACTCCATCAATGGCCACCTTCAAATCTTCACCTTCAACAGGACAAAATTCAGAAAACAGGTTTTTATTGCGACAACAGTGATGACTCGCGGCGGTATCGAAAATCCAACAATTGTCGCCACCAACATCACTAAAATTAACCTGTGCAATATAATATGAAGGTTCATTGACCGAATTGACAGAGCAAGCAATCTTCCTTTGGGATTTAACATTTTTAGATTTAAACTTAGGGTTTACATTTGATTTAACATTAGAATTTCTATTAAAACTTGCATTAAAGCTCTTATTTAAACAGTCTTTCTTAAAATGACCTGGTTTATTACAATTGAAACATAATAACGGTTTATAAAACTTTTGTTTACCTTTATATTGAAAAGTCTGAATTTCCACCAGTTGTTCATCGTCTTTCTGTAACTGCAAACGGATTTCCTCAGACGTTAATTCAGACACCAAGGTAGTAAACTTGAATTCGTCTGACTTCCATCGCATCATATCTTGAACCACGGAATTAAACTTCTTCGGGAGATGTCGTAGAAGCTGATAACAACAGTAAATATCTTCCATTGGACGACCCATTTCTCTCAAAAGTTCAATTATACGGCTCAATCGATTCACATAAGCTGTTACAGACTCATTTTGTAGCATGTCACATTTTATAAATTCAGTAAATAATTGGATATGTCTTGCTCGTGAGTCTGACAAGAAATTTTTCTTTAAAGCCTCCCATGCTTCAACCGGGTCATTACAATTTTCTATAATACATCGAACTTCAGGAGATATATGCAAGTATATAGTAGACAGTGCAAGTCTTGACCTATGCTTAAAATCTGTAATAAGCTTTGTTGTTTCCGGTTTTCCATCCTCCTCTGGCAAAGTTTCTTCCTTAGCAACCAATTCCCAGCAGTTATCTCTTATAAGAGTAAAACGAATGTCTTTCTGCCAAGTAATATAATTACTGGCATTTAATTTCTCTACAGAAGGAGTTAAACTCATAGCCATTGTAAAAATACGCTGCACATCTAAACTGTAAACAAGGTAAGGCCAAATGACATGCCCATAACCATTGTTATCATGTAGACTAGATTAACTGTCTTAACATGTTAAAAAATATATTTAGCAGATAGCAGTGGAATATTTGGCTCTTTATGTAACAAGATGTAGTGTGCAGCTTTTAAATAAAAACAGAGTTTAACATCCATAACAATATTTATTTAAAACTTAATAAGAAATTTAAACTTAACAGGAATATAAACTTTGCTAGTGATAGTTAGAAAAACGATCTCTAAACTTGCCATGAGGGAAAACTATTTACCAAAACTAACTGCTTATAAATAGAATTAATGTTTCCATTGCTCAGCATTAGCAATTAGCACTAAAAAGGATGCTGGCCTTCAAACAACATTAATACATACTGCAACTTAAATAAACAGGAAAAATAAAATGCCCTCATACTTTGAGGCAAACTAAAAATACTTAAAACGTATTTAAACTTGAACAAAACATCGTAAATACAAACGAAAATTATAAGCAAGAGAAAGTAAGGTTGTTCAATACATCCTTATATACTTCTACCACCGGGTTCCAGAACAACCAATCACCAGGCTACACATTTCTCCCTTCCAGGCGATCCAAAACACGCCCATCGTACGTAATCCGTTACCGTGACAACGGACGACGCTGAATACGTACGCCATGTATGGGCCGCAAATGTAAGTATCGCCATATTGGAATTCAACTGGCATGAACGATGTGTTCAAAGAATGTAAACAAAAATTACAATTTTATCCTACATGAATTAAATAAAGAAGTATAATTTCAAAAATATTAAAAAATAGAAAAAGTTACTTGAAAAAAGGATAAAGGTAAGTTATATCTTTAAATAAAGTTGTTTTAATAAAAATTATCCTTAAATATTATACTAAACCAATACATTGTATTGTTTATATTTTCAAGTTAAACTTAACTTCTACATAGCACTAAACGCTATTCATTTAAACAAAAAAAAAAAAAAAAAAAGCTCTCCTCATAATTAATAGGCAATATAAATGTTTTAAACTTTGAAAAATGGTATGAGAAAGATTTTTAGGACAACAGCTAGTCCTGCCTGTTAGCCGCTCGCGACTTAATGTAAAGTTCAGTGTATTTCTTGTTGTCATGTAATAAACACCTGTCTCTCTAGATCTGCCTGTTCTGTAGTCATCGCAACACTAATAAAACATTTACTTGACGATTACATACAAGACAGAAGAATACATTAAGAACAAACTAAAAAGTAAACATTGGACTCACAGTAGTAGTCATAGTAATTACATATTTACAAGATTGCAGTATTTGCGATAATGAGGGATTCAGTTGGTAAGTTGCAATCATACGACATCCCCTAACCAAGTCTTTTAAAGTTTTTAAAGGTTGAGACGATCTGGTTTTTTAATCAGTTGTCCACTTCTCGTCATTTTGAGTTCAGGTTCTGCAACTGGCATTTTATCTGAACTTGTGGAGGTTCTCATGGGAGATTGTGGTGGCTGAGAAGATTCTAACTGGCTTTCAGCTGGAGCTGTTTCTTCTTTATCATTCAATGCATCATGCAGTTACGGAATTCTTTTTTAAATGGTTGCTGATCGTAATTAAGAACGAAATGTCGACGATTTCGTCTGATGACATCTTTTCGGGGTATTTCTATGATGTATGATCTTGGAGCACCAGCCTTTGATTTTATAATAACAGGTGTTTTCATATATTTTATCCACACTTTGTCGTCAATGCTCAGAGGATTCAGTTCAAGAACTGAATGTTGCTTATCAAAATTACACTTGTCTTTTGCTTTACCCCTTTTGTCATTTTCGATTTGAACCCGACAGATGGATTTTAAATGAACCCGAAAACCGACCCGAACCCGATTTCTTTATACCCTGAAGAAAATCATCAAGAATCCACCAAGAAGAAATGTTTATATCCAAGGAATATATTTCATGTATATCAAGATGGTGGGAGAGCTTTTTATAATCATTTCACGCAGACACAAAGAAGAAATCCAGTTTGTAATTTTTCTTGCTTTATATTAATCACAAACAAAAATATATTTACATTAATGAACATCTTATTTACAAATATTAAACCGGAGGCTTCCATTTGAAGCACATTGAAATAAGCAATAAAACAAGATTATCGGCTTTTTAGCCTGCCAAGAATAATACATATCTTATGCGAATTTGCTTCTATTTCAGGAGTAAGACGTAATTACCGTTCAAAACGGCCATGCTATTTTCAAAAGAAACTTTTAGGCCTCCATCTTCTCACGAATACAAGTCAATTCTGATGAATTTTCATTTTCCATGTGCTTAACAAAAACCAATAAAAAAATAAATAAAATAAGTATACAAATCAAAATTACTTATCTGGTATCTGGCAGCAATAACTGACGCCATTTGCTCAAGCAAGACGTTCCGGGGGGAATTAAATGAGCATGATGAAGGCAATATAATTTATTACTCATTATAAATTTCCTAAACAATCATTAAAAATGAAGTAATAGAGTATTTGATTGAGTTTGACATGTAAACTGACAGAAATGCACAATTATCATTAATTAAGCTGCAGATGAAAGTAATTTTATATAAGTGGTAGACTTAATAAATCTTTCATAAAATAATTAGACTAATAAAATAATTTCGAACAAACTCCCCCCAGATGAGCAATGGTTCAGCAAAATATTTTCAAAATTCAAGTTACTTAAAATGAACAAAATTCAATACTTACAATATGGTTATTATACATAGACTACAAAATATAAGTTCAGATAAACCTACTAAAATAGAAAAGAGAATTAGAAGTAAAGTTACAAGAAGACATTTTAAATCTAAGTTATCAAATAATATTAAAAAAAAAAAAAAAAGTTTTCTTTTTTTTTTTTTAGTCAGTAAAATGTTCAGTTTAAATGTTTGAGTTCCATCTTGTACAATAATTGTACTGGCCTTTTAATTATTGCACTATCAGTTTTTAATTCACAGGCACAGATTTTACCGTCTCGTCCAGCAAATGTTTTTGTTATTTTTCCCAATTTTTAAAAAGTTCGAGGTGAGTGTTCATCTTTCACTAACACAATGTCATTTATTTGAAAGTCACAACCTTTAGTTTGATCAGTCTGATGCGCAGATCTCAAAGCTAGAAGATATTCATTTTTCCATCTTTTCCAAAGATGGTTCAAGAGATTTTCTCTTGAACAGAGACGCTTTAGAAATTCCTGCCTAGTTACAGGTAAGTTTAGATCATTGATTTTTATTGCTGGTAAACACATAACTCGTCTTCCTAATAAAAAGTGAGCTTGTGTAAGAGGAGATGGTTCGTTGACATCAGAATAAATGTAAGTCAATGGTTGGTAATTGATCATTGCCTCAACTTCAAGTAACAAAGTCTCTAAATCACTCAAGATCAACGAGGACTTTCCTATAATTTTTCGAAGAGTAGTTTTAACTGAGCGAACCATTCGCTCATAAAAGCCACCCCACCAAGCTGCTCTTTCTGTGATATACTTCCATGTTATTCCATTATTAGCATAAAACTTTTTAACATCTGGGTGGTGGATGGCGTTCCAAATTTGTTTCAATTCAAGTTCTGCTCTCTTAAATGTCTTTGCGTTGTCCGAATAAATAATTTTACACAGACCTCTTCGGGCGATAAATCTTCGAAAGGCATTCAAAAATTCAGATGTTGTCATGTCTTTTATAAGTTCCAGATGCACAGCTCTGGTAACTGAGCTGGTAAATAATAATATATAATATTTATTTTCGCTTCCCTTCACATAGAGGGGTCCGGCATAATCAAGTCCTGTGACAGAAAACGCTGGTGCTTCATTAATGCGGTCACCAGGTAGAGATGCAATTGCTTGCCGACCAGCACGAGCGTTGTATCTCTTGCATACAATACATTTATTTAATATAGATTTTTACAATTTGTCTCCCTGTTATAATGCAAAATTTTTCATGTATTTGTACAAGAGTACTTGAGACTCCTGCATGCAAGACTATTTCATGAGAGTTTTTTATGATCAAGAAAATTAAATGATGTTTATCAGGTAGTAACACTGGATGTTTACCTTCAAAGGGTAAATTTGACTTTTGAAGTCGTCTTTGAATCAACAACAGATCTTCTGATAAAATAGGATTCAACTGATAAATCTTGGATTCTTTAGAAATCGTTTTTTTATTTTTTTAGACATTCTTCAGGAAAACTTTCTTCCTGCACTAATTTTAACCAATAATTTTCTGCGCAAAGGATTTTATTAGCCGATAATTCCGAAAATATTCTTTCTTTTCTGTTGATTTTTATATTAGAAATATATCTAAAAATCCAAGCAGTCACTCGATACAGTCTAGTCAAGTAACTAACACTTTGTTATATCCATGATTGGAATTCTCTGTTTATTTTCTTCAACCATGCACTGAAATATTACTGTGGGTTTTTTTAGACTGCTCGTCTGTCACATTGGGTAATTTACTTTGAACTAATTTAACTGTAGGCCACTGACTTTCACGACAAGAAAGAAATTGAGGGCCATTAAACCATTTTTTGCCATTTACCAATCCTTTTACAGAACAACTCTTGTTAAGAGATCAGCAGGATTCAAATTTCTCTCTACATGTTTCCGGGATTCTGGATTAGATAAATTTTGAATTTCGGAAATTCGATTTGAAACAAAAGGTTTCCATTTATTTTTGTTGCCCCTTATCCAGTGTAGTACAATCTCAGAATCTGTCCAAAAAATATCAATTGCAGGGCGGATTTTCTTGACATAGTCTGCAACCCTGGCCTGGCACTCATACAGTCATTAACAAAAGTGTCCGAACACTAGCAAAAATTCCTATGTAAAAAAAGTACACTTCATACGGTTTTGTTAAATAAATCCTTATCGAATCATGTTCTTACACTGACTGAGAACAGGATTCGACAAGGATTTATTTAACAAAAACGTATGAAGTGCACTTTTTTTACATGGGAATTTTTGCTAGTGTTCGGACACTTTTGTTACCGACTGTATGTGCACCCAAAGTGCTCTAAACGTGGAGGGGTTAACTTTTTAAGGGAGCAACCCTAGATTTAGACATTACAAAACAAGTTTTAAAATTATTTTCAGGTGTTTTATATCTTAAGTATGCAACTGTGCCATAAGCATTAGGGTTAGCATCTGTGCAGATATGCAGTTGCAATTGATGCTTATCTTTACTATCTATCGAGTCAAAATAATACCTGGGAATTTTAAATAGTCTGAGATCTCCAATTTCTGCTAAATAAGTTTTCTAGTTATTTTCTAATTCCCCAGAAATTCCCATAACCCACAATTGTTGTAGTAAGCATTTTACTCTAATTACATGAGGGGCAATAAAATCCGCTGGGTCAAATATAATGGCTGCAATCTTTAAAATGCTTCTTTTTGTACATGAAGTACTGTCTATTTTGGATAACAAAGGTCGTAATTCTAGCCCCAAATTATCTTCTTTATTATCCCAAGTTAAGCCTAAAAACCTTTAAAGAAGTATTTTGAGAATCAAGATCAGTAACAGTTAAATTTTCATGAACCCACTCTATTCTAAGCTCCTCAGAATTAGTATCAAATGTTCTCACGTTCATTCCTGCTTTTCTTAAAATATTGGTAGCTTCAAGGGTTAAATTAAGAGCTTCATTAATATCATCTCCCCCCGAGAACAAGTCATCAACAAAGAGGGGTGAATTAAGCATATTAAAAGCACTTTCATGAGAAATTTTGCATTTTTTAATATGGTGTTTAATCATACAAGCCAAAATAAAGGAACTACAGGTAACTCCAAAAGTAGCTCTTGTCATTCGATAAGGTATTAGTTTTTCATGATTGTCAAAGTTTTTATAGTATAAAAATCTTAAGTAATCACGATCTTTTTCCGCTATAGACATTTGGAGAAAAGCTTTTTCAATATTGGCTGAAAACGAAATTTTATGAAGTCGAAATTTTAAAATTATGTACAAAACACAAAGGTTCAAGTTAGGGCCAGGATTTAGATTTTCATTCAGGGATAAACAATTATTTTGTTTGGAAGAGGCGTCATAAACAATGCACATCTTTGTAGTAGTTTTATCCTCTCTTATCACGGGTCTATGGGTTTCGGTCATCATGGATATAATATTCGTGGATATTCCAAAAGGGAAAGGCGCACAGAAACACCAAAATGAGAGATGCACAACAACTGTTGTAACAAACTTAGATGTGAAATTGCAACGTTCTACGTCTACTTGTTTTTTGAGTTATACGAGATAAACACATATACGTACACACAGACGTCACAAAAAATCGCATAAATTCGTAGATATCACAAAAGCGGGAGTTCATGTCAAGACCAAAATTGGTAAATAGCAATTCCAAATATAAGTTTGCAACTCTCTATGACTATTCGTTTATGAGCTATGCGATACACAAAATACATTTCGCAAATTGGTTTCATAATACTTCCTTATGCTTTGAATAAGGAAGTAAAAAGTATAGTAAAAGTGCAGACATTTTATTTCAATGGTAATATTTATAATTATACATGTTAGGAGGTAGTGGTGGCTTTAGTTGTCATAGTACTTTGATAGGGACTTGCTGAGCCTTGTGAATGATAGCTCCTAACTCAATTATTAACTAGTTATTTTGCATTCTTTTTGCTCTTTTATTTTTAGTGCACTGGATTGTTTTATAACATTATGGCCTTATTTTGACATACTTATTTTCATATTTTATTAGTCACACTCTTAATAGTCACGACGGCGCCCTGAGATTTTTTTTTTTTTTTTTTTTTTGCTTCCTTATGAATTATAATTTCTTTTTCTAAAGAGCATTCTGAAGTTTAATCAAATATACTACGTATTTTCCAACCATTAACTTTTAAAAAACCTTGGCTGAAAGTCAGGGACCACTTGTAAATTACTCTTCTTCGATTGCGAGAATATTTTACCACACTCACTGACCTTAAAAGAATATTGTTAGTCTTGGAGAACGCTCTATCCACCATGCTTTCCTTGTAAATGAATTCTGTTATCTATTAATCTTCTTTCTACTTTTTTATTTCTTTGTTCAAATTGCCCTGAGGAAAAGAATTTGACTTTTTTATTCTTTTTCTTTCTTTCTTTCTTTCTTTCTTCCTTTTTTTTTTATTTTTTTTTAACTTTGAATTTTTTTTTTTAAGTGTGTAAATAAGGCAACAAACCAGCCTTTTTCGGCGCCCTTCTCCATCTGGCGCCCCGCCCGGGGCAAATGCCCCGCTCACCCCCCCCCCCCTCTAGTTTCGGCCCTGCCGAAAATACAAATTTTTTTGCAATTATATATAACTTTCCGTCATACAGATTTTAAGAGAAATTAATATTAGCGTGAATATTGATAGTTACAAAGTTTGTTGACATTCTTGCACGTAGAAAGTAATACGTAAAGACTTGTAGGTTCTAGATGAATGCATTTTATTTAATGAATATTCTGGAAACAGCCGAATAAAAGTCAATAATCAATGATTATTCTTGAAGCAATCGAATAAACCAGTTTTTCGTACTCATGAACAGCCTACACCACAGAACAGGAATTTTACTAATTCAGAACAATGACTAAATGCTTAAAGTTCTTAGAGATGTACGCTCAGCTTGCAGTCCAAACAGAAACTGAACTCATCCAGTCTTGCTAGTGATTTTCGAGATAGTTCTACTCTAGAAACTAATGAATTAACCTGGAAAATTTTACAAGTCGGTTTCTATTGAAATTAGATCTTCTAAACTTTGGCTACCCAAAATTACAACTTTTCGCCAAAATTGTGTGCCAAATTGCCAAATCTTTCGCCAAGTCGCAAAATTTGCCGCTAATGTCTATTTCTGTGGTAATGAGAAATCTGCCATCTATTTCCCTTTTAACTGCAATACCGTGTATAAAGTAATACGTAAAGAAATAGACAGGCTCTTGTCAACTTATAGTAATGATTCTTTCCTTTTTATATTCTCATTAGTGATTTGTAGAACTTTTGATGAAGTTAGTTCTGTGCAAGAAAACAGTAGATCATGCCAGCTTCCAAATTTCGGCAATATTAAGCCACTATTTTTCACCAAAATTAATGCCAGGTTGCCAACTTTGTCGCCAAAGCATTAACTCTGCGACAAGTTGTCATCTACATTGGTGATGAATTTAGTGAGATCACGAGATTAGCGATCAAATTTGGCAGAAAATAGTTCAGGATTGCCAAAATCAGCAAGCCCTTTCTCAGTTTTATCGGAGTTAATTTTTTCTATATATTATACATTGTTTCTCGCAGCTAATTCTTTGTCAAAGAGTGCAAAAGTAGGCTATCTGCACCGAAGCGAATTCTGTTGAACTCTAAGCTATACATTTGCCTATTAGAGATTCTGTAAAAAGCTGTAGAATATTATTTCTGAACAAACGATATTCTTATTTTGTGATGTATATAATCCTATTACCATGAAGTTAGTGGTTCTAATAATAGTTTTCTTGGATTGGTTCCGAGAATATTCATGGGCTAGAACCTGCCTTTCTATTTTATTTCCTGAAAATGATTTTAAAAAAGATTATCTATAAATGGCACTGTTCTGCATGAAAATCGGCCCCAACACCATTTTTGCAAACTCTTATGTAAAATAACCTCCTGAATAGAATACGATTATGACGCGCATTTTGCCCTATCACCCACCATTATTTGGGGATGCTCCCCTATTTTTATCATTTTCCGGTATTTTTATGGCTATAAATTTGATTTGAAAGGGGTGAAGGGATTGTTTTAACTGTTAAATGTCTTTTGAGGGGCTACAGAAATGAAAAATTTTAAAACATGAACATTTGCAGCCAGGGCGAAATTTAGGGGGAGGAGGGGGATTTGCCACTGAAATTACAAATTACATTTTTTATATTTTATTAATCAATTGTTACTATTATTTATTATAAATTATATATTTTTTATTTCAAAGTATTAAAATAATTCTTTTCCATTCTCCAAATCAAATTTATGGCCATAAAACTACCAAACAGTAATAGAAAGGGTGGCGTCCCGAGAAAACGGTGGGTGATTAGGCAAAATGGGGGGTCATATTCGGATTCAGGCGATCATTTTACATGAGAATCAGCAGGAATGGTATGAGTGCTCGATTTTTTTTTTTTTTTTTTTTTTTTTTTTCAGCGCAGTGTGGTTTCAGACAGTTAACGGTTAGTTCGCACTTGATGGATATGAGTAGTTTTTAGATACTTGTTCATATCTATTAATTTATGCATCTTAATTATATTAAAAACTTAAATATTTGTCTGTTTATTTCTCTGCAGTATAGTTGATGTAACGACTATAATATTCAAAATATCATTTTAAATTCTCTCAAAATGATGATATTTTCTGTTTTAAAAGTAATTGAATATGAAATTTACATTCACTTGTTTTAGAATTGTCCATTTATAAATACCATTAATTTAAGAGAGAGGAAAAAAAAAAAAAAGAAACTATCATTAAACCAGTAAAAATAAATAAATAAATAAAAATAATAACTGTAGCTTAATTTAAATCTTTCTCTATAATACGCTTTTCTTCTTTTTCCCCCCTAAAATAAGGCTTTGATTCACAACTTCAAACTTTTTTTTTTCAAAAAATGTTATAAAGATATAAAACATATACGTTAAAATAAAAATCGTAATAAAAATCGGCTGGTTGTGGCTCTACTTGTGCTTGTACATTTTTACGCCTGCCGAAGTGTCATGCTAAGTTTTTCGACACGAAACACATGTTGAGATTCTGTTTTGTTTTGTAAACTCTGTTTTTCATAGCAAGCATATAATGTATAAAGTTTGTTAAATTCCGTTCTGGCGATGCTGAGATATAGCTATAAGAAAACGTGGCATAAAAATGCTGCAAGTCGAGCGATATATATCAAAAACTAGACATCACCCGTTTATGTCAGAATTCAACTGCACACTAGGTTTCATGGAATTCCGAACATGCAGTTCATAAATTAGCCACAGTATTTGTGTCCCATACAGACACACACACATCCGTTAAATATGATCATAATACATTTCAAAATCTGTAAATTTATCAAAAATTTAAATTAAATTCAATATTTACTTCTTATGAATGCAGTTAAAAATAAAATGGCCATAAAAACTTTGAAAATTTTTTTTAAACTTTGTAAATGGCGCCAAAATCTCTCCTTGTCCCGGGTGAAAAAAATCCTAGTTTCGGCCCTGGATGCAAATAGGACGATGAGGCTCCTGATCTGCAAATCCACTAGTAATAATAATAATATAGAATAAATAACTACACTTGTCGCAGAACAGAAATATAAATATTTACACAACATTAAAAACAACAATGTAAAAAATTGTTAATTGCAACTGCAGTTTTGGTAGCTCAAGGCGTACCATCATCAGTAATGCACTTTGTCATTCTGCACTAATGATGATACGTTGTATGCTACCGAAACCGCCGTCTGCAATTAACAATTTTTTGCATCGGCGTTTTTAACGTTTCGTAAATATTAATAGAATGCGTAACATACATAATATAAGTCTTCATATACTAAAGCTGTTCAATTTCTTAAGGGGGTATTCTGGTCTAGAAGCCTGAATTTTAGGCATTTTTTAAAGTAAGATAAAAAAAAAAATGAAAAACATTTTTACTATCCATTTTTTTATATGTTTTTTATTGACATTTTGAGAATGTAAAAAAAAAATCACAAAAAAAAAAAAAAAAAAAACCAAAATTCGCCGAGATACAGGCCGATGGAGCGGGGGCTTCAAAAAAAAAAAAAAAACGGTGCGTCCTGGTTGACATGATTTCAACCCTTGTAGCGATCTAAAACAAAAAAATCAAACAAATTCTTCATTAATAAAGATGTCGCTATCGGGTTGACCATTTTCAAAAAAAAAAAGACAAAATGGCGTCGACTTGAAAAAAAAAAAAAATTTAACCCGACTTTTTTCGACATTTTCGAATTTTTTAAAAATATTGAAAATCAAAATTTTTTAAAATCCAAGGCAGACGCGATAGAGAGTTGTATAAACAAGATATATACCAAATTTCAAAGCAATCGGTTCAGTAGAACTTGAAATATCATGTCAACCACCTCAAAAAAAGTAGTTTCGAGAAAAACGCGTTTAAAGTTTAGGAAACAATTCTAATGGAATAACTCTGAAAACAATATGTTATACTCACTTTGCATCAATCTACGATCCCAGATCCATACATTGGGCCTTCCTCCTTCTCATAATTCAGCTCTTGAGAAGTTCTTTTTTTTTTTTTTTTTTTTTTCTAGACCAGAATACCCCCTTAAGTATGGTTTTTAAAAATTTCATTTTATTAATAATAATAATAATAATAAAATTGCAGTTTTATTTTTTTTCCTCAAAAAAAAAAAAAAGAAAAAAAAAAAGAAAAAAAAAAGGGGGGGGGGGTTCAAGATGCACTAAGATACCTCAAGCAACATCATCTTGTTGAATCACGTGACTGCCCGAGTACCATTCTTGCCCGGCACTGTCCACAGACACACACAAACATTGCTTATATACAGGGTGTTTCATAAGTCTGGATACACTAAAATATCTCGAAAGGAAAACAAATTTGCTGGAAACATTGATTTCAAAAGTTTCGTGAATTTAAATAATCTACCACATGAGGTATCACAAGTGGGTCCCTGATGGCCCCAAATGGCACAAACTTCATTTTTTAAATAGAAACCATATATTTTCTTTCCAGAATCGTATTAAGCAGAAAAAAACTGTTTAAAATCATGTACTGCTTTTATATGTTGCGGCATTGGGGACCCTATTTTATGTTGAAATAAAAAATTTGGAAATCCTAAAATATTTGAAAAATAATAAAAAAAAAAATCTGTAAATACATGGCTTTCAACAGTATCATGCATTCGAATAATTTATTACATGAAGTATTATGAGTGGTACCCTGGGGCCCCCACATGACACCAATTCAATCTTTTCAAATAGAAACCATTCTTTTTCTTCACAGAATCGGATTAAGCAGAAAAAATCTGTTATAAGTCATGTATCGCTTTTTTCGTGTTGCCGAATAGGGGGCCCTGGGACAACGATTTTGTGTTGTAATAATAAATCCAGATATCCCAAAATGTCTCAATAAAAATGCAATTTCGCAGGACACGTTAATTTCAAATCATTTATACATTCAAATAATCTATCGTATGAAGTATCATAAATGGGACCTTGGGGCCCCAGGGTCCCACATGACACTGACTCAATTTTTTTCAAAGGGAAATGTTTTTCTTATTAAAATCGTGTTGCGCGGAAAAAATATGCATCGAAAAATGTATTCTTTTTGTTATTATTATTTTAATGATTAGGTGGTCCTGGGGCACCTATTTTTATGTAGTAATAAAATATCTGAAAATCCCAAAATATTTGAATAAAAAAGCAATTTCGCTCAAACCCAATGATTACAAAAGTGTAATGCATTCAAATGATCTATCAGACGAGCTACCAAAGGTGGCCCCCCAAGGGTCCCATGTGACAAACACTTCATTTTTTCAAATAGAAACTTTTCTGTACGATACTTTTTTATATAATAACCATACCTTTTCTTTAAACCATACTTTTTCTTAATACGATATTGTGAAGGAAAAGCCAATTTTTGATTTTAAAAAATGTGAGTTTGTATAATGTGAGGTCCTCTAGTACCCCTGTGGGCCCACATACTTTAATTCATCTATTACATCTTTCGAATAAATGACACTTATGTAACCATTGTATCCAACAGAATTCTTTTTTTACTAAGAAATTTTCGGATTTTCCAGTTTTTTCTTACAACGTAAGATTCAGGGCCCTAAGGCCCGTTACGCTTCAATATTAAAAAAAAAAAAAAAAAAAAAAAAAGAAAGAAAGAAAGAAAGAAAAAAGCAATACATAATATAAAATGTGTTTTCCACTTGACGATATTCTACGAAGAAAAAGTTCAATATCTGTTTAAGGAAATTTAACTTGTGTCACTTCATGTAACAGATCATTCGAAAACACGAAACTTTTGAAATTAATATGTTCAGAGAATTTTCTATTTTATTGAGATATTTTGAGATTCCCAATTTTTTTATTACAATATAAAAATAGGGGCTCCCGGGGCCCCCTATGCTCAAAATTATAAAAGCAGTACATGATTATAAACAGATTTTTTCCGCTTAACATGATTTTGCAATGAAAAAGTATGGTTTCTATTTTAAAAAAATGAAATTTGTGTAACGTGGGGCAACCAAGAGCCCCCGGGATCCACTTGTGATACCTTACATGGTAGATAATTTAAATCTATGAAACTTTTGAAATCAATGTCTTCAGCAAACTTGCTTTCCTTTTGAAATATTTTGGTGTATCCAGATTTATGAAACACAGCATAAACGTAGGGGCCCCCTGGGCAGAGCCTGATTAAGGGGGAAGCACGCATTATCTCCGCTCTTACCGGAATATTTTTACAATTATTTTTTACTTCATGTCATAGAAATTCCACGCTTTGACGAGGAAATATTTTTTATAAAAAATGAACGGTGTAAAACAATCCAATTTACTCACCGTTATTAGACACCAGAATTCTTTTAAAATAATTTTTAATGAGAATTTTCTGTTTATTATAGGAGAAAAGTATTTGTTAAAAAATAACGGTGTAAGTATAAATAATGTATGCTTCCCCCTTAATCAGGCTCTGCCCCTGGGCCTCATATACTATAAAATATAAAAGCAGTACATGATTATAAACAAATGTTTTCTGCTTAACACGATTATGTAGAGAAAAAAAAATGGTTTCTATTTCGCAAAATGAAGTCTGTGTCACGCGGGGACCCTGGGACCCACTTGTAATATCTCATGTGGTAGAATATTTAAATCCATGAAACTTTTGAATTCAATGTTTTCAGCAAATCTGCTTTCCTTTCGAGATATTTTTGTGTATCCAGACTTATGAAACACAACGTAAAAATAGGGGCCCCCTGGTCCCCATATGCTGCAAAATATAAAAGCCGTACATGAACATGATAAACAAAGTTTTTCTCTTAACATGATTCTGCAATGAAAAGGTATGGTTTCTATTTTAAAAAATGAAGTTTGTGTCACGTGGGACCCCCGGGACCCACTTGTGATACCTCATGTGGTAGATTAATTAAATCCATGAAA
Source organism: Salticus scenicus (assembly GCA_963930645.1). Taxonomy (NCBI): domain Eukaryota; kingdom Metazoa; phylum Arthropoda; class Arachnida; order Araneae; family Salticidae; genus Salticus; species Salticus scenicus. Next base: position 276,512,956 of record OZ005657.1, read on the forward strand.
CTTTTGAAATCAATGTTTTTAGAAAATTTACTTTCTTTTTGAGATATTTTGGTGTATCCAGACTTATGAAACACCCTTTATATTACATTTCCTTGAAAATTTCTTCTTTGATAAGTTTACAACATGTTTTGTAACCTAAAAAACATTAAATTAGAAAAATAATTTTATTAACTTTTTAACAAATTTAAGTTAATATAATTATTCTGATAAATTTTAAATATCGAACTTATTTAAGTTCGCTAGTTACCTCATCGGCTTTGTGGAGTTTTGTAGTGAATTATTCAACTGTTTAGCTTCTGTTCTCATTCTTTTCAATATTATCATTAAAAATTATATATATATATTGTTCGTGTGTAGGGGGAGGGTGAGGGAGGTTTTTTTTTTTTTTTTTTTTTTTTTTTTAACCTAAATTGCAAAGTTATTTTATTTCTAAAACAGTTGTTTTGCATATTTTATAAGACCAATACTGCTCAAGTAAAGTTAGATATATGTAATGTTTAATTCCACAGTTAAAGTAATTTTAATAATTAAAAGATTTTTTTACGTGCAATTATTTACCAATTCATTAACTGTATCCAGTAAAAAAACAGAAAATTATCAGCTAATCTTTATCTGTAACCAACATATGTAGCCGGGAATACTTGAAAAAAGACAGTAATCCTCTCTTGTCAAACTTCTTTCTCCATTCTAGAAAATACCACCGAGCTCCCTTCCTTGAGGGACCATCTTTAACAAAGTTACTCAAAAGGAGAAAAAGCAATTCTATTTCATACTGATTGAGAACGACTAAAGTGATTAATGATCTTCTTCCCCCACGGTTCAGTGTGGACCCTAATCTTTCTTAAAACAGGATTTTGCCCACATGCAGATTTATGCTACAGGGGAGCATAACTCAATGAGTTCCCGAAGCATGATAAAAACTAGAGAACGCTTCTAAGAAAAGGAATTCCTGACAAACACCTGCCATCACTTAACTCAAACAAAGCTTTTCTATTTATCTCTGCCCAAAAAATAGTCTCCATTCTACACTGCTCTGTTTCCAACTTTTTCTTTCTTTTCTTTTTTTTTTTTTTAATTATTATTATAATTATTATTTTAACATTATGATTTCTTTTAAAAAATAATTAAAATATCATAAATAGTAAATACGTGAATAAAGTAACAAATAAAAGCTTATTTATTTATTTTAACTGAAAAGGATCCTGTGAAAGATTTTTTATATTCAGCCCTCTTAAAAGAATAAATTTCTAACTGACGATGAAATAAATAATCAGTAACAAAGATGAAATGTTTTCAAAACATAGTTTAACTCTATGGCATAATTTGGGGCAATTTCAATGTACGATTCGCAAGTAGCAATTCGCAAATTACCCATTTTTTCTGTTACCCTTTTTTCCACTTACCCATCTTTCCGCCTCCCAGTACTGCAATATGATTTTGCGCGGTGAAGTGTATGGAAAACAGCAGATTTATGTGAAGAAGGGTTAGCTGAATTAAAATTTAAATACTGGCCTGAAAATGTATGTTTCCTATAAACAGAACAGGGATGGAACACGGGCGCAGAATTCATACCGGAATCTGTTTAAGAAATTTTTACTACCTATAATATCCTCGATTTAAGAAGTAGGAAATTTTATTACATTGATAGTGGTATGAATACTGCGCCCGTGCTCCATCCCTGACAGAAGTAACAAATTTAGAATAAGTATCAGAGGGTGAACGTTCAATTAAAATATCTAAGAAAGGGAGTTTATTATCTTTTTCTTGTTCTAAAGTAAATTGAATTGATGGATTAACGGAATTAGCATAATTAAGAATATCAGAAACATGTTCATTATCAGTGATTATACAAATATCGTCCACATATCTACGCCAAAAATATATTTTATCATGTAAATCAGAATTAATTTGATTTTGTGGGTTTTTTCTTCTGTTAGTTAATTAAAAAAAAACCCAAATGTAGAGTAGCAGCAATAAGCTCCTTCCCAATGTAGAAAATTTTCTGACACTGGACACGTGAGTACAAGTAAACTCATATATCTCATTAAATAAAATGACATCCTAGTTTAAAATATAGACTTACAAAAGGATGAATGAGATTGAAAAATATGTACTCACGTGCCAGTAGTCAGTAGGTGATGTTCCTGTACTGGTGTAAATTTCATAATGAAGGAAACAGTCTTGAAAACTACAATTTTTATTAAGATTCAACTCGAATCATGCAATTTAACTTCAAAACTTTAAACATAACTTTCAAAATTAACAAAGAAAACAATTGATATTTGTTTAATTAGAGTCATTCACCTATTACGACTATAAGCCGAAAAAGAAATTTTTAGAAATGAATCGTGCATTATGCAACCGGCAGCATCCAAAAACATCGTCGAAAAGCAAAGCCAGCTGATGTGCAGTCACGGATTAGGATCTTTTAATCCGTGTGTGCAGTACACACCCCTTTTAAGGAGGTGCATCACGGATCGTCAAGGTCATCCAAAGCCTACGTTATTCAATGGCGAAATTTGTTTATAGAATTACACATTACCTAATGAATTTTTTTTAATTCTGTTTTCACAATCAGAAAATTCACAACCATACACAGAAGACCCGTGAAACAAAAACTGTTATATTTAATTTTTAACCCTTTATTTTTAAGCTGTAAAATGCGAAAAATACACTTGTGTTGCTTTACTAGCCTCTAACTTATCAACAAATTGCAATATCTGAAATCTGTATAGCGTGTCTCTTTCTCAAGAAAACCAAGCTTTTTATTAATGTTTTTATAAATTGTTTTATTTAAATCTCTATTAATGAGAATATAAGAAACTTTAATTTTTAAATTGAAAAATCTCAATTTCAGCAGATTTCTCCGCCTCCCATCGGAAACGCCCCGCGAAACTTACGGGAAGTCATTAAGATTGATTGATGATATCGTTCATGTCGAAAGGGGAAGGGGGATAATAGTGTCGTTAAAACATACTTTCTGGGTCCACACAGAATTTTTCTTTTTCAGAGTCCAAATGCATTAAAGAAAAGAAAAAAAAAAAGAGAGAGAAAGAACTCTTTGCTTAAAAATCTAATATTTTTTTTTATATATATTGCAAAAAAAAAAAAAAAAAATGTTTGTGTCTCCGACTACCTCTTTACGAAATCTGAACGCAAAAAGATGCGAAATAACTCAAGGACTCAGAATTGAGCATTTAAATAAAATTATTTCAATTAATTAAAAGACATTAAATAAAATCCCTGTAATAGTTTTAGAATTATTAAATACTTAATTAAAAATATAAAAATAAATAAATAATAATAATAAATAAATAAATGAACTTATGAGTTTATTAATTAATTTAATTAATTTATTTTGTCCTTGGCATAAATTCATTTACACGCGAAAAATAAAAATAAAATAATAATAATAGTAATGATAATACATACAAACATATATATATATATATATATATGTACCGGTACGATTTGATTGTGAAATTTTTCTCAATTTGGTGATAGCTTTTCCTAAGCAGAGCAATCGTTAGATTTTTTTTTTTTTTTATTACTAAGGTGCTCTGCCCCTTACCCGCTTCCCTTATTTACCCCTGCGGCACTCTGCACGTCTATTCGCCGCTTTACCTTTCACTGAATAGGGATATTACTAGTGCATAACATAAACCAAAAGTAGAAAAATGAAATTCAAGAAATCTTCATATTTATTGTCTAATTGAAATATATAAGTACTATTTAAAACTTTTTATTACGAAATATTATTCTAAAAATCAGTAAGTATATATTTATATATAGATATATATATTTAGAATAGAAAAAAAAATAATCGTAATATCTAGACCATTTTGCGTTACACCTTTAGTATACGATATACGACCCCATTGGCAACTTTTAAATTTTTGTTTCTATTTAGAGATGATTTTTTTCGTGTAATTGTTCTTCTTATCTCTCTCTCTCTCTTTCTCTCTCTCTTATTTAAAAAAAAAAAAAAATCTAGGATACCTACTTTTTCTAATGCCTATACTTTTTACTAATAATCTTTTAGTTAATTTGGGACGGTATATAATGCTTTCTATATATTTTTAATGTACAGTTAAATAATTTTACCATTTCGAAAACATCTGGTTTCCAAATGTTTTCGAAACTAACTGAAATTAGCTATTACATTTATTATATGCACTTTTTTGACATAATGTAAGGTCAAAAAACGTAAAATTAGCCTAACAAATTAGACACTTAACAATTTTCCAGCGAAAGAAAACTGATACATGTGTAAAGTTATACAAACAGAGTTTACATACCAAGTTAAAAAAAAAAAAAAAAAAGGTAGAGCCGCTTTTAAAAAATACTGATTTTCGAGATCTAAAACTGACCTACCTAATGAGGATGATTGTCAATTTTCCTGTAATAGCCACGTAATATATGCGAAAGGATATCTAAAATGAGATTTATGTAGCAATTTTCAAGAAAATCGTAAGAACCGTTTTTGAGACATCGACATCCACCAAAGTTTTTCAAACTCAATTATTGACAACAGTTACATACGAAAGGGTATCTAAAAGAGATTTATTATGGCGAGTTTGTACAAAAATTCCTACAGCCGTTTTTAAAGAAATGCACTTGCGAGACCTCAAATTCATTTTCATGAACTAACCAACTATTACATACGAAAGGAAATCTTATATGGTGTTTATATAGCAGCTTTGAAGAAAATCGTTAGAGTCGTTTTTGCGATACGGACTTAGGGTCCTACTTCCGGCTTCATATATCTCCCTTCCAGCTTTCCAAATTTTAACCAAAAGTTAAAATTCATCGGCACATCAGACCTAACTCAATTCTGAAGTTTCATTGTTCTACCTTTATTGGTTTCACAGATATGACAGTCAAAAGATTCACCCCATACATGCACACACACACTGACCAATTGCCAAAAACTGCTTTTTTGGACTCAGGAGACCAGTGAAAACTCGACATGAAATTTTTGAACCGAATACAATACTTTCATTACCTACGGTAGTCGGATAATGAAAGTAAAAAGTTTATTATTATTATTATTATTATTACTTTAATTTGTGAAAATCTCCTTCGATTTTCCGTGCCTAAAGCTTGAAGTTTTAATTTTCTATCTACTTCTTAAAATAACAAAGGATAAAACCTACTCGATTTTTACTTCCATTACCCGACTACCGTAGGTAATGGAAGTATTGTATTCGGTCAAAAATTTCGATATCGAGATTTCACCTCAATTACATGTTTTAAGGTCTCCTGTGTCCAAAAAAGTGGTTTTTGTCAATTGGTCAGTGTGCGTGTATACGTGTATATGTGTGGGGAATTTTCTAGCTGTTATATCTCGGAAACTAATACAGATAGAACAAAGAAACTTCAGAATTGAGATAGGTCTGGTGCACAGATTAAATTTTCAAATTTTGGTGAAAATGGCAAAACTGGAAGTAGAACAACCGAAACCGGAAGTGCGACCATAAGTCCGTATCTCAAAAACGGCTCTAACGACTTTTTTAAAAATTAATGTATAAGCACTCCCTTTCGAATAATATAGTTGGTAAGTTCCGAAAAATTGATAGGCGTCCTGTATAAATAGCTAGATTTCAGGTACTGCAAGTGCGTTTCTTTCAAAACAGCTGTACGGATTTTATTCAAACTTTCAATCTTAAACCTTTCTTAAATATCCTTTTGTATGTAATTGTTTTCCACTCAACAAATGAATATGCCAAGTTTTGGTAAAAGTCGGTATCTCAAAAACGGCTCTAACGATTTTCTTGAAAATTGTTACATAAACCCATTTTATATATACTTTCTCATGCTTTACGTTGTTATTACAGGAAAATTAATAGTTACCCTGATCAGACAGATCAGTTTTAGATCTTGGAAATTAGTGTTTCAAGGAAAAAAAAAAAAATCGCTATGTAAACTCTGTTTTATATGTCTTTACGTAGGTATTAACTTTCTCTTACCGGAACATTTTTAGTTGTCTATTTCTTTAGGTCAGTTCTATGTCTTCTGATCACATTATTGCCAAAAAGTGCATATAATGCGAGTATAATGGGTAATGGAAGTCGTGTCTCATGCGATAGATGTAGCCGATCATAGCATATTATATTTGGCATAAAACTGTTGACATTTTATAGTTGATGGAATAAATCAAATAAATGTAGAAAATATCATGAAAGAAAATATTATGTACAACACGTATAGTGTTGTTCATATGTAACTGCGATTCAAATATAAAACTGCTACTTCAATTTTTTCGATATTGACCGTTTTGAAACTGTCACCTGATAAGTACCCAAATGGAAGCCTATTTCACAGGCCTATTGTCACAGGCAATAGGGACAGGCACCCGAGAGTCTGCGAAGGAATGTGTCGCTGCGAAAACAACGGCGAAGGAAGCGGGCTTTTGAGCAATTTCATGGATTATATATATATAAAACGATATAGAAAAGAGTTTCCATTAAATGTAGTGTCCATAACGAAACAGGCAGAGCCTTCGTTGATTCACTACCTCAATTGATTTCACATTCCGTCATTTTTGACGGTGTTACATGCCAGTAATAATAATAATTTTGCTTCTGATCAATTTAAATTTATATTGGTGGGTGTAAACGGTATAAGGCTTATAAAAGTTTCAAATTTTAAAGGCAAATAATAATAATAAAAAAAAAAGAAAAAGAAAGAAATTGCCAAAATTTCGCAAGGGTTGCTAGTATAATCAATAATAATACAATTATAAATTAATTTTAATTCTACTTTTCTTATAACAGAGCCAGGGCTAGAAAAATTAGGTCATGCTACAATCTCGCTAATACACGATGTCAAATAGTTTTTGGGATATAGTCATCTGCAAAATCCTATATATTGAATAAAAGCAGCACCACTACACTAGCTGGAGTATTCGAGACCAGAATCTTTGGGTTATTGATAGGGAAATTTAAAAAAAAAAAAAAAAAAAAAAAAATGTAAAATTAGTATTTTAATTAAATAACTAATATGGGATTTTATTTATTTATTTATTTCTAGCAGACCCGTGCGAAATTTTTGCACCTTATTTTTTTTCTTATTTACCTTAAAACTTTGAAACTCATAAATATTATACCAATTCAACCACCTAATTAAAATTTTAATTTACAAGAAGCCAATTCTTATTAAAACCAAAATCATTCAAAGAAAGGCTTCCAAATAATATTCATGGTTCATGGCCCAATTTTCATGCTTCCACAGGCGGTGCAGTTTTAATATAGGACTCCCAGGATGCCTTTTAAATTTTTATCGTCATGTTGGCGGTGACTTTTTATTAATTTTGGTATATATAATATATATATATATATATATATATATATATATATATATATATATATATTGTTAAAAAAAAAAAAAATAATAATAATAAAATAATTCCTATTTTGATTATATTTTTTATGATAGTGTTTTTTATTCAATTTATGACACAAAAATTCATATTCTGTATATATCTTTAAAGTATTGCTAGGTTTAAAATGACGCTTGCAAAGGTTTTAAAGAAGCATCTGTTAAAAAGACATTGTCCCGTAAAATAATCTCATCAGACAAATGTCGTCATTTTTTCTTATTAGTTCATTGAGCTAAGTCCGCGTGCTTAAATATTGTCCATATATAAATATCACCTTTTCTCCTTTCGTATTTTATTAATTACACCATTATCGTATCGTTTTGACAAAAAAATAATTGAAATTGATCCACATTAGAGAAATGTTTTATAGATTTTTAATGTATACCTATACAACGTTTCAACTGTGACATGAATAAATCGTTGTCACCCAGACACAAAATAAAGGCAATAGAGAAGACACTGCTGAATTCAGCAAGACCCGAAACCAGCTTTTGTACTAATTTAAAGGATTTTCTTCTTTTTATGTTTTTATTTACAAAGCGATAACAAAAAAAAAAAAAAAAAAAAAAAAAAAAAAAAGAAAAGAGTATTATTTTTTTTTTTTTCATTAAAGTATATTGATTATTATAGCGGGAAATTTAGCTAAGGTTTTAAGAAATTTATAAATTATTAAATGGCTATCAAAATATAATATAGTAAAAAATTATGAGAGTAGAAAGGAGTCTTTCTATACATAAGCATCAAAATTAAAATAGTATTACATTTATTTAACCCGTTAACGGCCGAATTAATTTTGCAAAATATTATTATCTGATTATTTCACTTCTAAATTAATATAGACAACTGACAGCGAAATATATTAACTTAAACAATTCTTCTGATAGTTTTAAATTTAAAGCCTATCCTCATTTACTGACGTTTAGTAATCTAGCGAGAAAACTTCGAGATAGAAAAACTTTGAGATAACAGATTAATTTCCTATTATATGTTGGCAAAGATCTCGAAAGTAATGTGTTATTATTCAACTCGATTGGAATTAGTATACCTGCGCAAAAAGCAAATATATGTGCGACGGATGAAAAATCATAAAATGACTATCCAAATTATGAAATAATAATTAATAGTAGGCACATAAAAACTTTCAGGGATCATTTAGAGTGACGCTAATGGGTTAATAAATAAATAAGTATAGCAAATATATATATATATATATATAAATATGCATTTTTTCATGGTTAAAGTTATTATTATTATTATTATTTTAAGATTGATATTGGCATATCTTATTCATATTTTAAAACTTATTTAATAAAGTAATGGGAAAGTTATCACTGCCTGCATTTTACACTTATATTACACGTTAGGAGTCTATCCAGGTTTTTATCTTTTTGGGGCCATTTTTGTGAAAAACAAATTATGTGACACCTTCCATTTTCCTTTTGAATAGAAGATATGGAAGTCAAATTGAAAGCCGAAAGTCACAGTAATTGTTGTTTCATACTGAAGAATAATGTCCACCCTTTACAAAAGCCGAAGTACAAACCCTTTGTAAAAGGTTTTTTAATGTTGAAAAATGGATAAATACTTTCTTTACCCTGTGTATACGTGAAAGAAAGTAAATAGTTAGAATTAAAAAAAAAACTTTTGAGTAAACATATTTCCTATTAAAACTTAAAACGAAAAAAAAAAAAAAAAAAAAGAAATCAACCACTATTTTTTAAAACACACTACCGTGGGTTTGAATCTTTCGACAAGAGAGAGAGCTATTTTATGTACTGTTTGAAACTATATATGTAGTATAAATAATTCAATAAACATTTTTTTTATAATATTCACATATTTTATGCATGTATTTATAATTAAA